>JBAMAX010000986.1:0-600000 GCA_037043745.1 Chymomyza amoena
TAAAGGATTTCAAGTGTCGAATAAACGTCATGACCCATAAAATTTAATAATATTTCGACTTTGGACACGTGTTATTCTGTTTAGTATAATTTTTCCAAATAAAAGCTACCTTGAAAATTTTATTTTAGCTTTTTGTTCGCTCAAATCTCAAATTTTTTTATAGTAAAATTAAACGTAAGTGTATTCATAGTATTATTTAGACTCTTTGCAAATCCCTAGAATGACGCAACTTCATTTCGATTAGTCGGCTTAGGTGAATGCAAAAAAACGATTTGGGTCGAATCCGGAAGTCGAAAGGAGTCAAATAATTATTTTGAACTAGTGAGCCCGGCAGATGTTGTCCTGCCCAAACTTTTTGAATACTCTTAAAGTGAATAAGCATCGCAAGATTCTCTAGTGAGCTTATCTGCCAAAATATAGGATTTTTAGATTGTTTTGCAGCTCGATTCACACTTATTATTATTAGTTGAATGTCGCGCTTCACGGGTCTGTCTTAACCGAATTCTTTCACGTTCATTGCGATCTTCACGTTCCTGGGCAGTACGATTAGGTTAATAATTAATTTGATTTGTTGCATTTCTTCCAATTGAAATACATCATGCATTGATCGATTAGGAGACTGCATTCTGCTCTCATTGATTGAAACGATGTTGATAAAACCTCGTAAATTGATTAACAATAATACCAGTTTTTGTATATAAAGCAATATACCCACAAAAGCCGATATTCACCAAAATGCGTATGTATCAAACACGTCGTAATAAGCTTAAAACCTCCGTATTGACAACCTCTAACACACGCAAAAATCAAATTTGAAATTCATCGTCGCGTTCATGAGAACACCCGTAACACGTAAAACATAAGTTTCTTTTATATATAAATTTAGACTCTTTGCAAATGCCCATGATGACGCAACTTCATTTCGATTAGTCGGTTGGGGTGAATCCAGAAACACGATTTGGCGTGAATCCAGAAGTTGAAATGAGCCAAATAATTTTTTGAACATAATTTCAGCACGATTTTCAACTGTTATTTGTCAAAAAATTAAATTAAAAATTTAAAAACCCGACCCAAGAACTTAAGTAATTTTCATTTAAAAAGTAAAAAATAATAAAAGAAACTTAATGTTAAAGTACCGAAGAATCTATTAATATTTCTAAAAAAAATAGGACATGGATGCGTACAATCGAAGCAGAAATCCGAAAAGCCAATTATACTTGGAATGACGTTATTGTTATTTGTTGTTATTGTGCGTAGTAGTAGTATTTCAGCCACTGCCATCATCTATGTTCCAACGTCTTTAGGCAAGTAGGATCAACATCTACTTGATTTTACTTCGTCTTGTAAAGTGTTCCCTACAAAGTCACAAATTTAAATAACAAACCCCAGTAGGTTATACCAGTTTAATCCAAAAATAAATGTATAAAATATACAATAAATACTTTCAAAATGTCGATAGTCACGGTAATAGATATCGATTATACGCGCCTGGAGAAGCTCATCAACACCATTATCGAATCTCGGAAGAAGATCCTGCATCTCACAGATAAAGAAATAGCTGCTGTGTGCATGCGTGCCCGTGAGATCTTTCTAAGTCAACCAATGCTGCTGGAGGTCGAAGCGCCGATTAAAATATGTGGCGACATACATGGGCAGTTTGAGGATCTGTTGCGACTATTTGACCATGGGGGCCATCCACCGTTGACCAAATATTTGTTTCTGGGTGATTATGTGGATCGCGGCAAACAATCTATAGAGACCATGTGTCTGCTGCTAGCCTATAAGATCAAGTATCCGGATAAGTTGTTCATGCTGCGCGGTAATCACGAAAGTGCAAGCATCAATCGCATCTATGGTTTCTACGACGAATGCAAGCGTCGTTATACCATCAAATTATGGCGCACTTTTGTGGATTGCTATAGCTGCATGCCGGTGGCGGCAATAGTGGAAGAGAAGATATTTTGCTGTCATGGCGGTCTGAGTCCAGATCTGCAAAATATGAGACAGATCGCTGAATTATCACGACCTTGTGAAGTGCCTGACCAGGGATTGCTTTGCGATCTGCTCTGGTCTGACCCGGATTCCTCTATAATAGGCTGGAGCGACAATACACGTGGCATAAGCGTCACTTTTGGTTCGGACGTCGTCAGCCGATTTTTGTATCGTCACAAGCTCGATTTGATCTGCCGTGCCCATCAAGTGGTCGAGGATGGTTATGAGTTCTTTGCCAAACGTCAGCTGGTCACCATATTTTCGGCACCCAACTACTGCGGTGAGTTTGACAATGCAGGCGCCATGATGTCCATAGATGAGACGCTTACGATTTCGTTCGATGTAATAAAGCCTAATCTGGTTAACAAGAAATCTTTGCGCAAAGTAGGCGCCAAAGCTATAAATGCTTAAAAATGTTTTTATTTTTTGTACTTTCGTATGAAATAAAATCTGATTATTGGCTTGTTGAATTAAAGGTTTTGGGAAAATGGGTTCAGGGGAATCTTAACACATCCCAAACGGGTTTACTGCAAAATCTACATTTTGGCTCATTGTGCAATTGTAAACATAAATATAGGCATCTTTAACTGACTTGAATTAATGGAAAATTGTGACGTCCCGATTGACTTGGCAACTTCGATATTGCCTATTGGCCAGCACTTGAAGCACTTTGCAGTCCTCCCCACGCCCTTTGCATTTTGGCAACAATCAGTAGTTTTGTTTGAACGAAGCACAACCAAACAGTCCAAAAGCCCAACATGCTCCAACATGAAGTCATCTCGATTTGAGCTACCCATTGGATATTGTAGTTAAAAAATACGTCGCGTTGGGGGACCGCTCATAGAATTACTTCAAAAAATTTGCATGTAAGATACGACCGTCAACGACGTCTGCCCTCGCGTGTCCCCCAACGCGACGTATTTTTTAGAATTATTAATAGATCTCTAGGTACTTTAACATTAAGTTTCTTTTATTATTTTTTACTTTTTAAATGAAAAATTACTTAAGTTCGGGGGTTTTTTAAATTTTTAATTTATTCAATAAAAATCATGTCGAAATATTTATAAAGTCGAAAACGGCTCAATTTTCAACTAACAGATTAAAAACAAAAACATTTACGATAATAGCACCAAAAAGTGTTCCTCCAATTTATGAATTTGGATGTTTTGATGTATTAAGATAGTAACTAATTTACATTTTTGAAAATTTGAATAGAATCATTATAAAAAACTAAAAATATTGTCATTTTGTAACCAAATAAATAAAATAGAAATAAAAAAACAATTTTGGAAAGGGAAAGAAGAATGCTTAATAGCCAAACTTAAACAAAAAATAAATTTGGCTCGACTGGCAAATTGTTTAATGCACCTAATACGTTAAAAATATTATTAGTAATAAAATAAATAAAGTTAAATCATGCTCCAAAATGAAGCAACTTCTTAAGCAATTCAAATAATTTCCCTCAAAATTTGCGTTTTGAAAATCACGAAAAAAAAAATGTGAAATTGCCAACACTGCCCAATAAGTTTTGGCTGTGACAAACACAACCCTAGCAAAATCCTATTTGACCACAGACAAAAATCTGCTGCTGTGTTTCGTTCCAGCTGCAGAGAACGCAAACCGCATAAACAAGCCAAAGAGAGCGAGAATCGCAAAAACTTACACATTGTTCCACTGTGTCGTGTTCCATTGAGTCGCTCTCTCTGTTGTTATGCTCTCTGACGCAACGCACTGATAACAGCGCACAGCATAAGTGCAAGCAGCAGCGCATTATTGCTGGCAGTTCCAAGTGAACGAGATGCAGCTATAACTACAGCTACGTCAGGCATGTAAATGTTACTAGAGATGCAGAGTTAACAGCGCTATGTTAGCGTGCTGTTAGGGCTCACAAGATTTTCAAGCTGTTTCTCTACTTGTTGTTGTTTACGTGCGCGACTTTCGAGTGGACGGACGTGCGGTTAGTTGAAGCGGATAAAAACGCCTAAAAGAATATTTTGAAAAGCAGCGCAGCGAATAGTGCGGCAAAAGCTTCAGCGCGTAAGTGTGTGCGAATAAGCGTATGTCGTGTGAATATTTCGCGTGTTTGTCTTAAATTATTATTATTAAGATTGTTATGCTTATTTTTTGATTGAAATCTAAGAGCAAGAAAGCCAGGAAAACAACAAGTACAACAAAACGACGATTTGTGTTAAGTGCTCAAAGAATAATTGTTGTTGTTGTGCCTTCATATTAAATTATGTTAAGTGCATAAATCAGCAGCAGCAGCAACAACAACAACAACAAAAAGTGAAGTGCATAAAGTGAAACTGAAAGAGAAGAGCGAGAAACTGCAGCAACAAAACTTACTCCACAGGCTGCTGCTCTAACACATTGTCAAAAGGTGTAAGCAAGAGAGGAAGGAAAGAAAAAAGAAGTATGTAAATAAGGTGAATATTCATAATAAGCGGGGTTAACTACAGTTATATGTCATGTGTATGTGTGTGTGGTTGTGTGTTGTTTGTATTTGCTTGTCTGTGTGTTGGTGTGCTTTGTATGCAAAACATTGGCCGCAACAACAACAACAAATTAGGGTGGCTCAAAAGGTTCCGCAAAATATGCCGCCAACTCTGCAAACGAAATCAAATCACCAAACAAAAAGAAGTCCGAAACGAACCCAAAAAAATTCCAAAACAACAAAAAGGCTGCGCGCTTTTAGGCGCCCAACGCCATCTACTCAGAATAAAATGCAAAAACATGGAACCAAAAACGAATGCCAGTCAAAGCGCATGAAAAATAGATTAAAATGCAAAACGCCAAAACAGGCCGCGCGGCGTCCTGTAAACAGAACGAAAGTACAAAGTAGAAAAAAACAAAAAATTAAATTGAAATTTGCACACAAAACGCTGGCAGCGCAGCGACTTTGACGCGGGCAGCGCAGCCAGGCGCTATATCAGTAACAACAACAAGTAGTCGTATAAGCGGGCGTGACCGATATTGGATATACTCGTTTGGAAATGTAGTTCTAACTCCTTGCTGTCAAACAGGGCGTGACCGACTGAGCTATAAATTATTTCTAGAATTGAAACTTTAGTACTCGTGTCGGATTGGGAACAGTCAAAGAAAATTCTTGTTCAAATTGGAGTTGTTTAACTTCGTAATCTTATTCCTAGACAGTAGCGCTGGAAGTAACATCGGTGTTATATCCATGCTTCGATATTTTTTCCGATCATCAATATTTTTTTTTTCGATTTTCGATTATCCAAAAATACCTCTGTATTCCTGTAACATCCACAGCGGAGTTAGCTTAAATCATAAAACTTTAACATGATTTTATTTAACAACCATTCATTAAATGGATGTCAATATAGTTTAAAGATTGTGAGACTGCAATGCTGTTTGGAACAGAACATTTTTTGTTATAAATCACAGGCTTACAAAAAAAAGTACATGTGCTAGAGAAACCTCTTGCGGACATTGGGCAGCTGAATCCGAAGCCATGTGTCTAGGAGTTTTTTAGACTTGAGATTCGGCTGCCCGAAACCCGTAAGGGATGCCTTTATCATCTGTTAAGCTTTTTTTTATTTATAACCTTTTGTATTTAATTCCTGGAATCAGTTTTGTGGAAATTGAAGTATTAATGTCAATTTCATCATTTTACCGATTGAGCTAAGGTGTTAAACATAAATCGAATTTAAATCATAATATAATGTTTAAGTTATTTGGTAAAAATCTTCTGAATGCTTTATGGGTGATTCATTAATACCTTATTTTTTTAATGATTTGGCAAATGCAAATTTCAAAGGAATGATGGGATCTTTAATGGATTTCTAAATAATTCCTTTCTAAATCATTTTCGAAAGGATATTTTATGGCATTTATTTTTTAAAAAAATAATCTCGTTCAAATGTTGGCCGCAACTGCGTTTTAAAGGGTCCATCCTGAAGGTCCAATTTTTCATGACTCGTTCAAGCATTTCCACTAGTATTTGGCCAATAACACGAGTAATGTTGGCTTCCAAGGCCTCAATCGTGATGATGGAGTAAGAAGTCCTATGAAGCCAAATAGACTTGATTCGGCACAGGCGCAACATTTTTTCTACCATCCACCATTTTCAAGCACCATATCATTTATCTAACTGATGTGCTCGTTATCAGCAGCTATTTTTGATCTGGTTCTTTTTAATTTATTCATGAACCGTTTTGTACCACTTAAAGGTATTTGTTTTTAATTTCGCCTAATCTCCCAAAGCCTTCTGCAGCATTTGTGCATTAAAAATTGAATGCCGAAAATTAAAATTTAATGCCTTTTAAGCAAAGACGTTTTTTGTCTTGACATTGTACAAATTTTGATACTCTTTAGGATAGCAGTTGGGTTTCATCGGAAATTAAAATTTTACTCTTAAAGTTGCGGCCATATTTGATTATAATATTACAGGTAACCCTCATATAACGCGGGGAATAGGTTCCCAAAAAATGCCCAAAAATCGTGTTGTAGGGGTTATGAACTCCATACAAATATCAGAATTTGGTTCCAAATTAAGAAATTGTTTAATACAAAATTGGATAATAATAAAATTTGATTTATAAGACTTCTTTTATTTAAACAAAAACAAAATAAAATTTCAATTCTACGTAACACATTAAAATTAAATTAATAAATTGAGGTCAAAATAGAACCATAACTTCCTACTCCTCCTCATCACTTAATATGATTTGTTTCGAACGTTTTGTTTGTACTAGTTCAAAATCTGAGCTTGATCCACAGATTCGGGCATTCTTTCATTGATTATTGGTTTGAAAAAATCTTCTAATGAAGTTTGTTTGCTCCTTGTTCGTAAATCTTTGAAAATTTCTTGATTGGGAGTTAGGCTGTTTTGAAGATTTCGTTTAAATATTTCTGCTCTATCCCTTATATCCTTCTCCAAAATGTATTCTTTCAACTGCTTTGCCATATTTAAAACATTCTCGATACTTTTTAGTGAAAAGTTTTTATTTCTACATCGGAAAGGCTAGATTTACTAGCTACAAATTGATAGTTGTCTTCATCGATTGACGTTTGTCCTATTTCCTTGAAATAATTAAATTTGTTTAGTGCTCTATGCTTAATTACATTCCCATCTAAAGGCTATCGTTTTTTCCTAATATCCTTTTTTTTCATTATATTTGGTCTAGAACGACCAGTTATTTTCGTGACTGCAGAGGATCTGGATCGCCAACGAACTTCCAATTTTTTCTTTGTTTTTTGAAAAGTTCTTGTTGTTGACTCATTTAAGTGAAATATCTAGCAATATCAATTATACTCTCTTGGTTTTGAAGTCGGTCCAAAATTTGTATTTTTAAATTAATGGATAAAAATTTAACATGCAAAACAGCAACAAAAATTCATTGTGAGGGTTGTCCAGTTCGTAAAAATCGCGTTGTAGGAGTAGCGTTGTAAGAAAATTTCCGCATTTTGGGAACCACGTTGTAGCGAAAACGCGTTATAGAAACCCGCGTTGTAGGAGGGGTTACCTGTACATCTTTAGTCGGTAATTGGAAGAGTCTGGGAATAAACTAAATAGTTTGTATCAGCAAAGGTTAGACAACCTCCAGTGTCTAATTTCACTTACGACTTGTCTCCTTATCTTGACTAATTATTTTTATAATCTATAGCATTAGGCTTCCCTCTTCTTACGATAAATATATTTGATCTATATATATAAAAGAAACTTATGTTTTACGTGTTACGGGTGTTCTCATGAACGCGTCGATAAACTTCAAATCTAATTTTTGCGTGTGTTAGAGGTTGTAAATACGGAGGTTTTAAGCTTATTATGTATTGGTTCGTGAGATATACGCATTTTTGTAAATATCGTGAAAATAGCAGTGTAGAAAATTGTTCAACACCGAGTCCAAAAATCGAATCCAAAAATCCTATGATTGTCTAGATAAGCTAACAAGAGAATCTTACGATGTTTATACACTTTAAGAGTATTCAAAATGTTTAGGCAGGACAACGTCTGACGGGTTTACTAGTAATAATATAAAAGTATATCTTTAGTCAGTAAGTTGATGAGTCTGGGAATAAAGTGAATTGTATCTGCAATGGTTAGACATCCTACAGTGCTTAATTTCACTAAAAATTTGTGAAAGTGAACGACTTCTCGTCTCTTTATTTTTATAATCTATCGCATAAGGCTTCCCCTCACCTTGCTACAAACATTTTAACTTACATATTTAATGCACCCCAACTAACTGGTTAAAATATAATTTTTTGTTCATGTCTCAGTCTATAGTATTGACTAAAAATCTTATGAATCCTGTTTGCTGCATTCCTTTAAATTGTTTGCGCAATTCCCGGCCGCACACCTTGCTCAAATATTTCAGATAACTTATGGGGCATGCCACAGCTGGCCAAAAGCATGCCACAAACCAGCTGCTGCTGCTGCCGCTACTGCTACGGAACTCTTCCGTATCTGCAAGGTGTAAATTCTGGAGCCCGTTTGGGCAAAAATATTTATTTATGTGCATGGATGGCTAGGCCAAGTCACTTGGCCATTGCGCTTTTCTCGACCCTTTTCTTTTTTTTTTTTTGTGTTGTGTTCCCTGGGGGCAATTGGCCTGGTTTACGGTTAGGGGTCGTAGGCTTTTTATGAACTTCAGTTGATAAATTATTAAATATGCAAGCTTTTTAGCTGCCAGAAGTTCATTTTAAATGGCAAGCGTCAAGCTTTGGGTCAGTCTTGGAAGTCAAAAGGCTTTGCTTTGATGTTGTTTTGGTTACGTGAGGCATGTAGCAAGTAGCAAGCGGCAAGTGTCGGGCACGACAATCAAACAGGCAAACAAGCCAGCAAGCAAGTAAGCAAACAAACAAACATTAATTGTAACTTCAAATGGTGTGAAGCGCTTGAATGAATGAACGACTGAACGAATGAATGAATGAATGAATGAATGAGTGTACTATGAATGATGCAGTGAGTGACAGAACCAAACAGAACTGATTGAGTGTGTTGGAGCTGTGCCTTAAGTGAATGTCGACAATTTTTATGAACTCAACAAAACACTTGACAGCAGCCTCTACAACACACTGATGATGGTGACTATCATGATGATGATGATGTTGATGATGGCACCCAGCAGCATGTCCAAGTGTCCAAATAAAAGTAACACCAGTCTGGGCACTACGGCTACGCAATAAACGAAATTATGACGCTAAATTGAACACAAAACGTTCATAGAGCCAAAGAGTAGTCAGCCGTACAGAGTAGTTGCCTGGAGCACGGGGTCGTTGAGTTTAGTTGTTGGCCGGAGGCGTGGTGGGGTTTAATTTTCAAAAGCAACGTACGCCCCAAGACTGGGTATATTTAACGCGCGAATGAACCGGCGACAGCAACAAAAGCCGGCGGCGGGTTTGGCTGGCACTGGGATTGGGTTCGTTGCTGGGGTTGGGGTCGTGGTCGTTGTGCCATTGTTGCGGGTGTCGATAAGAGCGGCAGCAGCAGAAGCCGGCCGGTAGTCGACAGTTGAGCATAACAATAAAAGTCATAATAATAATAATAGACAGAGAAATACGGAAATGATTTTTGGGTGGGTTAGAAGGGTTGCTTCACACGTTCCACGTTCGCGGCGTAGAACTAATCAGAGCGACAGGGTTAAGAGCGGTGCTCAGCTCAAGCGGAGATCTGTAGTTCCAGCTACACCAAAAGCGGAAGGTGAAAATTAAGAAATTAGCGAGCAGCACATCGAATGGGGGCGCGCAGCTGATGGTACTCACTATGCGGCAGGGTCGGCTCGGTTCTGAGTGAGTCTCTATATATAGTTTGGGTACTGGGAGCAAAGTAAATTGCTGCAAATTTAGCAAAGGCAGACATAGAGTCGAGTCGAGTCAGCCAGCAGCATTTGTGGTCTGAGTGCCGCTCACTTTAACTTGATTATATAATTTGTGCAGCAAAAAAAAAGCAAAAAAAGCGGGCATAAGAGATAGCTAGACAGACAGGCTTTCAAAGAGTGAGACAAAAAAGGGATTTGGTTTTTGCGGCGCGTTGCAAATTAAATGAGCTGAGTGCATTTAAGCCCAAATGCTGCCGCTGTTCATGCCGCAAATCATGCGCAAGTCAACGGCTTAGTAAAGTTGCCACAGCAGCGTCTCAATCTTAAGTGAGTCAGCAGCAGCAGCAGCAGGCAGACGAGGCAGAAAGTAAATAATCCTTTAACCACAAAGCAATTATGCAACACAGTGGCAGAATGCAGGGTTCGGTGTGGCAGCAACAGAAGTCAAGCGCTGCCTGCGGCTGGCTGGCAACGACGTGCACGGGGCGACATCTTGTCAGACGGTGAAAAATTGCATAGGGCGATGCAAATTACTTAAATGCCAGACCAAAAAGCTAAAGCTGAAGTAGGAGCTTATATGAGAATTTAAATTACCCAGGACGCAGTAGCCATGTGCGACATGGGCACAGGCCAGAGTAGGGGGTCCAGAACCCAAACCCCAAACAGAAATATCCGAGTTTCTAACAAATTGTAGTGTTGTGAATTTTTGCCACTCCCCCAAACTTTTTGTTCTCGGTATCTAGCCGCCCGCCCGCCCCTGGCTGGATCTATTGGTTACTATTGTGACTGACTGTGTGACTGTTGCTGCGCTTTTTAGTACATGGCATGGCATTTGGTTACACACTACGCAGGCTCATGCGTGCCACAATGGTCGGTCAGTTCCAGCAGGCTGGCCAAGAGGCAACGGCGGCTATCGGATGCGTCAATGTTGCACAACGCGTAATTACGTGCTGCTCACTGCACCACTGCAGTTCCCAATGCCATCGTCAAGGGTGCATTGATGTGTGCCCCTTGATTAGTGGTTGTGTTTGTGGTCCCTTTATAGTGCTTTATTGCAGTCCATAGTCCATATATTTGTGCGCATCCCTTTTTTCCGAAAAGTCCAGTTCAGTCCCAGGGCTTAGCAGTAGCTTAGTTGACGGCATGTGTGGGCTTAAAGCCGGTTTTGTTGCTGGGCGGGTTTTTGGTATTCCTTTAAATATCAGCTGTGAAAATTTTTGGTTTAGAACTGGATTGATGAAATGAAGTGACATGAGCGTTTTTAGTAGAGGATTTGCAGCGATTCAATGGCACTCGTTTGGTACAGAGTTGAATTGCAAACTTTTTACAGTCATTTTTTTACGATTTTGGTAGCTTAAAACTTCCTATATGTTTCTTTACTAAGAAAGTTAATTAAAAATGTGAGCTCGCTGCACCCATTTTCCCCCAGAAAGCCATCCCATGTGCTGTTTAAGAAACTTAAATTTATGTGTCCACTATTTCACTGTTTTGTTCTTCATTTGAAAACACATTAATCTTATTTTAGTAAAAAAGCAGCTTAAATTCTCTCTATTTAAAGCTTAAGGCTGGCTTTTCTTAAATCAAAATTTTGTTGTTTGTCGATTTGAAAATAAATTGATTTTATTTTTAGGTTGACAGATTTATTTTGGTCTTGTTTAAACGTAAATTGTTTTATTTTAAGATGAACAACAATTTTGGTGCTCAATGAAAAAGTCATTAATCTTATTTTAAGCATTTATATAGCCTCAAATCAAAAACAATTTGAGCTTTTATGAATCTTAAACAATAATGTTTAAATTATTCTTGATTTAAGAATGTGCGTAGTCGGACCTCTTCGATTTTTAAATCAAGTTCAAAGTTCTAGACGTTTTTGGGTGTATGATTTAAGCACAGAGTTGTAAAGTCGAAAGAAGAGCAACTCTGCTTTTCGATAAATTTTGAGTTTGAATTTCCTGTAATGCAGTTGGTACGAATGGACATTTGGGTAGATAAACACTGAAAGATTGATTCATATATAATAAATATAGGGTGGGCCATTAAATGACTTGTTTCTTAAATTTTATTCGATTCTTTTTAACAAATATTCATCTGGGTATTCGCTCGTCCATTGAACGCTTAATCGACGTTGAGCATCGACTTTATGCATGCGTTGAAGACTCGTATTTTGGTTTTTCGCCGGATATTCGGTTCTTGCCATAATCTATTTAGTTGTCCAAAGGCTGCTCTGGCTTTACGTATTCTGCAGTCTACATCGTCCAACGCTCCTCCGGATAATGCAACTTGGCTTCCAAGATACTCGAATTTGTTACGTAGACACGTAACGGGGTTGACCCGCAAACTTTTTGCGCAGTTAATTTTACGACCAATTTTGGAGGCTTCTGTGGCGAGTCTATCTAGCTGAGTTTGAAGGTTCGAATGGCGGAAAGTAAATAGAACAACATCATCCGCATATGCTAGATCTCCTAGATTACGGTGGAATTTCCAGTTGATTCCAAAACTATTTAATTCAGCTGCTTCAAATACCAAGCCAAGAACGGTGATAAAAAGCAAGGGCAACAGTGTGCATCCTTGTTTCACACCGCTATTCAAAAGGATCGCTTAGTTGTCCGCCGTGCAAAACTCGACTTGAGGACCCAGTACTCGACGCTTTTAAGACATTGATAATTTTGTCTGGAATCCCTCTAGCTCGAAGTGCCACCCAAATAGCTTCCCTATCAAAGGTATCAAACGCTTTCAGAATATCTATGAGTTGAATTCCTCGGATTGCTCTATTATAATACGTACAGTGTTTATTAGATCTATACAAGGTCTTTGAGGTCGAAAGCCAGCTTGATTTTTACGTAGACCGTTGTTAAGTGGCTCGGAAATGCGGCTTAGTATGATCTAGTTGAGGATATTTATGATGGCTGGCAGAAGAAAACCCCTCCAGTTAGAGCATCTTTGTCGGTTTCCCTTCTTCGGAATCTGGATAATTACCGATTCCTTCCAAGATTTAGGTACATTTTCAGAGGTCCAAACAGCTTCCAAGATCGGAGATAACTTTGGTGCCATCATGTGAGCACTCGCTTGGAAGCATTCAACGGCGATTTCATCCCTTCCCGTAGCTTTGCCTTTTTTCAGGGCATTAATTGCACTCTCAATTTCCTCTGATGTGGGAGGGCTAGTTTTTATTTGCCTGTTTACATTATGTCTCCTTCGGATTGGGAGATTCTCATTGTAGCTATTTTTGCAATTTCGTGTTGCTTCGAAGTATCTCTTCCAAACTTCCAACTGTTCTTTCTGGGCAGCAACCATGTTGCCACTTTCGTCATCTATAGGGCAACTCGTTGCAACGTGCATCCTACCTCCAATAGTTTCTGCCGGACTTTGGAGATTTCTCATATCCCCTTTTTCAGCCGCTATCTGTGCATTCTGCGCCAGATCGTCATAGTAAGCCAACAGATGGCCAACGCTATATTAAGCTTAAGCAAATGTATGACAAATAAATTTTGATATAGATATGACCGTCGGTCCAGACAGCTGCTTAGAAAATAGGAAAGGTCCAGACTCAAATAATTAAGTTTGTTGCAGATATAGGGCTAGACGAGGAGCTCTAGGGCTTGATGTCAGCACAATAGATCCCAAGGGTCGTAGTGCAGCATTCCCCACTATTATTATTATGAGCGTGTGCCTACCTGTCTATATGAACAACTAGATCTCAGAGGTGATAAGAGCTAAAGGAACCAATCTTTAGACATCGATAACTTATTATACAAGGGAAACATTTTTACTTATTTTGTTTTAAATTCAATTTTATACAGCGGTACTATATAGTGCCTATATAGCCGCTGGAAAATAAAAAAATGCCAAAAGCTTAAGGAATAATTATTTATCTCGGAAGGTTTTCTTATGTTCCCAAGAATTTTAGTTCTTTGATATAAATTGGTTCATTATATCTGTCTATCTATATACATCCAACACAGATCCTCTCGGTCGAGAAGAAGTTTTATGCATTACTGGTCTCTATATATGATATATCCTAACTGAAATTGACAATCAAAAGTTTTTAAGTGTACCTAAAAACCGTTCTGAATTCGATTAAAATTGCTTTATTTATTTATTATGCTGGTATTCAGGACAGTCGAGACAGAAGTAGAAGGCCCTACTTTTTCCCTAAGAATTTATAATGTTTATCATTATACTAACTTTTTCCCAAACTCCAATAGAATCCCTCCTTTCTCCTGGGATTCCACCATGTGTCGAAGTTTTCTAAGGAGTTTGAAGTTTTGAAAAAATCAGAAGGTCTCATCAAATAATGGAATTTGGTTTCCCAAAATTAAAATTCATGTGCTCTACAGGTTCCCCCTTACTTATACTCCATTGTTTCTTTCCATAATTGGGCATCACTATGGTCCTATCTATAGTCCGACCGGGCTCCACTTTTCCACTCGATGGCCCTGGTTACAGTGTATTTCAAAGTCGTTGGGGCAGTTTTTTAACATTCGCCACATTAATTCATGTTTGCTTTTAGATTTTGTTTATAGTTTTTAGTTTATAATTATGAAAAAATTCAGAAATTTTCAATCACTTTTAATAGTGCTTCAAAGGATTAATTTAGCTCAGTAAACTTCTTTGTTCCGTATCATACAAAAGGTATCGCCAGAAGTACAAGTTCTATTAGAATCTCTAGCTTATCTACAACCATTTATCTGATCATTGTGTAATCCGCTTCTTAAATTTTAAAGTTTTTATCTCAGCTCCGCTCACACACACTTCATTCACGTATGCGCCACCTTAAATCTCGACTGCAATATATTCTCTGTTTAAACAGGGTCATAAGCCACGCCTTTAATAATGTCTAAACTTCATCATTTTGCTGTCATGGTTACGATAGTTTAGCGTCCCAATGTAAATATGTTGGTTTTTTTTTTGCTGGCTACTGTCGCCAGTGTTCATGCCACAACTTGTGTCGCTTTAAAGCTCCGAACATTGGATAACATTGTCCAGCTGTGTCTGTTTACATTTCTTGCCCTTTCGCACTGAGTCAAAGCCAACACAGTCTTTTTATGGTCTACCGTCTGTGCTGCAATTTACGCCTAAGCACTGTCTGCCGGGTTGCCCCAGCCAATCCACCCGACCAGGCCAGACCAGAACCGCTCTGGGGCAGTCGACCTTTCGACGGGGTCGCGGCTTTGCGTTTGTAGCGTTGATAACGAGCAACTCGCAGACTCATTCATAAAAGAGCACGCAAAGGCTTTGCCTCTTGTAGGTTGACCACCAGTTCCAACCAGTCCAAGGGCACATTTGCGCGCAGCATGTTGCATGTGGCATGTTGCTTGTCTGGTCGGCCACCGGCGTCAGTTAGAGCGTTTTGCGGTTGCAAGTTTCATATAGTTCCATCGAGTTGTATGTTAAGTCTGCGGGTCTGGTCGGGTCTCCACGCAACAATCTCTCAGAGTCGTCTGGCTTTTGTTTAGTTAAGTGCTTAGTTGCGTGTAACTTTGCACTCTTTACCACACACCAGCCACCGCCGCTTGTCTATTGTAGCATGTGCCGCATGTGTGAGGTGCAAATAGATGAAGACGATTCTTGCCAACACGACTGCGTCTCCTTGCAGCACTTTTATTACCATTTAACGGCCATCATCAATGTTTACTCTGCCAGGCCCCCCAATTTGTTTGGCGTTAAAGTTAAATCGTCGTTTGGCCTTCTTTCAACCTCTACAGTGCACACATATTTGCCTGTTGCAACCTGTTTGATGTGATTCTGCTGACGTCGCCGTCAATATCGATATCGATATGGACATGGCCGTGCAGTTAATTGTAAATCCTTCTTACTTTATTAAACACATTGCTGCAGCCACGCCACGGAGCTAAACCAACAACATCTGCCACATCAAATGAAACCAATCGTAAAAAAGTAAATGCAGTTTTTGCAACAGACGCAGCAGCAAAGCGGCAAGAAGACCGACTATGAGATACACTGCACGGTTTTTATTAGTTTCAACAAAATAAGCTTTGAAAGGGTTAATAGCTTAAGCGCTAAGATAAGATAAGATGTAATATGAGATTAAGTTAAGAGCTCATATGAAAATAATAATAGAACATATAGCAGTTTGTCGTCTTGGTTGGCCAGCCAATTAGGTTTGAAAACAACAGGATTCTTTAGAAAAGAAATTTTGATGATTATATCGCAAATCATATACGCATGTTTTAACTCGTATTCCTCGCTCATATTCTATATAAGATTTGAATGTTCTTCTTCTATGGCGCAACGAACCCCATGTGGGTTAAGGTCTGTATTGCTCGCCTCTATTCGAGGCTTTTTTTGTTTCTTTCGTAGTCAAGGGGCTTGAAAAGGAAATGACGGGTAACTAGACCTACGACTCTCTTGCATGGCATTAGATATTCACTAACGCTTCCATGCAAAACGTCCTCAAACGCAGATCGCCTGAGGCGCCGCCTTCTCTCATTAGCTCACCCCTGGAAAGGGGTATTCCAGGGGCTAACCAGAGGGTGTCTATCGTAAAAATTTAGGTAATTTTTAAAAGTATGCAATCTTACTTTTCAAAAGCTCTATAAAATTGGTGAAAAAAAAATTATTTTGGAAACACCGATTATTCCAGAATTCATAGCCGAAGAAGAAAGAAAGAAAAACCACAATTGGGGATTCACCAATTCAAAAAGTCCCTAAATACCTAAAAAGCGCCAGAGTGAAGCAAAGTGTAAATATTATTAGTTCCTTGGCAATTTCAATGGATAACTATTGCCGCTCTTAGGTAAAGCTTTCAGATTTCTCCAGTAAGTTATATTTAAAAGAATTCTTTGAATTTCCTGATAAGTTCCGGAGCTCGGCATGTGTTGATCTTATCGAAGTTCTACGGCTGCCTTGCGGATGCCATTCAAAAGCCATATTAGCCATTTTAGCATCTTTCGACATTGGTAAAGGATGTAGGTAGGTAGGTAGAAGTGGTTGCCATTCCGACACACCTAGGCCTATGAAAGGCCCGATGTGATGCCACTTGAGTCAGCCCTCTATTCTACTGTATCCTCTTTGAACCAACCTGTCGATTTAATAAACGAATTAATCTTATTAATTCTGATTTCTGTAATTTCTGTAATGTTCCCAAAAGTTTCGGAACCCAGTGTATTCAGTCTCCTCCTGCATAGTGCCATGCATCCACGCAGGAGGTGCTCCACTATTTCCTTATCTTCCGTCTCCTCACAGCTTCTACAGTAGTTAAAATTCGACATGCCCAATCTATTGGCGTGTCAAACAATAAGACAATGCCCCGTGAGGTAATGGATGTAAGGGCTGACGAAGCAGTCGAAATCGAGTCATTCTTAAGAATTTTTAGTTTCGAACCAATTTCATTCAACGTTAATTGATTATTTTTCCACCCAAAAGGATAGAATTGACTTTGGATGATTTTTACAACTCACCACACCAGGCGTGGAACCATTATGAGTTTTATTCGACGAAGTCGAGTCGTGGAAATTTCGATTGCCCTTGCAGAACATCGGATATGACGCCTTTAGATTTCTTTTTAAGACAAAAGTACACGACAATCGACTAGCTACCATCCAAGACCTAACAAACAACTTCACCGATAAGATACTTGCTATTGAAAAATCATCGAAAACTTTACCTATAGGTTCGACGCTTATAGGCCCACAAGTAGTTCAAAATTATCGGATAAAATTTATCAAACATAAACGTCATTGATAAAGCTTTAAAATAAAGTGGTTTTCAAATGAATGGACTACTCTATCGGCCTTAAGCTTAAGCCCCAATAAAGCTTAGGTTAAGATCAACTTCTCTACTCTCGGAATTTTAAGACCAAAAGGCTTAGTAACTATATAAACCCATGGAGCATAGTCAGTATTCTGTAAAAGTAAATTACGTGCAACTATAAGCCTGAAAGGTATTAAATATTTTACAGTATAAAAATCGTATTAAAGCAGGAAAAGCGTAGTTCGCAAAAAATTGTGAAAATCTTGTTGCTGTTATTGCAATAGCTGCCGCTGCAATTCTTTTCATCAGGAACAAAGCTAAATAAACACACATCCGAGATGTGTGTGTATAAAATGAACAATAAAACGTAGAACCAAGTCAGTCATATAGTCAGCAGGATAGGGAGTCACTTGTCAGAGGCAGCCGTCGCATTCGCATTCAGGCGGACTTTTAGCCAGCCAGGCAGTAAACAAAAGCAAATATTGCGTGCCAAAAATTCCGGAAATTTTTAAAAGTCACAACATGTGTAAGCTGAATTTTTACACACACTCGCTCTTAAAACACATACATGCCACATATTTGTTGTGTTTGCCACAGTGTAGGTGTTACGGTGTATGCCCATTACCATCATCATCATCATCAACATCATCTTCATCATCATCTTCATCAGCATCTTGCCTGCTATTGTGGTTGTTTTCATAGTGCTTGAGTCTCTTCTAAGTGTTAAATTGAAATTCCAAAATTAAGTAATTTTTCTCAAGGGCTGGACTAAACCCTACCGTCACTTGGGATTGCTGAAAGGCGTACTCTAGCACACTATGTGGGACATGGAGACAGTGTTGTAAAACAGCGCACATAAAACTGCAAAGACGACTTTGGTACATGAATGTGCTACCAACCGAGCAACCGAGCAACAAGAACACAAACACAACGAGTCACTCTAATAGTTTGTAGCCCAACAATAGAGAGTCCCCTACACTGGGGAGGTACGAACTGGGGGACACTGCGGTTGTTCCCAGCCAGAGTAGAACAAGCTGTAAAAATTACAAGGAAATTACAAAAGGAACATGAGAGTCAGTGTTGTAGACGTGATGGCATACATTAGACGACACAAAGGGATTCACATCATTTACGCTTTAAAAAGTGATTTCGGGTATGGCAATTAGTTTTGAATAGTTTATAGAAGTTTTTTTTTGGCAAATTGTGCTAATTAATAGTGGCAAGTAAAATGTATTGTATGAAAAAAGATACTAGTTGATTGGACAGAGATGTAAAGGAAATTTGGAGAGAAAAGATTGGATATAATTTTGGACAGTAAACTAGGGAAAAGTTCGACCTTATCATATTCTTTAGCTCGTGACGTTGTTTGGATGGGCTAGTACTCATACAAGATAATCGTAGTTGAAAAACAATAGTTAATGCCTCTAACATTAATTTTCTTTGTAAAAAAAACATTTTACAAAATCGGTTTTAAAAGAAGATGATAATAAATCTAAGAGCATCCTCCGGTTCCACTAAGTGTTATGCAGTCTATGTGTGACTACCCCAGGAGTCAACAGGTGAAACCGAACCTAACCTAAGTCTGAGAGCAACTACCTTCATATTAGGGATACGCGATGCTGATCCGATATTTTGGATATCGAGAAGTTGATACTGAATATTCGATACCGATAGTTTGATTCTCTATTAATTAAAAAAAGTCCCTTTATGGTGGCTGCCCGTGCGATGTTCTGGTCAACCGGTGTAACCTAACCTAACCTTAATCTGAGAGCAAATACCATCATAGTAGGGATACGCGATACCGATCCGATATTTTGAATATAGAGGGTATTGAAGTCGATACTGAACAAGCGATACGCATATTTTGGTTCGCGATTTATTGTTGATCCGATACCAATGTGCTTAGTATCGATATTGGGATAAATTTCGTTTCACATTCGGCGCTTCCAATTAATTTTCCAAAAAGTCCCTTCAAGGTGGTTGCCCATATGATATTTTGGTCTGGCTGGCTACACTTCCCAAAAAATAACAGAGCGAACTAAGTAAGTAAAATAAACCGCCGCTGCAACCTTCCAGCAAAATTTTTACCAGAAAAAGTTTATATCATTTTTTTTTTTATTTTATTACCCCTCTCTCAATTTATTATGAAAATTTTGATGCAAACGCCTCCATTTTGTTTGTCTTCTTTAAAAATCGTAAAAGAGTCGATACCGATACCGTTGATATAGAATTATTTTTTGAGGGAATCGATGTTCTGGTCTGACTTCCAAAATAAAATGAACCACGTACCCACCGCTGCAATAAAATGAACCACGTGCCCACCGCTGCAATAATATATCCGAAAAAATTTTAACAAGAAAAAGTTCATATCATTCTTAGTTTTATTTTATAGCCCCTATCTCAATTTATTAGGAAAATTTTGATTTCTTTGTATGCAAACGCCTCCATTTTGTTTAATTCTTCTTTAAAAAGACATCAAAAAGTCGATACCGATACAGTCGATATCGATTTCTATCTTGGGAGAATCAAATCGAATCGATATCAAGTTTTTTTCGGAATACTCAATACTTCAATCCGATTTTTTTTTTTCCGGTATCGAACATCCCTACTTCATAGTGCCAATGCAAAGGTTTTTTTTTTTCGCAGCTCTAATTACTTTAAAGAATTTTTTTTCATTATGAACTTTTTCCAAGTAAGCTTATGATCTTATGATTTGTTACGAATTTCTATACTACGAATCTCTGATATAAAGAACGAATATCTTATATTCGACTGTAAAAGAGTTGAGCACATTGTAAAATATCTCCTCGATTTCTCGAATGCTATAAAAGCTGGATATACGCATTAATTCGTTTGTAGGATATCTTATTTCTTTTTTTTTTGCAGCCCTGGATTCTTTAAAGAATTTTTTCTCATTATAAACTTTTTCCAAGTAAGCCTTGGATCTGATGATTTGTTACGAATTTCTTTACCACGAATCTTTGATATAAAGAACCAAAATCTTATATTCGAATGTAAAAGAGTTGAGCACATTATAAAATATCTCCTCGATTTCTCGAATATTACAAATGCTGGATATACGCATTAACTCGGTTGGAGGACGTCTTATTTCCGATCACCACCTTGACTTATTCCCATTTTTACACCTGGTTTTTGAAGAACTAGACTCCATTCTGTTCCATAGGATATACGACTTTTTGTTCCCTCTAGCGGACAGTTTTGGAACTTTATTTTGTTTAGTAGCTGGATTGACGATCGAAGTACTAAGGATAATATGAACAATTTATAATATTTTTCAAATTTTATTGATTTTCCTGCGATTTGATTAAAAATATAATTTTAATATTATTAGATAGAATAATATTCACTAACGCACAGTTTTGGAAGTTTATTTTTTCAGTAGCTAGGTTGAAGATCGAATTAATTAGAATAGTAATGAAAAATTTACAATATTTTCCAAATTTTTAAGAATTTTCGTTAGTTTTTTTTTTTAAATCAATTATACGATTATTAGATAGAAGATAAGACCAGAAGGAGTTAAAGGTATAAAAGAAGAAAATAGAAAATTATCCACTAGCGGACAATTTTGGAAGTTTATTGTTTTCAGTAGCTAGGTTGACAATCGAAGTAATATGAATAGCAATGTAAAAATTATAACATTTTTAAAGTCAATGATAGGAATACTCGATATAATAATTCCTCCCGAACTTCATCTGGAATAAAACAATTTCAACCCACTGTAAATGATAATCAGTTTCGGTCTTACCTTCAAAATTTTCTTTCTTTGTTAAGCATATTCTTCCCTACACATTTTCAATTTTGGTGATGAAGCAGAAAAAATAAAAACAAAGAATATGCCAGGAACGAAATTCCGTGTCTAAGAATCTGAGTTGGGGGCAACAAGGATCAGAAGGTGGTGGCATTGTGGTACTTGCCAAAAAAATACAAAAAAAAAACTTGAACACTTCGTGCATTTTTCTTATAGCACCACGACAACTATTTATAGCTTTTTTTTTATTATTCGGAACAGCCTTTTGCTTAAGGCTCTCTTGGAGTTGAAGTTGTTGCAGTTGCTCAACTAGAACCATCATAAGCACATACTATAGAGGTCTGCGTCTGCTCTCCAGTGGCTCTTGGCTGTGTTGGATGAGGCTGACGACTGCGACAACGACAACGATGACGATTGACGATAACGATTGACGATGATGATGAAAAATGCACATGTGTGACTAAAGGGCCGATTATTTTTATTGTTTATTTGCTTTGATTTTGTTGCTGCGTGTGAACATGTGTTTGTTTATAAGTATGCGTGTGTGAGTGTTTGTATACTTGCTTATATGTTTTTATTTACCATGTGTGTGTGTGCTTCGGTGTGTGTGTTTGTATATATGCTTGAGTGCGTGTGTGCATGAGCCTTGGTATTGGTTTGCGCATTTGTGCGTAACGAATAAATTTAGCAAAATAAATAAGCATAATAATCCTTTTGAATGCATTGCAATTGAACTCTTCACAGCTCTTGACTGGCTACGGTTTGCTTTACTGATTTACATTCAATGTAACTAGTACACTGAGCGAATAAAATTGTGATTGGTAATAACAATAGATATAATGGTGTGCGTGTATACACTTGTAGAGTGCATTGAAATGGGGTGAGGATTTTTTTCGAAAGAATCTACAATTTTATGTTTAATATGCTCAATTGCATTCGAACAGGGATCAAGTTTAGGGGTTAGCAATCTATTTGGTGTGGATCAAAATCAACTAAAAGATGTATTCATTTGTTTGGAACAAAGATATTTTCTTATATAAATAGTAAATAATACTTTAAATTTATGTAAAACTCACCCATCATGCTAGAGACGCGGGTTAGCTGAGATCTACTTATTTGCTGCGTTCATATTCATATGTTAAATTTTTTTATTTAATTATTGTTTTTACATATATACGCTCAATCTGAGCTTAGTGGTACTTCCATGCCAAATTATATGACGAAATAATCATAAGTATTCATGACATAAAAAGTGTATTTGGCGAATTTTACAACGTACTGCAATTATACATCATTGAAAATTTTATTTCCTAAATAGAATACACATGTTGTAGTAGCGTTAGTGAACGCCTGGTGACTAGTCTTTATAGACGTATATGGAGTTCTGTTAAAGTTCTAGAGTATTATTGACTATATTTTGAAAAGATTGCTCAGTGATGGCTTTATAAATTGTGTGTCGGAAAGTCACATATTGCTTGATACGACGTCAAGCGGATAGGATCATCACGAAGTCCACTAACTTCACTTTTGGAGCATCTTTATGTTTCATATGTGTGGGTAGTGATCTCTACAGATCTTTCCAGAGATCAGGGAATGTTTTCCTATTGTCCTATATTCGAAATCTTTGAATGTAACCCCAATTGAATCCGAATTCAAGGCCTACAAAAACACCAGCTCTATGATAATCGCCAAAATAACATGTTCGTCGTCTCTAGATCACGATACTTTTCTATTGTGTCTCAACTATTATTATTAAGGACATATTCATAATTTAAACAAAAAAAAACGTAGTCATTTATTTTTATAAGTTATTAACATACATACATACATAAGTTATTAACAAAGGATTTCCAATGATCTCTGATTCGCGCCGTTGCTCGAAGCTCGATGATGGATTTCCCGGTCTCGCAGTTGAGCGGGACGCGCCAGTCATTTTAGTTCTGCCTCTGGATCGATTGCCTTGTGGGTTCCATTCCAGAACTGCATGCGGTATTCCATCATAATCTTTGCGCAGCGTGTGACCCAACAAACCGTATTTTCGCTTGCGAATTTCAATTTCGATTGGTTTTTGTTCGCAAAGTTCCCACAGGCGCACATTGCAATGGTTCGGGGCCACCATACACGTAATACGCTTCTAATACATCGATTGAGAAATCTTTGGAGCTTCTTGACAATAATACTGGTAATGAACCATGTCTCACAACCACACAACAGCACCGACTTTATGCATGCGTTGAAGACTCGTATTTTGGTTTTTCGCCGGACATTCGGTTCTCGCCAGAATCTATTTAGTTGTCCAAAGGCAGCTCTGGCTTTACGTCTTCTGCAGTCTACATCGTCCAATGCTCCTCCGGATGATGTAACTTGGCTTCCAAGATACTCGAATTTGTCTGCGTTTTCAATATGCTAGTTGTCGGTACTAAGGGCGCTTGTATTAGTGGGGTTTACCCGATATTGCGTCTCAATACTAGTAATCTAATCTAATTTTATTTTTGTTATTACCTAAAACTTGTCACAACTTCTTCTCAAAGCTGCCGTAAGAATATGGCCAAATCCTGCGACTATATTAAAATAATGCCATAGCAACTATTGCCAAACGTAGAGTCCTTGTACGACAAACTTTTTTATTTTTTTAATAGATGTATAATAAAGTTTGCCAGAGTCCGAAAGTTCTTCCTTTTCTACTTTTTTTTTCTTTTTATGCAGTTTTAATTCTAAATTGACCACAAAATTAACTTGTTTTAAACCAACGAATAATGGCTTGAAAAAAGTTATTAGGACTTTAGCCAAGAAGTTGCGTATCTTAAATGAGAAAAGTTCATTGGTTTTAATGCTTCATAATGAAGTCTTCCTTCTAGGAATTAGGACTCAATATTGAGTGAGTTGACACGAATGAGTGAGAGTTGAAAACAAACTATAGCAAAGACTTATATGGACTTAAACAATCTTTTTTTCATGTTTGGCGCATCATTTCTCACAAAAATTTTAAGCTCGGAGGATGAAACCGCCTCAACATTTAATCAAAACTGCGAAAACTAGTGATTTCAAGTATACTTATAGTCGTAATTTCTGTAAAAGTAACTGTAATGGGACTGCAGGGTCTACTACGCATCCAGATCACATCAGGACTCTTAGCAAGTGACACTGGTCCAGCCGCACTTATATATTCCCTTCCTAACGTATCGAACTGCTCTAGATCAGATCTTATGATCACGGAATTATTTCATCTCATTTAGATCTTTTAGATCTCTTCTTCCAAGTCGGGGGCCTTGGGCTGATGGCAGCCCCTGTGGAAACGTCCGGTGGCCATATTGGATGTGTCCAAAACTCAACAGGGTGTAAGTGTTGGAGTCGTTGGACCCAACACCAGAATCTCTACCGCTATGGGCATCTGGCCCAGCGTCTTTCAAGAGGAGGTTCATGCCATAGAGATCTGCGTCCTTAGTATGCTTTTCAAGGGAACTAGGGGAGCAAACATCTGCATTTATTCAGATAGCCAAGCTGCTATTAGGACATTATCATCCTGGAGCATCTCCTTCAGGATGGTTAAAGAATGCCATAACTACCTCCAAATCCTGTCCGCCCGGAACAAAGTCGTGCTATGTTGGGTGCCGGGAGTGGATCGCTGACGACCTAGCACGACAGGGTGCCTCCACCCTGACTACATCTCCTGCGCCTTTCTGTGGTAATGGTTGGTCCACAATCAAAACCATGATAAACAAATGGGTTGCAGGAGAACATAGGAGATACTGGTTCTGTGGTAATGGTTGGTCCACAATCAAAACCATGATAAACAAATGGGTTGCAGGAGAACATAGGAGATACTGGTTCTCCTTACCGGTGCTTCGTCAAGCAAAAGTGTTTGTCAATCCTTAGGATACGACCAAGACAAAAGGTTTTGGACCTAAAACTGCTCGTATCACACCTATCTGGCCACCACACTGTTAGATACCATCTACAGAAATTTAGCCTATCCGATTCTTCAGAGTGCAGGCTCTGTCTAGGAGATGGCACCAGACATATTCTCTGTGACTCCCTAGCGCTGGTATGGAAATGAACGGATTAGTCCCTTTCATATTAGGTCAATACCAACAAAAGAGCTACTGCTATTCATGCGAAAAGCTGAAAGTCTATTGCCCTAATTTATGGGTATGGTTCGAAGACCTCAACTTAATTTTCTCTCAGTGTATTAAAAAACTCAACACACATGAGGCACTTAACTTAATATGGCATCAGCTGGTTGTAGCTGCCATATTGGAACCAGTGTCCAGTCTAATGCTGTTCAATTTTGCTTGATTTGCATTTCAATTTGAAATCAAATTTTTCAATTGCCAGCTGGACACACACTTGGACACATGTGTGTGTGTATATATTACTTTGATAGTGAGAGTGTATTACTTTGAGTGCATGTGTGTGTTTGCTAAGTAGCGTCTGCTGGGTTAAAGTGCTGCCATATTCCCCACACACACACACACACACACACACACACACTCGCGCATACACACATAATTGAATTTTGAGCTGCTACAAAAATTCATAGCATGCTTTTTGGCGCTACGTTGCGATTGCCTTTGGGACAGTCGCTAACATTTTGCTGCTCTCTTTCGCATATTTACTTCCGTCGCTGCCTGCCTGCCTGCCTGCTCTTACTGCCTTGTAATTGACAAAAGCTGCTTGCTCTGTGGCTCGATTCGTCTGCTATGCTCCGGCGACTGGCTTCATCCGGCTGCTATGTCAAGTTGTTGAAATTTGAAATCAATTTATTTATATTGAGTTAGCATCGCAAAAGCGTTAACCTTTGCGCATTGAATGCGCTCTGCCGGCAGCGGCAGCGCAGTCGGCTGGCTAAAACCGCTACTCTGTTGGCCATGGCTGTGGCCTTTCCTGGGCCAAAAACCATATTGATAGCCGGTTGCAATGTCAGCGCAAAAACGACGTCAAGTGTGTGTTGGTGTGTGTGTGTGTTTGTGTGTGTGTTGTTTGTTGGTTTGGCTTTTGCTCTTATTTGTTAAATTAAAAGCAGTTGTTATTGTTGTCGTTGAACTTGCCACAACTCGAGTTGAGTCGACTTGAATCGACTCGACTAAGAGCCACCTCATTGCCACCACTGCTGCCACTGCTACTGCTGACTGTAACTTTGACGTTGACGCTGTCGCTGTTGCTGCCGCCGTCGACGTCATTGGCATTATTGGCTTCACAGCACACAAGACTTTCAATTAGTTTTATTAGGGTGTACCAAACATTCCATTGCTGGCGCTCATTGTTGTTGGAAATTGGCCTTTTTGACTTTTATGCTTTTTTTTTTGGGGGTTTGGGTTGGTTTTTGTTCTTGTTCTTTTTCCGTGCGGTTTGGGTTCGCTGTTCGGTTTGGTTTGGTTTTGTTGGATTTGATTGTTTTTGAGTTTTATGTGCGTTCCGTTGCTGTGGCGCATGATTGCGCAATGTTTTGTACAAGTGCACACGTACACTTATTACATATATAAATATATATAGAAACACTCACACACATACTATAAATATTAAATGCAATAACAACAATAAGCACATTGTTGAGTAGCAGAATAAAAAGTCAGCAGGACATATCCCTCTCCAAAATAAATTATTATTATAATTTTTTGTTTTGCTACTCTATATATTAAGTGGAAAATGAGTGACATAACTTTGACATACATTTAGTTGAAAATTAAGTATTTAATATATTTAATAACTTTGTTGAAAATAAATCATAAATAAAGGATTGTCGTCAAGGTTGGCCCGCTTTGATATTATTTCGATTTTAGTTGCGTTGAAAGACTTTATCTATTATGTAAGGCGTTTTTAGTAAGAGATATCAATATTTAGCACATTGGTTGGCGAAAAGAATCATTCTGTAAAAGATTTGTGTCTTATGTCTCTCTTTATTTCGCATTACGATCCTTGGTTGGTCAAAGCTTCCATCTCAATGTCTCTCCGAACCGCACGATCCTGTGCTTTGGTTTCATAGCTTCTGACATTCATCTCGTATAAGTCGTCTTCAACTGCATTCAAGCAGCAGATTTCAGGGCGACCTCTTGCTTTGAGTCCGAGTTTCCGACCTTTTAACAATTTCTTTTGCGCAATGTCATCGCTCATTGCTAGACATTCCCAAGTCATCTTAGGCGTTGCGATTTCATATAGCCATTATCTTCTTCTATGGCGCGACGAACCCGATGTGGGTTTAGGCCTGTATCGCTCGCCTCCATTATCTGAGACTTTTTTTTAATACTTTCGTAGTCATTTGAAAAGGAAATGACAGCTAACTGAGTCTTCGACTCCCTTGCATGGTAGTAAATGTCCACTTACGCTTCCATGCAAAACGTCATCAAACGCAGATAGCCTGAGGGCCGCCTTCTCACATTAGGTCATCCCTGGAAAGGCGTATCCAGGGGCTAACCAGAGGGTACCTAGCATAAAGCTGGAGGTTATGAGAGAGAATCGTCGCTGGTCACTCCCGTGGGACAATCAACAACAACTTTCCTCGCAACCTCACCCCAAAGACCGACCCCACCCTCTATAGCAATTATAATTTTATGTATTTATCTCCTGGTTAGCCAGCTCTTCAAGTCTTGAATTGTACATACTTCTAAATATGCCTCCTTCCGGTGTAGGGTCCAAAATCCATTGTCTAATGTGAAGAGACTTAAAAAAGTTATATGTTTCTAAACCTTCTAATAGCATGCTATCTTCTGCTAAATTTTAATGTGGCCAACCTTGACGACACACTTGAATAATAAGCGTATTCTTTTTTGCTGACGAGTTGTGACATCTTCTGTATTTTTGGGATCCCCAAAAAATAATCGTACAAAACTATTGCCGGGAAATAGTCCCAAGAGCTTGTTTTCTAAGTGTTTAATATCTCTTTATTAAAAAGGATACTAATATTGCGAGTAATTTATTTTAAACCATATGTCTTATTTATAAGAGGAGGCTTTCGAGAACCGCCCTCTTTACTTTCAATTTAGTTATATTTGAGAAAGGCTTTTTACTTCTCCTAATTTTTTATATATTGGATCAAACGAAATGAAAAGTAAATGAAATCTTCTTCTTCTTCAATACCTTCTTACAGCAAGTCGGGATAGCCTCGCGATATCCATCTTCTCCAATTAGGTCGATCCCAACTCTCTCTCATCTTTGCCACGGGTCTGCCCCTCATTCTTCCCACTATCCTGGATGCGATTTTCCCAAGGTCTTCCTCTCGGTGCATTACCTTATGTTCTCACTTCCAACTCTCTCTTCTCATCTTTGCCAGGGCTCTGCCCCCACACTCTTCCCACCACATCCTGGATGCGATTTTCCCAAGATTTTCGGGGTCTTCCTCTCGGTGCATTACCTTATGTTCTCATTTCCAGTGCCTGTTTGGCTTTTCTTGACTCGTCCATCCGATGTAGATGCCCAAACTATTTTAGCAGTCTCTCCTCGATTTCTTGTATAATCGACTTCTTCTGCCCTACTTCTGAACGTATTCTTTCATTTCCTCCCGTATCAATCCTGGCTTTTCCTGCGAGCCTTCGTACGTACTTCATTTCTGTTGTCTGAAATTTACTCAGATGTTTTTCTAATAGCGGCATAGACTCGGTACCGTACAGTGCTATTGGTATTTTAACCGTGTTGTAAAGCTTGAGTTTTGTTTTTATGCTTATCTTGCGTTTATCCACTATTATGTTACTTATCTGATAGTACGCTGAGACCGCTTTCTTGGTCCGACTTAGCACCTCTTGGTCTATTTTTCCCTTACAGCTAACAATGGTTCCGAGGTATTCATATGATTCAACTCTCTCTCTGCTGTTGCATGTTATATGCAGATTCTCTGTCGACTTATCCTCTTTAGAGACTCACATTACTTTGCTCTTGGTTACCTCCCATTCCCTTCTTTTTTAGATTGTATGGATCACTTCTCTAATGCATTTCGTAGCCTTTCCGGATTGTTTGCTATGATAGCCCAATCTTTGTTTTTTCTGTTTGCCTCTTACACGATTTAGCTATGTCATCCATGAATAAGATGAAGAGCAGTGGGTTAAGGCTGTCTCCTTGCTTTAATCCTTTGCATATTTGAAATACTTCTGACTTGTCCCCCTCTAATCTTACTTTCCCCGTGGGCTTGTCATAGACACTTTTAATAGCGTTTATCAGTCTCTCTGGAACATTTTTAGTTTTTAGTGCCTCCCATACATGTTGTCTTAGCACACTATCAAACGCCGCTTTTAAGTCTACGAACGCTAGGGAAAGATCCTTCCCCATAAATGAAATCACAAATCAAAAACCCTCCAATTCAGAATCCACCACTGACCAAATTTTATTTATTATTACAATGTTTAAAATGTACTACGATCCAAGTGGGTCTATTGTCCCCCTACGTTCACATAAAAAATGACTTCAAGTTTCTTCCTCCATGATACAGAAGCGACATAGCCCAATGTCCAGCCAGAAAGCCTGTCCGGATTCTCACGGCGATCTTTTCGTGAGTTATCATGACTTTGAACCTCCTTCTGTTGAACTTATAGAGGAAGGTTTTTGACTGTTTAAGCCGTGGTATCTGTGCACAGTGAAGCAGTCGTTCAGTGGTTCTCAGTAGTTCCCGTTCCACCTGGTTGCCAATACCACAGTGTGGTTCACGTCCGATTATCGGTTTAGCTGCACCGGTCCTTGAAATTTTTGTCAGCCAGCTTATTTCCAGAAATGTTGTTATGCCTGAAACCCATCTAATTGTGAGCTTATTCCTGGTTCCTAACTCCCACTCTAACAACTTAATACATTTTTTTCAAAGCAGAAAACGTATGAAAACTAACGAAAACAGAGCATTACCAATTCGATGTGTCAAAACGCTCCACTTAGGCTCTGGATTTTTAAAAACCATTTTTGTAAATTGTTTTTTCATTTTGTTTTAACAATGGGAAAAGTTTTTACTCATAGCCGGGCATATTAAGCGAGAGACCCAAACTGCCCTGCCTCCGCCAGAGCAGTTGAACTTCTGGAACAGCAGCTACAAATGTTCTTGACACGCCAAACTGTGTGGGTCAAAAGCTTGAAAAGTATCCCCTGGCATATTGTCACATTACTTGTTGGTTTTGTTGCCAATGTTGTTGTTGTTGCTACTTGAGCTAAAAAACTTTCGAGCTAGAGTAGCAAAAGTTTCGAGTCCAAGTACTTTTAGGGCTGGCAACAGAACCACGTCTGGCTGAACTTAAAACGAAGTTAACGCCAGGACACGTCGTCAGGAGGCCAGTAGATGCTGGTTACGGCCGGCTGATTATTGAAAATGTGTCGACGTATGCCCGGCAGAGAGTGTGATGTTTGGTCCGGAGGCCACATAATTCAAGCATAGCCAATGCGGCAAAAATAAAAAATCGACTTTTACTAACTTTTTGCACAGTTTTTGAAAACATTTTTTTCACTCCCTTTTTTGTTTGCTCTATTTCATTGCAGCAGCGTTGTAGCAGCAAATGCTAAGTTGCAATGTGAAAAGCGCTTGTAAGACACAAGTGGCAAGTTGGAAAAAACATTAAGTGGCAGCGCCTTGTTGACTAACAGAAACTTGTCAGCAACCAGGACCAAAACGCGTGAGCATTCAGAAATCAAAAGAAAGTCTAAAACAATAACCAAAAACTGGAAGCCTCAGAACAGCTGACAACGATTGACAAAACAAAAACAAAAGCGTCCAAGTGCTTGGCGTTGACGTTGAGTTGTGGCGCCGCAGCAAAAAGTGGCTCAAGTGGCAGCTCTGCGTGCTCACAAAGGCATACAGCGTACAAGTTCTGCTCGAGGAATCTCTGCGAAATTCTACGCCAAACTGAACCCAACCCCAACTCAGGCACAACCGCAGTCCATGGCCGCGGCGTAACTTTTATATGCGGCGTGCATGCCGTGGTTTAGGAACAACAACAAAAGCAACAACCATTACAGGCGCTATGTGCTGGCCAAATACCGCAACAAAACGTCGCACGCAAACGAAATAGAGAATAGAGAAAGCGTAGAAGAGTGTGGCCAAAAAATCTAAAATAAACTTTTGGCAAAAAGGCAAACGGAGAGCAGGAGGGGAAGCCGAAGCAGCATCCACAGCAGCAAAGCGCCATATGTGCTTTTGTGATGCGACAAGGACACTTGAAGCGCCTGCTATACACTCAAGAAGAAGAAGCAGCAGCATCAACAGAAAGAGCAACAGCAACTAACCGTTAAGCGCCATTTTCAGCGGAAACGGAAACGCACAAGCAGCCATAGTTTAGGCTAGATAGAGAGAGAGCGGGTAGAACGCCCTACCGAGCGTATTGTTTTTTTTAAAGCGCTTACAAAATGCGCAAGCACAAAATGTTGCCGAATGGCGGCAGCCCAAGGACGTTAGCAACAACAATGGCGCCACAACACAACAAACCAACGCAAGCAGCGACGCTAGCAGCGGCCGCATGTCAGTCGCAGCCGCAGCAGCAACAACCGCTGCGCAGCACAGTTGAAATGGAGCAGCGTATGCTGCTGGGCCATGGAACACTAACCACAACAACGACGCAACCAACAGCAGCAGCCAGCACAGCAACAGCAACTACTCCAACAACAGCAGCGGCCGCTAGTCGCCTGGAGGAGGCACCAGCAGCACTCCAACAACGCGCCTGCAACAAGGAGCGCTCCATACGACCCAAACTGCAACTGATGTCCTTGCTGCACGTCGCCTGCTACGTGATGTGTCTGTGCGCCTTTAGCTTTGCGCTCTACGCTAATGTGCGACAAACGCGCCTGGAGCAACGTCTGCAGCGCCTACAGCAGCTGGACGCACGCATTGTCGAGCTGGAGTTGCGCCTGGAGCAGCAGCAGCTGCAGCATTGGCCTGCAGCCGAGGCGCAGTTGCTGAGCAGCAGCGCAGATAATGGCAGCGGCAGTGGCAGTGGCAATGGCACACAGCATTTGGCGTTGCATGTGCGGCGCGAGCTGCATCGTTTACGTCGGGATGTGTCGCATTTACAATTGACCAGGAGGCAGCAGCGACGACAGGCGGCGGAGGCTGCAGCAGCAGCAGCTGCCAATGGCGGTGGTATCGGCGGAGGTTCCAATGAATGCCAGTGTCAGCCAGGTGAGTGGTACTTATATTCACATAAATTTTGTGCTCTTGGCGAGGAAAAGAACGATAAATGCCTAATCCCAAACGGATTGGTGGAGTTACGTTTTCGAGTTAGGGATTTGCAAATGTATTAAATGACTTTTTAGACGCTGTACCGTAGGGTATAAAGGGTATATTAAGTTTGTATGTAATGTATGTAACATACAAAAGGAGACGTCGGGGAACCCCCAAAGTTACCCAAAGTATGGTCAGTGTGTCTGGAGAAGTCGATATTCCCACGTGCATCTATTCGTCTGCCTGAACGCCTAGATTTCAAAGATGACTTTTAGATTAAATCACTTATTATTCCATAGGGATCATTCATAAAGAACGCACCGACTTAGAGGGGGAAAAGGGGTCTATCGAAGCGTCATGGTACTTAAAATTTCTGTGGAAAAAGGTGGAAAGGGGGTGGTTGGGCTTATTTCGACAAAAATCAGCGTCACGTTATTAATGAACTATCCCATAGGAGACAAGTTTATTTTACTTTTTGATATCGGGTCCCATAGGGGGGTTTCAGAGGACCACGAAAAAAACAAAAAGTTCTAGGTGGATATTTCGCTTGTTTATGAAGATGTTGGAACCAAACTTAGCACGCAATAGTTTTTTTTTAGTTCCCCATTGCTGTACCAACATTTTTTCACATCTTATCAATAATTTCAAACGATTATGATAAATTCTTTGAGTTTTAAGGAGTAATTGTTAGGTGTCCGGAAACTTTAGTTTATAGTAGTCCCTATAGGAACGACTGGGACTTTCGTTTCTGATGCAGATATCGCGATCTTTTTCGGGGATTCGAAGTTTTTAGAGCTCCCTAGCGCAGAACCAAAATTCGTCTAATTTTCTTTTTTTTCATGAAAATATTGTAAATAAATTTGTCGATTTTCGATATTGGGGTTACATTATATAGCTTCCATAGGCGTGTATTTTAGAAGACCTCGAGAAACCAAAAGTTTAACATGGATAATTCATTTGTTTATAAAGATATCGGATAGTTTTGTATAGTTCCCAAGCGCTGTACCAAATTTTATCAAATTGGTTGACCACATCATATAGCTCGTATACGACAAATCGGTCCAAATGTTTGTTATACAAAATTTGATGCTCCGTAGTTTTTCAGAGAGACGTCACGTCGTAACCAATTTGTCACTCGGAAGATTTTTAAAGGTTCCACGGTATAGGTACCAAATTTCATCACAAACGGTTGACTATATATATCATAGAATATCGTTCCTATATCAAAAAAACATTTTTGGTTTCAAATTCGTTTGTTTTCGGTTGTTCATGTAGGTATCGTAACCTCTTTTTGCAATCAAAAGTATTTTGATGTTCTTTAGCAAAATACTGGATTTTTTTTGGAATATAGTGATACATGGCATCCCATGGTCCTCAGAGCCCCATATTAACGTATGTAATATATATACACTACCAGTCAAAAGTTACCGGACACCTAATCATTATTCCTTAATGGAGACGATTCGAGGAATTCTGTTGACAAGTTTCTCAAGAACTTTTGGTTCCAGCTAGTTACATTCATCGCGTTGTGATTATAACGTGAAATTAGCACCTCCAAATCTTCTGTGCTGGCTGCCGTAGCAGGGGGATTGACCAATAAATGTTGGGTACCCCTTGAAGACATATTTCCATCATTGTTTTGTTCCATGTTATTTTTACATCTATTATGAAAATCAAAGATTCTTTAGTTAAATCCTCCCCTGATAAGGGGAAACAAACGCTTACCTGATGGAAATTTGGCTGCCAAAAAGGCATCAGGGTTTGTTGTGGACTGTTCTTAGCCTCAGGACTCTTCCTCGACCTTACCGCCATTGGTGGCCCTACCGATAGCTATTCTACCGCCGGCATCGCTCTTGAATTCATCGCCCCTTATGAGCACCTTCACCACGTCAAGGTGGCAATCTCCGAGAGGACTCTATGCTCACTTAGGAGTCCAGAATTCGTAGTAGTAGTAATTGGTTCCAACTGCTACCACGTCTTCCTTAATGTAATCCAGAGAGTTTCTTTCGAAGAAAGACACTGTTTCCTCACCTGGCGATCAAGTTCATCCTAAAGAAGTTTGATTGGACTTAGATCAGTGGATTGGGACGGCCACTCCATGATTTTGAACGTTCGCGGCGACCCGATTCATGCCCAAATTATTGATAAAAAGCGAATGGCACGGGACAATCGATATGTTTAGGTCCTCAGCAACTTCTCTAACAGTGATTCGACGATTGGCCAATACCATTTTCTACACTTCATCAATTTTTTCGTCTGTTGTTGACGTGCTCGGGCGTCCGGCACGCTCTTCGTCGTTCACATCTTCTCGGCCTTCTGAGAATATTTTATACCACCGATAAACGTTGCTTCGGTCCAAGGTATCTTCTCCGTATGCCACAGTCAACATTCGGAATGCATCCGCGCACTTAATTTTGTTTTTTTCAAAAAACTTTATACAGGTTCTTTGATTCATTTTTTTGAATAGGTAAAAATCGAAGACGAGCCAAAACACGTGCAAGCAAAGTAGCTGTCAACAATTAAGTAAACATTCAAAATGGCCGAGCTTGTCGGCATACGTGAGAGACATAAGTACCAACATAACGCCACAAAAAAATCGAAATTCGAATATACGTAACCCGCGAAAATTCCAAATTCGCGATACTTTTTGAACACACCTCGTATATCTGGTACAGATTTACCTATATTATGCAAGAGAGTTATGTAAGATTTGCTCCTTTCTATTTAGGTCATCCCAAAGAGGTGATTTCAATGATATTGTTTACAAATATGATGACAAAGCTCCAATTTATATAATAGTCAATCAAAGGAAATATTCAAGCTCCGAAAATGTATTGCAAGTGCAGCTCAATTAACCCGGAAATTTGCCAATATGCAATGGCCTACTGCGCTTTTGTTACGGCCTTTATATGTATATAATACACAATATAGTGCCTTCTTGCCTATATACTTATGTATTACATATCCATTTATATATATGTATTCAAATGACCAATGCATAACCCTTTGACCGCTTTGCTGCGGTTGTCAAATTAACCTCAGACGCATGTGACTGTGCGCAAATTATGTGTAGCCTACTTTGCGGCGTGTGTGTATGGTCATTGCAACACGCACACACACTTACCATATATATATAGCCAAGAGGGGGCATGTGGTGTAGAGTAGGTGGTGACACAAGTCAACAAGTTGGTAATGTTTTGACCCTGGTTGTCTATTACAGCCCTCCCTATATGCCAAAGTGAGCCAACAAAATTTAATTATTTGGGTTTGGCCAAATTTATGGCAATTTAGAGATTTCATTAATTGGAAAAGTGTTTTTCTTTTAACACACACACACTGACACACGCCCACACACTCATAGCTACTTTTAGCTATTATAATATACTAGTGGTGGTGGCCTTTTTCCAGACTCTTATACGCACGTAGAGCAACAAAAACAACAACTTTTTTTTTTGGCTTGTGACTGTAATTTGTTTAGTGCCCCCAAAACCGAGGAAGCAACCATCTTGTGGTCGTCTGGCTCCACTGCTGTGGCACCTCTCCGCAGCACTCCATCACTGCCTTCACTTTTGTTGCACGTACACATTGGCCTTTGTGGCACTGTTTGTTGGTCTTTGGCTTGGCTGTCTCTTCTTTTTTTTCTACTTCTAGCTTTTTTTCACCCTGCTGTTCTCTGCTGTTGCCAAAACTTTGATTACTCGGGGATTAGCAGCGTACGCGTTCCATTGCAGAATCTCTCCCGCTGCTGTGCACATGAGTGGCTCTTTGTCGTCTTTGGCTTTGGCTTGTCTGCGTTCCTGCGCTCCTTAGCCACTTCTTTGTCCCAGTTTGTTGTCATTGGCTGGGCTGCCAACTTGTTTTGTGGTTTGCATAAATTTTGCTTAAAATACTTTTTAAAAACTTTTACGACACTCCGCACACACACACACATAGATAGACAAGTTTATACTTATACATATATGTATGTATATGTATACTCCATGCATGCCTGACCTTTACATGGGGGATTTGGACTTGAACAACTTTGGCTGCATTGCATTCAACGTACGTCTGCATAAGTGTGTGAAGTGTGTATGTCTGTGTGTGTTTGAGTGTGTGTGTGTGCTTGGCGTATTAACGCAATTTGTCTTGACATTCACACAATTAAGCCACACACACGCAGCACACTCTTTCAAGATCTTACATGCGCTTATGTACTTGCGCTGAAGAGCCCCAGCTCAGGGTCCAAGTGTCTGGAAAACTTTTCAGCTAATCTTGCATGACCCCAGCACAGTATACACAATGTGCTTTTGTTATATAGAAATATGGAGAGAAAAAATGATGTACAGAAAGTCAAGCGTAGATGACTATGATATACCCGATGCTGGAAAGTGGGATGCGAGAAAGTGGAAATTTTTTTAATTGTACATAAAAGATATTTTTTTTGGGGAAGACTTTTTTAGAAGGTACAAGTTTCCTATTTAGAAAGTGAAATAAAATATAGAATAGGGATGTTCACTTTGTCGTGCAGAAATGCAGAAGTGCCCAACTACAAATCATACTACAATTTTTTTTACATATTTTCGTCTATAAAATCGAGCGAAAGTATGTTGTACTCGGTGCCCGATCAAGGGTACAATTTCTAGTGCACAATAGAGTAAATCTTTTTTTAATTGTTTGTATTTTTTTGGGCAAAACTTTATTTAGAAGCTAATATATAGAAAAAGGGTGTTCACTTTGTCGGGCAGAAATGCAAAGGTGCCTACCAAATAGTTAGACTAAAAAAGTGTTTCATATTTTCGTACATAATGTCTAGCGTGGACGACTATGATTTACTCGAAAGTAAGAACTTTTGGTATTAGCTATTATATATATATATATTTAGGCAAAACTCTTTTAAACGGAAAAAATTTTGTATCTGGAAAGTTTTTTTTTTTTTCTCGAATATTTATTATTGGCAATCAACCCTTGATTGTATGGGTTATAATCCAAAAATAAAATAGAGAGTAATTGGGTTCACTTTGCCGGGCAGAAATGCAGAATTGCCCAACAACAAGTTATGGAAAAAACACTTTTTAATTTGTTCGAACATTGAGCCTTGACAATTATGCAGTAATCGGCGCCCAACCAAGGGATACTTGTTTGTATTTTTTGGCGAAACTTTATTTTTTTTTCACATTTTATTTACAATCTGCCTGTTTTTAGACAATAAGTTTAAAACAGCAAGTTTCCATAAAAACCTACTATTGTTCTAAGAAAGGTTGGTGCTCACTTTGTCGGGCAGAAATGCAGATTTTTTACCATAGTTCATAATCTAGTCGGGCACTTCTGCCCAAACCAGTGGGCATCAAGTATAGAACAAGACAGCAAAGCAGAAGTGCTCAACAATAATTTAAACTAACAAAATGGTAAATTTTTTCCATTTTAGCATATTTCTTGCGAAAGACTACGAAAAATCGGGCGCTTCTGCTCAGATCAGTGTTGTAAATCGCGCATATATAGCAGTGTATACCAATTCTACTAATTTACTACTTAATGCTTGTAGTATGATACAAAATTAAACACCCCTAAATAATTCAAATTGAAATTTCTTTGCAGAGATATATCAGCCAAAATGCTCATTTAATATATTGAGAAATACTCATACTCTATCTTTAATAGTTTTTAATTTTTTTCCTAATATAAATAAACTTCCAAACAGCTCACCTTTTTAGTCTGCCACTACTGCATTATCGTTAGGGTTGCTCACAATATTAGATGGGCACTTCCGCATTTTTGCCCAACCCAATAAACATGCCTAGCACTGGCATCGCTAGCTCAAAGACGCTATTTTTGCCATGAAAGTCTCTATTAATTAAAGACACCGCCGTTCGGATTCGGCTATAAACTGTAGTTCCCTGTTCTGCTCGAACATTTATCAATAGAGACCCCCTTTTCCCCTCTTCCAAGGGGTCTAACAGGGAATTATTTATTTTTTAATAAACGTGAGGATAGCCAATTTTACAAAACTGCTCGAAATAAATAAGCTTAGGTGTTTGAAAGTTTATTTTTTACGTCCATTTTAAGCAAAATATTAACTTATTGGAGATAATTAAAAAAAAATTTTGTTCCGAATGAGTAATACCTAAAATTAAAACTTATTTTTATTTTCTTAACATGATTTGTGTTGCTCATCTTTTTATTCTGACACTACTGCATTATCGTTAGGGTTGCTAATATCATTTGATGGGCACTTTTGCATTTCTGCCCAACAAAAAAAGCATGAGGATAACCGTTTTTACAAAACTACTCGAAATGAATAAGCTTAGGTTTTTGGAAGTTTATTTGTTACGTCCATTTTAAGTCAAATATTGACCTATTTGAGATTGATGTTTGACTGATCCGTCACCTAACAAATTTTTAGTGAATAAGTAATACCAAAAATTAAGATTTATTTATTTTTACTTTCTGAAGCTCCTTGTATGATAATTTTCTAATAAAATGCATCCAGTTAAAATTTCGAGTTTTTCAACGCAAAATAAATTTGCTCAGGTCGTTTCTATATTATTGAGATATTATATATATAGAAAGGCAACAATTTATTCCGAATTAGACCGATAAAAAGTGATTTCGTAATCGGCTTAAAATTTTACACGTGAAACAGTGACGGATCTAAGTGAGTGATTTTCGTGTCCGGACCCCCCTAATAGTCCAAAAAATGGGTTGAAAGTCGTAGTCAAGATGATGTCAAAAACAGTCCTACCAACCTAATAAAAAAGGAAATATACCGATTCCTTTTACCCGCGACTTTTAAATCGAAATTCCCAAAAGCTTTTTGATCGGTATAGTATGTATTTTCATGAATTAAGAAAAATTGATAATGTCCCGGATCTAAGATTTCACCCGGGGCCCGAATATTCTCTCTAAGGTAAATAAAATGCTTTCAGTTTAAAATTTCGAGTTCAACTCTAATTAATTTTAGGGGCGACTAAATTTTCTCAACTTGGTTCTATGTTATTCAGAATTTGTAAGTTTGGAAAAGAAATTATTTCAATCCGAATTTGATAGATAAAGGAATCGGCATAAAATTTTACACGTGAAACAGTAACTGTCCTCCAAAAGTCCGAAAAATGGGTTGAGAGGCTTTTGCGACTTCAAAAATACAATACCCAAGCCAAAATCCTAGAGCCGCAGCTAACGTGAAGCTAAAAATAAACTTTCAAGGTCTTGGGACTACGAATATCACCGGTTTTAATATTGACCATCCTAGAATAACTCAAGAAAGTTAAGATTTCTTTAGGATTTTTTTGTATTTAGGTAGCCATAATTTTCTCTCTTAATGCCCTATGCGAATTTCCAATCTTATCTAATTGAGAAATGTTTATTATTTAATGCTCAAGAGTTTCAGGATTGTTCTAGTAAGTTCGATAAAGGGTTGCTCGACAAAAATGAGCCTATTAAAATAAGGAAGTCAATTAATATTTTTGGAAAACTCTGGATTTTTATTGTATTTTGGTAGCCATAATTTTCTCTCTTAATACCCTATTTGAATTTTCAATCTCATTTTAGACTCAACTTGAGAAATGTTCATTATTTTATGCTTAAAGAGTTTGAGGATTGCTCTGGTTAGTTCGATAAGGGGTTGCAACGACAAAGATAAACCCATTCAAATTAGGAATTCAATAATATTTTTGGAAAACTCTGGAACCAACTTAATCTAGTCTCCAAAATCTCTCCGCTACTTGCTGCTGCCCAATTTTGACCTAAAAACACTTGCTTCTCTCTGTCACAATCCCTCTCCCGCACTTAATATACCCTACCCTCATTAAAAGGTGCCATATTACTTTACTGCTAATGTTACACGCAGCTGCCCTAAGTGACAATCATATAACGCATACGCAACGTTGACTGCTTCAACTAATTGCAAGTCGCCCTTAAAGTGCCAGTCGTTTTGTGCCAAGCAAATGGCACAGTGCAATTATTTAACAACTTGCCAAGTTCTTAGCCAGCTTCTGTTAACCACTCCTCCACTCTCATGCACCAGGCTCTAAGCTTTTGCTCCGAATTTGACTTCAGAGCAGTGGCAGATACGACAAAAAGTTTTATAATCGATGCAAAGGCAGTTCAAAGTTTTTGCCAGCCAACATTCAGCAGTCCAAGTTTCTTTTCAAAGTCACTGCAAATAAATAAATTTTGTAGTCTTGGTTTAGGGAGCTGCTCCCCTACGTTGGCTGTGATAAGCGTGCCAGCCATCCACAGAACACAGAACACTCAAACCAAACACTCACTCACTCAATCCTCTTTTGAAAACTCTAAGCTGCACACAATAAATCAAAGCAACCCTGTTTCCTAGTGATGTTTTCCAAAGAGACTCAAAGGTGAGGGTGGTTCGCTGGCAACAGCTTATCGGTAAAATTTCAAGGCGTAGATACTGCACCAAAGGCGATGTTGTCATTTTATCCTTTTATGTTGCTGGCAAGGACTGGCCTGGACTGGCATGTTCTGGCCTGCATATTGTTGCAGCACACTTTAGACCGGTTTTGAAGTTCATGTCAAGGGCATTGGTGTAGTGGTGCAGTATGCACCACCAGGTTGTTAGCTGCCGGACTCAAAGCCATGGATGCGCAATGTGAAACGTTAAGTCGATTAGGTTGGGTCTTCTGTCGTTGGCAGTTTTGCAGTTGAAATTGATAAAATTAGTGTGACAGCGTATCGTAGCTACAAGAAGTGCAAGGGGGTGCAGCCAAAGCCGAGGGAGCTTAACCGGAGTATTGAACCTAACAACAATGTTCAGCTTCGACAGAGAAAAGCCAAACAAGCACAGTGTAACAAAACAGAAACCCGTAAAGTTTGAAGCTGCCATTTCTATTGATGAAACAGAAATGATCAAATTTAAGATGATGTAATTTATAAAGAGAAACTCGGGTCCGGCAGACGTTATCCTGCTCAAACTTTTTGAATAGTCTTAAAGTGTGTAAACATCGTAAGATTCTCTAGTTAGCTTTTATAGACAATCATAAGATTTTTGGATTAGTAGACTTTCATGACTCTCAAAAAGACGTATAAAGGAACTTAAGTATTCTTAAGAGAGCTCGCATCTGTAATAAATTCATGCCCCACAGAAACAATAATTCAACACCTTTGCGTACTACGCTTCTGTCTGCAATTTATGTCCTATACCCGGTGTTGAACAATTTTCTACTATGCTATATTTACGAAGTTCACAAAAATGCGTGTATCTCACGAGCCAATATACCCAATACACATCGCAATAGTCTTAAAACATCCGTATTGACAACCTCTAAAACCTCTAAAAAATCAGATTTCAAATTCATCGAAGCGTTCTTGAGAACATCCGTAACACGAAAAGCATAAGTTTCTTTTGTATATATAGATAGATTATGTTACTCTTTTTCTCCCTAGCTTACAAGCTGTAAAAATAAAAAAATAAAATATTGTTTGATTAAATTAATGAACACAACTGAAGTAGTCTTAGATACTTGTTGCATCATTTTCGGCCAGATTTTGTGGATTGAATTCTTTGGACTGCAAACTGTTAAAAACCTTCATCTTAACAACACATAACCTTAGCTTACGATATTCAGATATTTAATCTTGACGTAATTGTTGAATGTTCATCAATTTGCATTTTCATACATCCTTTAGTATTGCAAATATAGCTCCAACATAACCTCCACTCTCTAGATATCATATTACTCTCTACGCCATTACGACATTAAACATTAACTTCGAGTGAACTATAAACTTAACAATGCAAATGTACGTGCTCCCAGTTAGTATTATATTTCCCTTTAAGCACAGAAATAACTATTTCGAGTTGAAAATACCAAAAGGGAGTTACATCGAACAGAGTTCATTCAATCCAACAAAAGCCAAGTGATATAAAATAATCTCATCCATACATACGTTGTTTTACAACAGCACCATAACGTGTTCTGTTTATAAATAACGATTAATTTTAAACATAATCCTGGATATATCGTATTATTTAATGTAATGTTTGCTTAAAACTATTACAATGCCATAAAAAATGCTTAAGTACTAAATTTAGTGCCTTTTCGACGATTTTATAGTAATCTGAGTATTAAAACAATGCTCTCGGAGCCCTCGCAGATTTTAGCTGTGCGGTACTCTAGCACATTTTGCATAGAGCTCTCGCCAAGAACCGGTTTGTATCTCTAAGCTGAAAAGGCTTTGTAAACTACTCTAAATGAAAACAGATTCCATTAGTTATTTAACTAGTCCTAACCAATCAACTAGCCAAAATAATGTATGTAGGATATTCTTTAAAATATTTCAAAACTCAAATAAATTACAAAATATGGTACAGTCCCTTGACTCGGCTACCCCACCATAACCTTGTCCACTTTCATTTACTCTATTATACACGTCTTGGGCATTGCTTAGGATTACAAGAAAGTAAACTTCTTGAACTTCTTCGATGTATTGTTATGCATCCAAGTTTTATCAACCTACTTTTTGAGATGGAATATCTCCTTCTTTATCTCGTTTAAAAAACTCATGATGCTTCCTCAAAGATCTTCCCCCTCTACACCTGACCAGTACTTTTCAGCCTTCTCTCGTTATTGTTGTAGTCACAGTTGTTGTTCTCGGTGCCTGACAGTATAATACCTTGAATCGTTTAAGTCAAGTCCACCTGGGAGCATAAAAATTTGTCATAAGAACAAAAAGACAATATATTTCAGATTTTTTTGAGGAAATATTTTAACTAAAATCTGGAGAAATCTTGTACTTATATAATCTGATTCAAATCACCCACCGCGTGGTCCAATTTAGCAGAGTAAATAAAAGAATGAGGAGAGGGCGTAGGCAGGGGAGCTAGGTGTTTTGGATTATCTGGTGGACACTCCTAAGCTCCTTAATCTTTCTAAACCATTATCTGAATTCAATAAAAAGAGAAAGGTCCTCAATAGGCGTCCAGGGAGTCCAGTATTTTGTTGAAGGATTTTCCCAGATATTGATTGCGTTTTCTAAGAAGTGCAGGACAGTCGCACAACAGATGTTATGATATGATACTCTTCCCCCTGTACCTACGTCTGTTCTGATGAAATCGCAGGAGTTAAGATTTTCTGACTATTATTTCTGACTTTAATTTCTTAAAAGGGACTATTACGAATCTACGTCAGGGTAGGCAGGGCTGTTGGGGATAGCTGTTGGACACTCCTAATCTTTCTCAACCACTATATGGATTCAATAAAAAATGCAAGGTCCTCAATGGGCGCCCAGAAGTGCAGGACAGAAGCACAACAGGTGTTAGTTACTCTCGATTTGCTTCTCATCTCCGCGTAGTGCTTAGAACATGTATCATCTCAGCCATTAGATCTGTGATACTCTTCCCCCTGTCGCCATGCTTCATCTGTTCTTATGAAATCGCAGGAGTTAAGATTTTCGATTTGGACAAACGGACGTTGTGCTTCATTCCTTTTATGCCTTGATTCTGACTATTATTTCTGACTTTAATTTCTTAAAAGAGACTTTTCAACGGAAAGTAATGATAGTGCGGAACTATTTCTGCGACACGTGTGCTCAGCGGAGAGTCCTGGCACCCAGTAAAGGGTGATTGATTAATAGTGGCCTTGAAGCCTTGCCGACAAGAATTTATATGTTTCTTGGGCTTCGGTCCAAGGTGTCTATCTCTCTTGGCGTTTGTCAATCTGCGTCTATCTCTAGATGTGAAAGCCTTATCGCAAGTAGTTGCCTTCTCCTTTGCCGTCTTCCGCCTTCAGAACGTCTTAAGCTCGTTTTTCAGGAACGTTGTTTTTTGCTCTAGGATGATTGTAGCGAATTTAGTGTTCCCGTACTTTTGCCGTCTTCCGCCTTCGGAACGTCTTTATATATCGTAAGCTCGTTTTTCAGGAATGCTGTTTCTTGCTCTAGAATGATTGTGTCGAATTTAGTGTTCCCGTACCTTTGCCGTCTTCCGCCTTCAGAACGTCTTTATATATCGAAAGCTCGTTTTTCAGGAACGTTGTTTTTTGCTCTAGGATGATTGTAGCGAATTTAGTGTTTCCGTACCTTTGCAGTCTTCCGCCTTCGGAACGTCTTTATGTATCGTAAGCTCGTTTTTCAGGAACGTTGTTTATTGCTCTAGCTTGATTGTAGCTCGTTCTACAGAATAGCAACTTTTTGATGCTTATCCTTTCCCTCCGGAAGATTGCAACGAGCAAGATGGCATGAGAAGATTTAATATCCGGAAACGTACATTGACTCAAGCTTCACATTATTTTTTTGCTACCTGCAAGTTGGAGCTGTTTGACCCTAAATTTGAATTCAGCTAAGTTTCTTTTTGAATGGCTGTGCAATAATACAAGCATGTACGAGTATAGAACAATCCATAAGCACAAGTTGCATTGACCAATCGCATAATTTATAAAAAGATTCTTCAAAATCATAGGGATCATCCATAAATTACGTGACGCTGATTTTGGCTAAAATAGACTGGGGTCTATTGTGGGCTCCTCTTTGTGACTCAGCAACGATATATTTTTAAAGATTTTTGTGTCCCGTAACGCTTCGCCAAAGCCACCCTCCCCCCTGGAGCGTTACGAAGTTTATGAATGATCCCATGGTATTATAACTTTGAGCAAGTATAAAATGCAAACAAGTCAATTTGTCAAACACTAAATATGTTTCATCCCAACTGCAAGATCATAATAAATCTGTAAAAGATAAGTTTACAGCTTTAGTTATACCCATTTGTCTGCGTGATTTCTGGCTACTTTTGACGAATCCCATCCATTGTCCAATGAACAGCCCTTAAGCTTTGTCAAGCTGCAAATGACATTTGGCCACTTTTGCTCATCTGGTTGGATGAGGTAGTAACTGAGTGAGTGAGTGGTGCAAGCAGCTTAGGTAACTATGAGTGGCCCTAACCCCGGTACAGACACCAGTTTGATGAGCTGGTCAGTAAAAGTCCTCAATTTATCATAGCCAAGCGCAAAAACCACTTTGACACCACCAGCAGGAGCAAATAACAACAACAACGACAACAACAACGCCAGCAAAGGAGACATTAAAAACAACAACAACGACTGAGACGACAACGAGAAACGGTTTGTTGACTGCGTGTGACATTTTGCAAGCCAAAATATGTAGAACATGCCACACAGAAGAGCCGTAGAGGACACACCGGACACACACAAAGGATGCAGCACACACATAGAGAGAGAGAGAGTGAGAGAAAAAAGAGAGTCTGTGTCTCTAAGCTGTAGACAGTTAGAGAAATGGCATATGAACTATGGAAATTCCCAATTAGGTTTTAATGCGTACAAGTGCTTTTTATTCAGTGCAATTTCTCATAGCCAGATATCCGGGGAGACTACGTCGACTGTGTTGGTTGGTCGCTTGGTCACATAGGTCCATACGAGGGTAGTTTGATAAATCGTTGACATTGAAAAAAAATTTAGGTTATCATTTTGGTAGGCTTTTCAATTGACAGACTGATTGATGACACTTTTATTCAACCCCAATCTTTTATTAAGAACGGATGGGGTTGCCTCTCGTAGCCTGTGTACAAATGTGAAAATTTACTACTGGGAGTCTCGTGAGCAATTCAGACCACTTTTTTCCTTGGACAACTGCGTGCATCTCCAAAGAAATGTCCAATGACTTCCTGCCGCCTTTTTTACTGGAGACTCTCATGTTGTAGAGCAGTTTCTTGCGTAGATCCTTGATGCACGGTCTACCGAAACTGGTTAAGAACTTTTTCGAACAACAAGTTCATTTCCATTTAGTAGATTCATAGTCAACTATGTTCTGGATTAATGATCTCTTTGGAGCGAAGTTAGATATCGCGTGACTTGATGACACCTCTCATCTTCGAACCGAAATTCTTACCAAGAGCGTATGGGGCAGCCTCTACAGAATAGTAACTGTTTTAAAAAATAATGAAAAATTACTACTACGTTCAAACCACTTTTTTTCTTTGACGGAACTGTCTAAGGGCAAATCCTGAAGGACGTTGTCTAACGTTCTGCCAGACTTTTTAATTGGAGTGTACTCTCATGTTGTAGAATAGATTCGCTTGATTCAGATGCCTCGATCACGGCTTCGAAGGTGGACAAGAGCTCGTTCATTCTCCGAACATCCAATTTCATTCAATAGATTTTATTATCTATTTCGGGCTTGATGATTTCTTTGGAGTACTTCCGATAATGACATCAGTGGAATCCAGCGAAGCACTTCTTCCCCTAGTTAGCTTTCCATCTTTTTGGCGCTCCCCAAATTTCGGAGCACGTAGTCCTTTTACAATTGGTATTACCGACTAATCGAAACTGCCCTCGCAGCTACCAGTTAAGTCGTACAATTCAATTCAACTCACGCGCCCAGCCTGCGCAGGAGATGGCGGGTAACAACCCCTCAAGTGCTTGCTTTTTTCCCACTGTGCTGGTTGTTATTGTTATTGTTGTTGCTGTTGTTACTGCGTGTTATATTTGCCTGTCATAAATTTCAATCACGTTGTCAGGATAACACCAAGTGGATATACTACTCGAATGTCTCTGAGGCCAGCCAGTGTGACCGTAGTAATATTTGTGTTGTTTTACCCCCAAGCCTTAGTTTTGTCTGCATATGCGTCGGACCGACCGACCGACCAGTGTCTACCATCAGGTGCCAACCACGGGGCAATATGTTGATGCTGCCATGGACGAAAAACCCGCACACAGACCGCACCCAGGACTGCCCCTTTGCCCGCTATGTGGTTCAGGACGTGCGACATTGCAAACAACCCCAGAGCCATGTTGGCATATTCAAGCGCACCCAAAAAGTTGGTGCTTTTTTTTTCCAACCAGACTAAAACAAACCACACCAAAGCTTAGACAGAATCCAGAAACCGAAACGAAAGGCAAACCGATATATCGATTGTCGTCTCGCTACACATCAATTGATTTCCTTTCCTTTTCGTTTTCAATTTGCCAAACAAACAGTGCCGTAGGTAGAATCAAGTTCTAAGATTTTTGTTTAATTTGTAAATTGATTGAACTTTTGGAAAGATGTTTACGTTTTAAACCAAATTATTGGGATAGTTGAATAATTATAGTAAAATTTATTAATCGTGAGTCTCGTGAGCACCTTTTTTCTGTGACAACTGCGTGCATCCCAAAGAACTGTGAAAAGTCATTCTAATTGGACTTTTTCATGTTGTGGAACAGCTCCTTGCGAGATTCTTGATCACCGTTACGAAGTTTTCAAAATTTTTGTGAAAATAAATTTGTAGTAGGCTATGCCAGATTGAGGAATCTATGGTGTTTTCCAACAAGATGTGGATTTGGGTCGTCGTGAAGCACCTTGTCGGATCGCAATACAAAAATTGGTGGAAAAAATCGAGCTTTGAGACAAGTTAGTGATGTGAAAAATAAAACCCGTGCACGTCGGCTCAAGAACAACTAAGAATATTGCTGCTGCAGACCAAAGTGTTGAAGAAAACCCAGGTTTGTCCATTCCTCGTTTCCACAAACGTCATTTCACCGTATTTTGCATCAAGACTTGGGTCTTAAGGCTTATAAAGTTCAGTTAATACAAGAACTCAATCCGACCGATCATCAACAACGTTATGTCTTTGCGGATTGGGTCCTTGAAATGCATGACAATGATCCGGAATTCTATCGAAAAATCATCTTGACTGATGAGGCCCATTTCCACCACGGCTGGGGCTCGGAAAACCCAAAAGTTATTGTTGAGAAGCTTCTTCACCCTGAACGTGTGACGTGACTGTTTGGTGCGGTTTATGGTCCGATGGGGGCATTGGACCTTACTTTTTCGAAAATGAGGTTTGATCAAAAGTTACGGTGAATGGATTGCGCTATCGAGAGATGATTAATGATTTTTTATGATGGGAGTTGGACGGTATTGATCTGTGCCACACAAGCAACGAAACCATTGCTCTTTTACTGGTAAATTTTCCCGACCGTGTTATCTCTCGAGGGGGTGATCACAATTGGCACCGAGATCTTGTGATTTAACATCTTGCGACTTCTTCCTTTGGGGTCACGTGAAAGATAAGGTCTACGCCAACAGCCCAGCGTCGATTCAAGACCTCAAAGATAGAATTCGTGAGGCTATTGAGGACATAGGGCAACCACTTTGCGATTTGGTTAAAGAAAATTTCATGAAAAAGATATGGTCCTGTAAGCGTGGTTTTGGCGGCCATTTGGCTGATGTTGGTTTTCATTATTAACGACATAACTTCGTCATTATTATGAAATAAACATCCGATCATTTATCTTAAAAAATTACATTTTTCTTTGGATCCAAAATAACACCTCTTATTGAAAACCCCTTTATACCACAGGGTAATTTTTTTGTTTGTTTCTAAATCCAATTTTTAGTGTTTTCTCATTCCCGGAATATTTTCAATCTTTTCGTGATTCATATTTATTTCTTGCTCCTTTTCGTCGACAATGATCTCAACGTAAATACATTCATACGTGGGAAGAGAAATAATAAATTCGGGACCCCTCTCTTTACTTTTACTTACTCTCAAAATTTTAAAGCATTGTGCAATATCTTCTATTTTCTTGCTCCTTCTTGCGAACAAATTTGGAATTCAGCTAATGTGATCCCACCAAGGCAAGGTGACGCAAAGATGTGTGGTGTGGTTCAAATGGTACAATTTTTGTATGGCAGCTATATAAAATAGCGAACCAATTTTGAAACTAATTTTATTTATAGGATCAAATAAGCCTAATAAACAAATTTCCTATGCTTGGCTCAGAAAATATTTTTAATTTAACAAATTTTACAACAGTCAAATTAATTAACCCCCCTGTCTACGTCACTGCCTATTGGCATTCTTTGTTGCTTTACTTTTGTTTGGCTCTTTTTTGGCTTGTTTATTTGTTTGCTTGTTTGTTGTTGGTTTGTTTATGCGCTTAATTTGTGACTTTGCGTGACTTTTGGCTTACCTTTGCCGCCACTGCCACGCCTTGATTGCCTTTTAAATGTGGCACTAATAGCCCAATAAAACATTTCATTGCACAGCAGCAGTCAACATACAACAACAATAACCACAACAACAAACAAATATTAATTAGTGAAAAAAATTAATGCTCAACTGTCATCATTATTTGTGTAGTTTACCCACGCACCACCACCACCACATGAATCCCGTCCAGCCCCGGCCGCATCTTCCCAACCAAGTTGCCGAGGAGATGCCTGACTCAGATTGCCGGACGCTGCCAACGCCGTCATCCACATTTGTTGACAAATTTATTTGTCGCATGGCGCATGGAGCATTGCTCCAATGTTGTTGCTACTGTCAAGCCCCACATTGCGCTGCAGTGCTCCATACTTTGGCTTTGTTTTATGTGCTGCCGCCATTTGTGAGGGGGGCTAGCCATGCCCACAGCTTCCTCCCTCCTTTGGTGTGTGTCGGAATTTTATGTGCGCAAAAAAATCTCTGTGATTAAAAATATCACAAGAGCTGCAAATGAATTCATTGAATAAAACCAACAAAAATGAAACGCAAACTAACGAGAAAATAAAATAAATTCATTGGCAAAATAAATAAATGAATTACCAAAAAGAATTTCATAAATTTTATTTGATTGCTTGCGTGTGAGTTTTTTAATACTCTATTTTTGTTTGGGAATTTTTACGGTAGCTATAGAGTATATGTGGTATTACGTATTCAGATCACATCTGGACTCTTAGCAAGTGACACTGGTTAGTCCGCAATTATAGATTCCCTTCCTAACGCATTGATCTGCTCTAGATTAGACCTTGTGATCACGGAACTATTTCATAACAAAACATTTAGATCTCTTCTCCCAAGTCGGGAGACTTGGGCTGATGGCAGCCCCTGTGGAAACCTCCGGTGGCAACAATGGTTTACGTATGGGTCCAAGACTGAGCAGGGTGTAGGTGTTGGGAGTCGCTGGACCCAACACCAGAATCTCTATCGCAATGGGCATCTGGCCCAGCGTCTTTCAAGCGGAGATTCATGCCATAGAGATCTGCGGCCTTAATATCCTTCTCAAGGGAACTAGAGGTGCAATCATCTGGATTTATTCAGATAGCCAAGCTGCTATTAGGGCATTGTCATTTTGGAGCATTTCATCCAGGACGGTTAAAGAACGCCACAACTACCTCCAAACCCTGTCCACCCGGAACAAAGTCGCTATGTTGGGTGCCTGGACACTCGGGAGTGGATGGTAACACGATCGCTGATGATCTAGCACGATAGGGTGCCTCCACCCTGACTACATCTCCTGCGCCGTTTTGTGGTCTACAATCAAAACCATAATAAAACAAAAGGGGTTGCCGTAGAATATAGAAGATACTGGTTCTCCCTTCATGGGCTTCGTCAAGCAAAAGTGCTTGTCAAACCTCTGGATGCGATCGAGACAAAAGGTCTTGGCAGAGCGAACCTAAAGCTCCTGGTAGCTTACCTATCCGGCCACCACACTATTAGATACCATCTACAGTAAATTGGCCTATCGGACTCTTCAGAGTGCAGGCTCTGTCTAGAAGACGATGAAACCCCCAGATGTGTTCTTTGTGACAGCCCAGCGTTGATATGGGACAGAGCCTGTCACATGGGAGAGTAACGGATTTGTACCTTCCACCTCGGGTCAATACCAACAAAAGACCTACTGCTTTTCATGCGGAAAGTAAATAAATATTGCAATGGACTATGCTTGGTAGAATCTTGTTCCTGTGAGAAATATATGTCCGCAAAACTGATTAACTCATACTTCAGAGCAGTTGTAAAAAAAGTTGGATATTTCTCAATCAAATTGCACACATTTTTTTCAAATTCTTTCTCTTCCATGTTTTTGAAGGATTCAGGTTTGAGGAATCCGAAAAGTGAGTTTACCTCATCAAAACCTTTGGCACTTTCTTGTAATTCACTGCAAATTCTGTTCATAACTTCAAAGTACACAATGCGATGTTTCGTTGCCATATCCAGAGAAGTATCCTCTGCCTTCTCGCCTGGAAAATCCGAATTCTTCCATCCCATCTTCTCCCATTGAGATTTAGCTTTCGAAACGAAAGAATCATACTTGCCCTCCTCACGCAAGTTTCTTCGATATCTTCCAGCATACTGTTCATCTTGTGTCTCACTTTGACAGTCATAGTTGGTCTCAAAAAGTTCAAATTTCAATTCTTCCAAACCGAATTCTTCCATCCCATCTTCTCCATTGAAATTTAGCTTTCGAAACGAAAGAATCATACTTGCAATCCTCACGCAAGTTTCTTCGATATCTTCTAGCACACTGTTCATCTTGTGTCTCACTTTGACAGTCATAGTTGGTCTCAAAAAGTTCAAGTTTCAATTCTTCCAATCCGAATTCTTCCATCCTATCTTCTCCTATTGAAATTTAGCTTTCGAAACGAAAGAATCATACTTGCCCTCCTCACGCAAGTTTCTTCGATATCTTCCAGCACACTGTTCATCTTGTGTCTCACTTCGACAGTCAGAGTTGGTCTCAAAAAGTTCAAGTTTCAATTCTTTCAGAAGTTATATGCCGAAATATTTTGTGTTTTGAGACAGATTTTTGCTTTTTTCTAAAAGGTTTTTCCATCGCCGATGAGACTGCGAGAAGTAGTTGAAAATTCGCTGTAATTCGGCGAAAAAGAGTTTGATTGAAGGGCTGGCGAATTTTTTAGCTGCATGAGATAGAACCCGGTTGAGTTGATGAGCTGAATTGTACATCTATTGGGATGTAAGGAACGAAGGCCTTCTCTCCAACGTATCTTCTGATAAGTACTTGAAATCCATTCAGCTCTCCTGACATAACGGTCGCGCCATCGAAAACTTGACCACATAGATATATTTTTTCGAATATATATTTTCAAACAAGACCCCAATAATGTCATGAGCGCTTTTTGCAACCTGTTAAATCCGTCACTGATGGTACAAAAGGCCTTTTGGTCGCAGTGCCCCACTTCACAGTGAGGAACCCTTTTTCGGAAAGAAAAAAATTGGATAGATTTAAGTTAAGATAGATCTAATTATGCGGCTTTCTGAAAAGTTCTTAGGTTCATGTTAACATCTAAGCAATTTGGTAAAGGCCAGAACAGCAAATTGATAACTCATTAGTTTTGCTTGCAAGTGGCGCCATCTAGTGAACGCTATCTTACTTAAAGCAGGGGTTAAGCCATAAAATAATACTGATTGGTATGTTTTCTATTACGTTGATCATAATTCGTGCTTCACTAAAGTGTATACAATCTTTTCCTATACCTGCCATTAAATTTTCCGACATTTATCTACATGTGTGCAATTGTTATTGTTAAATTTTTCCGCTAGACAATTTGCGTTAACCAATTTGTGTATAATTTGAGACTCAATGAGTCTGAAATGGAGGCGCCTGTGGCAAGTCAATCTACATATATCCCATTTCAGCGCCAAAAAAAATATTCAATTAAAGTTGTTTGAATTTTATGTAATCTGACATTTAAATTATAATTGCTGAAGTTTAACATATATTAGCAGTTCGTGCGGTTCGTTCGCGCTATCTCAACTGTCTAAGTTGAAATGTATCTGTGAGATACTTTTTAAATTGACTTGCTAACAATGTTAGTTTAGTGTTCCAACTTGCTAATTAGTTGAGATTGCAGTCCGGACTTAGATGTGCTGCAAATTAGCGCATCAAATGCAGACAGATCCATTGATAAAATCTGGGGAAAACAAAGGAACAAGCCAGACACACGCAGGTCCATCAATCAAGGCGGGCAACAAATCTAAGATTGACTGATGGAACGTGGCGTATATCTCTGTGAGGGATCTGTCTGCGTATGTTTGCTTATTTTATTAGCCACATACTACGATATGTTGGATTGCGTCTTTTTTTTTTGGTTTTTTTTTAGTCTTGGATTGGGTTTCCGAAGCTGTCAATGTGAGTTTGCTGCGAGACATTTTTATAAATATATAGCTTGGTTTGCCGGTTGGCTATTTCTGGAAATTGGCTTAGCTTTTTGCCGGCAAGTGGTAATAGTATTTCAGTTGCAGTTCCCAAAAATTTATTCCACTCTCTTGGGCACGTTTTACCATTGCGACAACTCTGACGTCACAGCAACGACTGTCAGTGAGTTATTCCTGTTAGCCATACAGTTCCAATTGGCTGAACGTGAGCTGCTAGCTTGGAAACAGATTTCATTTATTTATTTTTTTTTTTCTTTCGTTTTTTGAAACTTTTACGTTATTTTTAATGACAATTCAGCGAGTACGAGGAGAAATACGTTGAATACGGGACACGTTGACAGGGCACATGCTCCAGTTTCATATGCCTGGGATACAAACACAGACACGTATCAAAAACGGGTCTGGGCCGGGTTGTGCCCAGTGTATGCCAGCTCCAGCTCCGGCTCGACGACTCCATCTACACTATGATTTATTGCCCTGACGCTTTGAGCAACTTGCAATGGTCAGGCTATATACATTTCCCACTGACATATCGCAGATATATATATAAATATATATGTGCATGATATAACTATGTGTATTGTTTTCTATTTGTACACGAGGGTCGGCTGAAGTGTTTAAGACTACGGCAAAGTTGGTAGCACTTTTAGGATAATACTTTATTTCATTACATAAGCAGCTTTTCTCTTTTTTAGCTTCTGGAAAAGTATAATTTTCTGCCTCCAGACAAATATCTTTTGATTCCAAATCATTTCAAGTAACTCTTTTCGGGTTGGGGTTGACAATTTTCATAAGGGGATCAACGTGTAATCACTTTGTGTGGTACGCGCCGTAATTGTGATACACTACTGGTAGTGCGACTATACTCTCCCAGTGAGGGCGGCTGGAAGCAGGTCTTTGGCACGGTTATGTCTCTTCCTTAGATGCTGTCTAATTGAAGTCCGGCGAAGAGAAGAACACTCTTTCAAAAATTACTCCAATCTAAGGTGGAACATCATGCGCCGATAGATGCATGATCGACGGTGTGCTCGGTCGCTAGTATGCGCACTCTGGATACCTGTCAACCTCCAGTTTTAATCCTAGACTTCCCACGGCATCTCAGGTCCTCCCGTGGGCGACATCTCCGCCACATGTATTCATATGCATAGATACTTCAATTTATTCTGATGAGTTTGATGACACTCTAAAAGCATCATCACAAGAGGAAGTCTGCACGGTGACCTCAATTTGTACCTCTACGGCTGATGTGCGGCAACCAGCGACCCTTCCTAGTACTGCTGTTGGGCACACAGAAGGGACTCGGGTTCAACCACCTGAATCTGTTCAGAAACAACCGGTACTCATTCAACCAAAAGGACCGCTTCGTCATCGGCACCTCGAGGTGTCGGCTTCTAGCTTCGAGGAAGAACTCCTGGTCTCTGTCGGAGTTGACAATGTGAGTGTAGTCTCTCAGAAGTCGTCTGGCACCACTATTGGAACCACCCTCCGACCCTCAATCTGGAGACTGAGCCTTCCCTCGAAAGGCTGAGCTCCAGGGAGAAGAGACTCCTCAAGGCCGCTCTTCGCAAAAGATTCTCCAGAGCAGACGCTCTTGCTTCGTAGAACCTCCCCTTAAATGTATCCAGTTTTCTGTCTTGTTTAGGGTAATCTATAAGAAATATGCTTCGGACATTCCGGAAATCCTTTTCCAACAACTTTGTTGTCACGCAGTTCCGTTTTGATTATTCATTCTATTTATTGGTCTCCGGTGCTTTTTAATGGATCCAAGGTAATCATCTTCGAAAAAAAAGAGGAAATAATATTAAATCTGCAAACAGCTGATTGTTGTTGCTCACATTATTAGTCTAACTACAAAACCACAACTTTCCAATCCGCCCTCCTGTGGTTGTCTCTTTGTTTGTTTGTCCATCCAGAGCAGTCCCGCTAAACTATATGTGCATGTTATATGTTTGGGTTGCAGGATTTGTCGTCATACTGTTCTGTGCCCTGGGGGCTGTCCCGGTTTCTGCTGCTCCTCCTCCACGTGATGAAAACAGCAACAACAACAAGAACACATTTAGCGATAAATACAAGTTTTATGATGGATAATAAATGGCTTCATTCTCGTTGACAAATAGTCCGGTTTTGTTTTCATTTGTTTTTCTCTAGCTGGAGTTATTGTTGTTGTTGTTGTCTCTTTCCCATGTCTGTTGTCTATTTTCCGCTTTGTTTTTTTGTTTTGGTGGTCTTTGTGCTCCATACAGCGCTGCAGCGGTACTTTGTCGCTCCCCTCCACTGCTCCCCACATTGTCTACCGCTTTGTGCTCCTTGTTCCCTGTTAGACACGCGGCGGGCTGTCATTGGCATTGTCTTCGGGCCATAGAGTCGCGCTCCAAGATAAAGATGATGTATTGCCATCATGGTCGCCGCCGCATTGTGCCGCCCATTTGAGCAGCTCAACTAGGGGGTGCCCTTGTCTCCGCTAGTCCAATTCTATTGCGGATCTCGGCAGCAACACCAAGTGGGTGGATTATGTTTTCAGGTAGGATTAGCAATTACGCTTATAAATAGAATTTCATGTAATTTATCATCTTTTTTTTGTTGTTGGGGAGTTGTTGTTGTTGGTCCTCCCCACTGCTTGTTTGCTTTCGCTTGGTTACCTTTGGCCTGGACCCCATAAAATTTTTGTCGGAAAATCTAAGAATCTGTGTGGAGCAGTATCTGTGTGTGAGTGCCTTAAATCTTGCTGTGTCTAAGCTGGCCAAATCCGTTTAAACGCTTTTCCATGCAGCTTAGCAGCATTTTAATTGAAGCTAAAACTTGTTTGATATTTTCTGCACTGCTTTGTGTAATGGGACATGATTTTTAATATTGTAGATTATACGAAAATTTGAAGCATCTCAGGGGAACATTTTGGATATTAGGAGTTACCCAGCAGTCACATTATTCATATTCAATTTTCGACTATTTATGCAAATTAACTCTAAATATGCATAAAAGCCAAATATGTTGGCGTTTTTATGCTGCATCATTGGGTTTAAAAAATTGGCAGCAGCGTATGAGCAAAGCGGGGTACTATGGGCCGGAAAAGTAAATCATGGGATACAAGAAATGTAAGAAGAATAAATTATTAAAAGATACGAATGAATATGAACATTAAAAATATGAATTAATATGACAAAATTTTATGAGAGATACTGTTTTTTCAAATTAACTTTTAATTAAAAAATATTTTTGCATAATTATTTAAAGCTTAATATTTATTTTTGGAAGCCTAAGCAGAAAAATTAGCCTTCTAAAATTTATAAATAAAATAATTAAAAATAAAATATTTGATATGAAAATAGTTAGTCAAAAAACAATTTTTAATTAAAAAGTTAGGAAAACAAATTTTTTTACCATAAATTTTTATATATTTGATGATTGTTTGGAAATTAAAAATTTTTTAAATTTGCAAAAAAAACAATAAATATAAAGTAAATCTTTTAAATAGAGTTTTGACAAAAAATTACTGCTGAAAAAATTGATTTATTTTTTTGTAATATTTTTTTATGGGAGATATTGTTGCTTAAAATTGTATTTTCACCAAAAGTTTGAAAGTCACATATGAAATACTACACTAGTCGACGATGAAAAATCTCCAAGAGATGAGACTTATATTTTATTTTAGGGCAATGTTTCAGCATTCAAAATCCGTATTTTTTATTATCCTGTTATAGCTTGTTTTTTTTCTAGGATTATTTTAGTGAAAAAGGACCTTTATCAAAAAACGATTTCACATATGATGTCATAAAATCTGTACTAATTCGAATTTTTCAAAACATTATTTTTTCCTTAATAGCAGAATAGAATACCTTTTCATAATATTGCCAATCATAATAATCGGTAACCTTAAGAAAAAACTACAGTCGAAAATGTGTGCCCGAAAGGATAGCTATCCTTCTAAAATTTTCAAATTATAATTATCACAAAATATTATATTTAGTGTGTAGCAAATTGCTACTTTTATATCAATATTGGATTATAACCCTTTAAATTTATCGGTTGTTTGTCAATAAAATAAATATTCAAAAATATAAAAAAAAACAATTAATAAATTAAGACTTCGAAATTTGAGATAAGATTAGGGATATGGTGGGCCAAATAACCTTCTAATAGAAAATTACGCCTAGATACTCAGAGATGGTAAGAGCTAGAGTAACCAAACTTTCACATAAGATCCCATATTATTCCATAGGAGACAAGCTTATTTTATTTTTTTGATATCGGGGTTAAATTATATTGCTCCCATAGGGGTGTTTCAGACGACCTCGACAAAAAAAAAGCGTTTTAGATGAATAATTCGTTTGTTTATGAAGATATCGTACCCAAATTTGGAATTCAAAAGTTTATAGTTCCCAATCTCCTGTACCAAATTTGATCGAAATCGGTTGACTATATCATATAGCTCCCATAGGAACGATCGGTCAAAAAATCGATTTTTTAACAAAATTTGTTGTATTTCGTTTGTTTTTTAAAATATTGCGACCAAATTTGGCCCTTGTAAGTTTTTTATTGTTCTTAAGCGTTATTCCAAATTTGGTTACGATATCTTCATGAACAAACGAATTATCCATCTAAAACATTTTTTTTTGTCGATGGAAATTTAATTTTCTTTTTTACAATAAGCGTTGTAACTTAAAAATTTATCGACCGATTTTAATAAACCATGACTTTTCTTACTCGGCATTGATATTTCTTTGAGATTAAATGTAAAAAATATAAAGGTGTTTTAACAAAATGTTATATAAAAATGACTTCAAAGTGTGAAAATCGAATAAAAAAAGTGTAAATCTTAGATAACTTTTAAAAAATCTCGTAGTTGCTTTGTATAAAGTATAAACAAGTGTATATCATCTTAAAGCTTGAATCTTCTTCTTTCCAAAGCCGTAAAGCAATCGAAAATCGGTTGAAAAATGGCGACGTTGTGATAGTGGGAGTGATCGCAGTACCCGAAAAACGGTTTTTAAGCGATAACTTCCGATTTTGGGGGTGTTAGACAATTTTGAAACACACTATCGTGATCTACTCGTCAAGACCTACAACGTACACTAGGTCGCTTGAAAAGTTCTAAATCACTGTTGGACAGTGTTATTATTATTATTTTCAGGATTGGATTCCAAAAACAACTTGCAAATAATCGGTCGGACTTCAATTCTTTTGTTTTGGCCCTACGCTCCACCTGGAGTTAGAGGAACTTATATATAACAGTTCAAATCGGAATATAAATTGAATTTGTATAACATTCTTTTAAACATTTATTGATTGATAGCAAAAAATTAGGTCAATCGAAATTGTTAGCGATTTAAAGCCCAAATCTTTTTTTGCATTGTACAAATTTTCTGGCCCATTGTGCGTACACAATTTAATAAACGTCAAATATCACTCATACGCCGCTTGGCACTCAGCACGGCTCATTAGCTGCCAAATTCAAATCTCTGCTGCTGGCAGCCAGTAGTTCTCCCGCATCTCTCCCGCTCTCCAGCGCTCTAGCTCTCCGGCTCAGTTAAGCGTATGACGTAGACATGCTATCCGCCGGCATCATCTATGTCTGTTTTCTGGTTTTCTTTTTTTTCACGTTTTTTTTATGTTTCAATCAATGAAAAATGAAAATCCAAAACCCCCATCAATGTCAATTTGCTGGCGTGTCTCTGCGCGCTGCCCTTAATCGCAATCATTTGCAGCATTGGTCAGTCAGTCAGTCATCATTTAAACTGTTTTACAATCTGGTAACACAATCTGCTTGTAATGCGCCCCAAAACGAAAGTTAAAATCAATCTTCGCTGCTTATCCCAAGCGTATCCGCTCAGCCATATCCATTTCATGCTTTTTCTTTACGCTGTTCCTTTTTTTCTGTGGGATTTCTTTTTGTAAATTCTGCTCAATCCCTCTCCTACATATTAATTGCTGAAACCACAAAGCTGGCAATGTCAGCATTGAAATTCCTACAAATCACAATCGATCATTGTCGAAAACATTCCTAATAAACGTTAAAAAAAAACACACACCCGTATAATCGGTTCAGGGTTAAAAAAATCTTGTTAATAAAATTGTAATGTGCTGCTTTTGTGACTTGGTTTGTTTTTGACTTGGCCTGTAATTAAAATTTCATTTTACAACTTTTTCCACGAAAATTCTATAAAAAATTGTAAGCCCGAGTAGATTAAATCGCACACACAAACACACACACGTACGCTATGGTCTTATATAGGGGCAGGTTGCGCCCGGTTCAATTTCCACGCTGCTTGCTACTGTGCCTGGCCTGCTCTGTTCTGAATGCTCCGACGCTGGTAATTGGTAATTGGAGGGTCGGCACTTGAGGCGTTTTATGTTGGCTTCGACTCGGATTGGTTTTGTATGGGAAAGAGTTTGATAAATTACCGTAAATTAAGTGCTATAAATGGTTATTAAAAACCAGTTTTTCATGTGGAACTCGAGGATGTGCTGCAGTTTGGAGCATGTAATTAAAATTTGTCAGCGGCGGAGTTATCTGGAAGATCTTAAGCGGGCTTAACACAAATTTTTTAAAAGAAGTTATCTGACAGAAATGAAGGCTCAGAATAATGACAGCTGATAATGATTATGATGGTCAGTTTTCAGCCATCCAATTGCCACATGTGTAATCTGCATAAGTCAGTATTTTGTCATGGAGCGTCACAATGTTTCAATCAGTGGTATAGAGTTACCTATGTTGATAAAAGCATCATTTTCAGAGATGGTGATACTTTTTGACGTATTTAGGTTAAACATAATCCACAACAAGCTTAAAAATCTTCATTGCATCTGCATAAAGTTGCTGTTTAGTGTAGATTTGGATAGTGTGACGTCATGCGGCCATGCCTTGCAAAAAGAAAGCTATTAATGGTCGCAAGCCTTTGGTCTCAATGGAAAAGTTGTAGCTTCAGCATTTTGCTAAAGTTGACTTTAAAACTGGAGCAAGAAAAATGATGCCTCTCAGGGTCTTGCGATTTAAGAGACTGTCAACCAGAATAAATTGTATTACAAAATATCATTGCGATTCATTTTGACAATTACAAGAGAGAAAAATCTAGTTTCTGGGATTAATATAATATAATAATAAACAGAATTAGCTGAGAGCCAGCAAAGATGATGCAAATCTTTACAACTGCACTCATATCGTTATTTCCGTTATTTCCACCCATCGTGGTAGACACGCGGACTAATTAATATATATTTTTTTCACTGTTCCAACTTTCCAATAGTTATTTTCTAGTAACTAAAATCGAATGAGCTTTGTCGAATCCTTTTGAATAAATAAATGAATATCTTCATTTGAAGTCCAGAAGCTTCTTAGATACAAATTTCTGCCCACAATATTATTCGATCTTGGAGCTTTTTTTTTTTTGAGAAATTCTTTCATTAATTTTTCTGTAGAACGATAATATGTAGCTTATTGTGATTTTGAAATAAATAAATTATTAAAAAAATTAAAAAATATAAAAAAAAACGTTTGTAGAAATTTTTCGAGAGCTACGTCCAAAAATCTATTTTAAGTATACAGTGATTTTTGAAGAGGTACAGTATTTGATTTTCAAAAAAAAAAGACAAAAAATTTGAAAAAACTGATGCAATCTTTATTGGAATCGATAGTTCGAAATATAATTTAATGTTTGAAGATGATTTCATGCAAATTTTTTCCGTGGCTTCACTTTAGATGGCCCATGCGCATGGTCCAATTTTGGCACACTCTCTCCAACATATCGACCGGTATTTCACGAATAAATGCTTCAATATTGGCTTCCAGTGCGTCAATCATTGCTGGTTTATCCCTGTAGACATGAGTCTTAACATGGCCCCTCAAGAAATAATCCAAAGGCGTTAAATCACACGATCAAGGCGGCCAATTGACGGGCCAGAACGTGAGATAAACTGTTCACCGAAGGCCATTGTTTCGTGTGCCGTGTAGCGTCATCTTGTTGAAACCACAATTCCAATTCTTCCATTTTGGGCAAAAAAAATTCGTCAATCATCAGACGGTAGCGCTCGCCATTCACAGTAACGTTCCGGCCACTGTCGTCTTTGAAGAAGTACCGCCTGATGAGCTTCCGAATACCTCCCTCAATAGGCAGACCAAACTGCCCATAAATTGGAAGAAGTCGCGAGCATGAATTAAGATAGTAAAATTTAATAATTTGCAAGCGTTGTTCGTTCGTGAGTCGATTCATGGTAAAATTATAGACCAAACTGAACAAGTTTGACAACCATACAAGACACGATTCACGCGTGATCTGTCAAAAACAGTCTTGCCACATGAATCAGCTTACCAAAAATTGTGTTTCTGGGTCACTAAACGTGGGAACGTAGAACGATATTGCCACAATTCAACAAATTTCATCTTTGGAAATATAAATTTCCGTATCTCTAGCTCCGAGATCTAGGTGTTCATTCAGACGGACATACTAAGGGGCAGACTGACGGACAGACAGACGGACATGGCTCATTTGATAACCGACGTTGCGGGTCTGCCACGCCTCCTTCTGTCTGTTAAATACATGTTAAAAAAAATATCATTAAAATAATTAAGATAATTAATTAAAATAATAAAATAAAAGTACACAAACAAAAATGTTGTGCATTAAAGTCATTCGGACGAATTGGATATACTAATTATAACGAACTGTGCTCATAAAACTTTTTTTCGAACCATCCCATGGGAGCTATATGATAAATGAAATCGATTTTGATGAAATATGGTCTCTGAAAACTTTCGATTGTATTTTAATAAAACTAATTTCGCATCTAAAGAGATATACTATACCGATCAAAAAGTTTTCCGGAATTTCGATTTAAAAGGCGCGCGCAAAATGAATCGGTATATCGGTGGTACAAATTGTTCAGATAGGGTCGTGAAGACGTCACTAATTTGCCTCGTTCCGGTCGTCCCAAACAAAAACGTCGATGCAGTGAAGAAAATTGTGCTCGAAAATCGTAGTGTCGGTATTCGTGAGATTGCTTCAGACCTTGGCATCTCATATGGATCAGCCGAACACATTTTGGTTGACGTTTTGAATTTTTTTTTATATATGACACCGTGTGACTTTTTCCTGTTCCGCAAATTTAAATTGCCATTAAGAGGGAAGCGTTTTGACACCATTGAGATTATCAAACAAAATTCGAAGAAGGAACTCAAGGCCATCTCTGCCCCAGGCCTACCTGAAGTGTATGGATGATTGGATCAAGCTCAAATTATGACAAGATGTCAAAAACAGTCCTACCAACCTAATAAAATAGAATATACCGTGTGCCTTTTAAAAAAGCCTTTCCGGAAACTTTTTGAGCTTAAGGTACTGCTCCAAAATCAAATATAAGCGAACTACTAACGCTAGTTTACACGAAAAATTTACCTTAGTTCACGCATTAACGAACTTGTTCCCAGCCGCAGTTTTGTTTTTTCGTTCATGGTTCCATAACAACTGCAGTACCTATTCGTTTTCGAAGATCTTAGATTTTTTTTATTTCATCTGTACATATTATATATCACTGTAAAGAGCACATCAATACCATTCAATCTAATCGTCTTGCATATCAGTCCAAATTTTAACCACAAGATATCAACGAATAACTCAAAAAAGTGATCAAAAACGTGTTTTTGAAGAAAATCTTGAAAGGTTCTTATTTTCGTGTTTCGCAACTCCAAATAAACTCTTTTATACGAAGGCTCAGTGGATGAACCCCTGATAAAGATACGCACTATTTTTTTTTTTTTTTTGTTTTGTTGTGTTTCTGAGTTATAGGTGTTCATAAATACCCTAAGATATGACGTCATCGCTACCATTCCTCCTTTTGCCTTTCGTAGACATAGCGCTACTCCAGTACACCCAATACTTGAAGGAATAAAAAAATATCTACTTCGTGCATCTTCGACTCCCGTCTTCTTGCTCCCATGAGTTTCATAATCAAATTTTGTCTCAATTTCAATTCATTTCACCATTATACAAATTTTTGTTTTTATTTTTATGTCTTAACTAAGCTTTGCTGTTACCTTTTTTTAAATATTTCTCCCATATCTGTTAACCAGCTGTTTTTATAAAGACAAACTGACTCTTTTATCTCTTATCTTGTCCCAATTTCGAGGGCTTCTTATTAGTTAGCATTGAAATTCTAATTAGTCTCGTGGCATATCAAATATCCCAGCATTGTTAATTTTCACAGTGAAAGCGTCAACCAGATATTTTCGGTAGCACGGGGTCAGGTTTCTATTATTGGCTTCTACGAAATCCACCTTAATAATAGCCTGTTGAAAAATATTTATGTTTTAGGAAAAGTGATAATATAATATGGATACGTCACCTTGTCACGACAACACACTGATTAGTCACGGCTAAAAGTGGCAGCTCCCCATTCTGATACTTTATGCAATTGTTTTTCCTGAAATTAAAGGCACTTTTCCAACACTCTCAATGACTCAGGGTGACTAGTCACATACTCATTGTTAGAAGTTGACAATACCCAAAAAAAAATCAAGCCGCCAGCAATTACTCTTTTGTTCGCGCTGCTCTGATTCATCAATTTAAGCACATGCCTTTCCTGTGCACCATCGAACCATACCCTAATATCCTAGTCCCAACAGCCCCAACCCATCCTAGTAACGTTTCGTGCCAAAACTCAATCAAAATTGTCATCGTTTGTCAATGCTGAACGCGTTTTGTAGTTAAGGAGGGGCTTGTCAAAGCCGTCATACCCGTCGGCGTGCAATTAAGTTGCTCTTTGCTAGCCAACTTTTTAACCTGCTTCCTTTTTTTTTTTTTTTGGTTTTTTTCAGTGTAGTTAGTAGATAGTTGGACGCCTCTATTGACGCGTCAGACGCCGCACCTTGTCTGCGGTATTTTCATTTGCATTTGACAAACGCATTGTCAAACATGCAACGTCGTTAGAGCAACAAGCCAACAGCGGCAGCGGCAGACAATGGTGCCCCATCGTTGGAGCTGCCTCATGGTCGGAGCCGCCTCAAAGCCATTGAGGATATGCATGCGGCTCAATTGTAGCGCCAAAGTGTTGGCAAATCTAATCAAAATGCGAATGCGTTGCTCCACGGTCCTGTCCTCCTCTCTGACGTAGGTAGTAGTTATTGCCTGTTTACCGTGAGAGCGACTCTGCCGCCTCTCATTGGCGTCCGCCTTTCTTTCGCACCACGTAGGCGCTGTTTGGACGCCATTGCGCCTCGCCGTCGTCATCGCCATTCAAATTAACAACACCAATGTAGATACTCAAATTGCGACTACAAGAGCCATAACAAAGTGTGACCAGGTTTTTTTTTTTGGTGCATTGCATGCAACACCTTTTGACATGATCAGATGGGCAACTTCTGCCACTTCACTCAAAAAAAAAAAAACCACACTTGAATCAGGAAAATCGATTTAAAAACCAATTTCGCGAGGTTGTCCAAGTGAAATGTCCTCAAACTGAAGATACGATTGTTTCCTTTAAAGTACGATTTTTATAAACCGTACCGTATGGTACAAAGGGTATATTAAGTTTGTGCAAGCCGAAAATGTGTGTAACATATAGAAGGAGTCGTCGGAGACACCCCAAAGTTACCTAAAATATGATCAGGATGACTAAAGAAGTCGATATACCAATGTCCGCCTGTCCGTTTGAACGCCTAGATCTCAAAGATAGTAAGAGCTAGAGCAACCAAACTTTAACATTAGATTTTAAATTATTCTATAGGAGATAAGTTTATTTTATTTTTTGATGTCGGGGCTAAATTATATAACTCCCATAGGGGTGTTTTAGACGACCTCGAAAAAGACACAAAAGTTTTAGATGGATAATTCGATTGTTTGTAAAAATATCGTAACCAAAGCACTGTAACAAATTTGATCAAAATTGGTTGACTATATCATATAACTCCCATAGGACCGATCGGCCAAAATAACTTTCGTTATATTTAATTTTTTAATAAATATATCGTAACCAGATTTGGTATTCAGAATTTTTTTTTACAGTGCCCAAGCATTGTACCAAATTTGAATAAAATCAGTTGACTATATCATATAGCTCTCATAGGGCCGATCTTCCAAAAAATCGATTTTTCAACAAAATTTGTTGTGTTTCGTTTGTTTGTGAAGATATTGAAATCAAAGTTGGTATTCGTAAGTTTTTTATAGTTCTTAAGCACTGTACTAAATTTAATCAAAATTAGTTGACTATATCATATAGCTCCCATAGGAGTAAACGGTCCAAAAGACGTTTTTTATACAAAATTCCTTGTGTTTCGTTTTTGTAAAGATATTTGAACTTAATTCGGTATTGAGATCTTTTTTAAGGTATTAAAGCACTGTGTCAAATTTGATATAGTCACCCGATTTTTATCAAATTTGGGACAGTATTTAAATACTCTAAAAAACTTCTGAATGGTAAATTTTATTCAAATATCTTAACAAAAAAACGAAGCACAATGAATTTGCTCAAAAACTTTTTTTTACCTAATTGTCCTATGGAAGCTATATAATGTAGGCAACCGATTCGAATAAAATTTGGTACAGCTCTTGGGTACACTGAAAAATACCAATATCTTTATAAACGAACGAAATACAGCGAATTTCGGAGATATACCGATATTATAAAATTTACTGCAGTCCTTGGGAGCTTTAAAAAATTCCTAGCGCCAAATTTGGTTTCAATAAAAAAAATTAATTTTCTGAAGATTCTTCACAGATTTAAAAAATATTTCTTTATGAAGATTTCGATTTTTGTATATTATTTAAAAATAGAAATGCTTTACTACAAATTTCGCCTCCAAAATATTTTAATTCGATTATCTCCTAATTTTGTGAAATAATTATTTTATTAATTGTCTTTATTTATTTATCTCATGCTTTTTGGGTACAACAAATGTGAATTGATCTTAATATATGAGAAAAATAACTAAATTTAATATCTAATTTGCTCTTTATATCGGATCCTTAAATCATCGAAACATTTCTTTTAAAAACATTTTGTCCCCTAAAATATTTTTATTTTAAAATATGGCGCGGAAACGCTAAGCATTCCAATAAAAAAATTATAAATAGTTTTCTGTGATGTAATATAAAAAAAATGAAAAAAAATTGTTATTGGTATCAAAAGTGATATTTTAAAGGATTTTTTGACTGTTTCTTATACAGAAAGTAGAATCGAATATGAGGAATAACTATTTAAGTCTAATTTAGTTAGGAAAATACGAAGACTTTTGGTATTTGAAGAATGAATCTGGATTTTTTTTTTTGAGTGTTGATAGCTCGACAAATTGAAGCAACTAAGATGATGGCAGAACTTAGAGGCATCCCAAAAATCCACATGCTTAACAATGTTTTATCATAAAATAATCTCATTTTGAGAAGAGGTTATATCCCAAAAATAATGTACCCCAAAGCCTACACCTTTCAGCACACATTTTTTTCAATTCAAAAGAGACGCCTTTCTCAAATCGAGATTAATTAGAGATTAAAATAAAACAAGAATTGAAATAATCTACTTGTAACATTTTTGTTCTTTTTAAGAACTAGACACAGGGCCGTAGAGAGAATATCCGGGCCCCGGGGGAAATCTCGGATCCGGGCCCCTATCAAATTTTCTTAATTCATGAAAATACGTATAATTGCTGAAAAGTGTGAGATCAACATAAAAAAAGTATAGAGAGGATATCTGTTAGAATTGATGATTTGATAAAATGATAATAATGCATTTCATAAAACTCCAATACAGATCTAAAAAAAACGCAACACCAAGAAGTTTGAATATTGTATTAACTAAGTTAGCCTTAAATATGTTTCACAATAACCGTCAAGATGCTTAGAATTTCGCCATTCGCGCTTTAGCTGAGGCGAAAGCTTTTACAATATCATCAAAGTCGAGTTTTCTTGTTAACTCAGATTCCAAATACAAAGTTGCCAATCCTGAGACTTGATTTTTTCCGAATGACTTTCGAGACCCGCCCATTCCGAGATATCCGGGGGAAAAGTTCCCAATCCCCCCCTCTCATGAGGCCTGACTAGACATAAGTACTTTCTTTAATCTACCTAATTCCCTTACCCGTTGAATCAATCTCTTAAAAACCGATGAATAACAAAATACGTATTTAGAAGCTAATTTGATCATCATCTTCTTAAATTAATGTTTTAATATACTATTAAAATGTGCACTATATTCTAATCTAAATTCTTTTTTTTTATCTTTGCAGGTAAGATAAGAAAAGATAAATCCTTAAGCTTCGAATCTATCTATAAAAATTAATTTGGTGAGTATGTAATAGTAAAAAGTGACGTATTATAGACTTAAAAAAATTTGCTATTTAGAAGATATCCAATATATCAGCGCTTAGATTTGTTCTACACTTTGAGGGAATTTTCATTGTAGATCGTTTTTTAAGCCTAAAAAATAAAGAATTTTTTTGAGTGTTGGAATTTCGTATTCTTTTCGCATAGAATTTGCAGACGGCTCTGGGTCTGGGTGACAGTGTCTGGCACTGGGCTTGACTTCACGTATTGCTCGTTTTGGATCACTTGTCTGGTTTTTGTTGTTGTGGTTTCTTTTGCTGTGGTTTTTACCGAAGTATGTCTGTGGCTTTTGTCACACTCATCTTCATTGTCGCGGTGTTGTCACGTCAAGTTCATTGAAATTGCATTTTACGTATACCCTGTAACCATGGGATTAAAGAGTATGATAGGTTTGCGTAATGTATAGAAGAGGCAGAAGGAGACGTGGCTGATAATAAGATCTTTGAACCAAAATACTTATTAAAATATGACACATGTCTACCTGTCTACATAAAGATCAAGATCCCAAGATCTTAGGGATCATAAGGGCTGAAGACTTTAAGCTTAACGAAGAGGAGTGTATGAGATATTTGCCAATTTATAATAATACCTTGACCAAGAAGGTAGGGTTGAAAACTCTAATCTTTACCAAGAGGTGCGTATGAGATATTGCCATTTTATGACAGTATCTTGACCCGTTCATACATTTAAAAAAATATTCTATACAAATTTGGTGCAGTTATGCATTTTTTTCAAAGTAAATGGGCAAAAGTGCATTTTTAGACAAGCTACCCCAGTTGGTTGCCTTTGATAACTCAGGTGAGCTTAATAAATAATGAGACGTCTACATTTTCAGAAAATACACGTTTTCCAGTTGTTAACGCCTTCATGTGTAATTTTTGGCAAATAATTATTTTGTAATGGAGACAAGTGCGGTTAGAGTATCCCACTGTCGCGCCCCACCCTTACCAATTTAAATATTTTTTTTCGGTTTAGGTGTTGTCTACGCATGCGCAACACGTCAACTGGAACATCATGATTGGACTGAAACTTAACCCGTTTTGCCAACTCGTTGCACTAAATTCAGAGCTTTGGCCCTGACGATTCCTGCTGTACCCCATAAGTAGTATATAGTATACCTATGGTCATATATGATATGACCAGTTTGTCAACTTGTTGGCCAAAAGGCAGCTTACTAATTTAATCAGCTTAGGGCAAACCACGCTGTTGTCTTGCAATTTAATATGACCAGCTTTTGGGTTTCTTTTATGCTTCACTTGTCTTGCAACTGCCACAAGCTGCCGCCGTCGCTGCTACCCCCGGATCTCATTACTTATGCATGTTCGCATTTATTCTGGAGCAATGCAGCGGCGACTTGCACAGTGGTTAACGCACTGCGAAAACTTAACTCAGTTTTGAATTTACATAATGCTGCATATATGCAGAGAGAGAGACCAAATACTTGAGTTATGCGTCTTTTTGAGTTGTAAATTAAACATTTGCATTTTGTTTAAAACATTTCTTACTCACTTAACACTTTTCCAACACTTGGCGTCAGTTCTGAGAGCTGAGCAGATGCAAGCCCAAGCACTCATGTATGGCGCTTGCTGGCTCTTAGCTAGTACACTAAAAAAAAAATGGAGGTTCCTGGGTAAGAAAATTACTTTTTACCGAGAACTCTTTTTTTTTGTGAATATTTATTAGGAATAGTCGCGGAAAACATCACAATCGCAATAATCGTTTTATAAAATGTTTATATTATGGTTAATGAAGGAAATAGTAGAAATATATAACTTTATCTTGGAATAAATATAATCTGAAAAATTAAAGAATATTTAAAAAATTATTTCAATATAATTTTGTACCTTTTTAAACCTTTTTTGCCGATGCGTTTTAAATCCTCTTGCAAGAAAACATTCGGTTTCAAAACTCATAAAAAAAAGTTTTGGTGAAATTGTGAGAACCAAACATTCGTTTTCCGTAGCACGAGTGATTGTTTAAATCTAATGAAATCATTAAAAATTGTACTTTTATTTGGAATTGGGTTGAACGTAACCCTTTTTTTTGGGGAAAATAAACAATAAAAGGCGTAACTTTTAGCCCATAACTATTAAAAAAAAAAAATTATTTTCTGTCAATTTTAAAAATCTTGTTTTCAAAAATTATCGCTTATTAGGGCAATAATTTTATTTGTGTCTTTATACAACAATTATGCAAGTTAAGCATTATGAAGTTTTTTATAAATAATCAAAGGAAAACAAAGCCAAATATCCAATTTCTTGCAAAAAACATTTTTAAAAGTTCCTTAGTTTTAATTTAATTTAAAAAAATGACAATTTTTGGTTGCGTTTGATAACGAAAATACAAGTAATTAGATATAACCAACAATACAGTTGACAGTCATTTCAAGCAGATAGAATCCAGAACTAAAACATTAAATAGTACAAATTTTGAAAATCGGAATAATTAAAAAAAAAAAAGTATTCTCAAAATTTTAGCCTTAAAACAAATAATAGCTCAATTTTTGAGGGTTAATTGTTCATAGAAGATTTTTTTTACTAGAGCGCATTATCTGCTTAACGAAAGTTTTATTTTAATAAAATAAGATTTAATTTATATTGGTTGGGAGATATTTTTTAGGCGAAAGGTTTAAAAATTATTTATTTTAATTGAAATCAGAAGTTTAAATCTAGACTTTATTAAAAAAATATGTATTACAAAAAAATGGCGGACGTAAAGTCGGGCGCGGACGACTTTAGGATACCCTGTACCACTAGCTTGTAATAAAGTCCGATTTCTTCACAAAAAACCAAAAACAGAAGAATTTTTAAGCAAAAATTTTTTTTGACCGATCGTTCCTATGGGAGCTATATGATATAGTCAACCGATTTCAATAAAATTTGACACGGTGCTTAAATACCTTAAAAAAGATATGAACGCCAAAGTTATTTCAAATATCTTTACAAACAAACAAAACACATCGAATTTTGTATAAAAAACGTGTTTTTGGACCGATTGGTCCTATGGGAGCTATATGATCTAGTCAAACGATTTGGATTAAATTTGGTACAGTGCTTAGGAACTATAAAATACTCACGAATGTCAAATTTGGTCCCAATATCTTAACAAACAAACGAAACACAACAAATTTTGTTAAAAATCGATGTTTTGGAAGATCGGACCTATGGGAGCTATATGATATAGTCCACCGATTTTGTTCAAATTTGGCACATTGCTTAAGTGGTCTAAAAAATTTCCAAACGCCAAATCTGGTTAGGATATCTTTATTAAAAAACGAAATATAGCCAATTTTTCTTTAAAAAAGTTATTTTGGCCGATCGGTCCTATGGGAGCTATATGATATAGTCAACCGATTTTGATCAAATTTGGTACAGTGATTGGGAACTATAAAAAACTTTCGATTGCACAAATTTCGTTACGATATCTTCATAAACAAACGAATTATTCATCTAAAACGCTTTTTTTTTCGAGGTCGTCTCAAACACCCCCATGGGAGCTATATAATTTATCCCCGATATCAAAAAAATAAAATAAACTTGCCTCCTATGGAATAATATGGGATCTAATGTGAAAGTTTGGTAACTCTAGCTCTTACCATCGGACGGACGGACGGACGGACAGACGGACAGACGGACGGACGGACGGACGGACAGACGGACAGACGGACGGACGGACAGACGGACATGGGTATATCGACTTCTCTATTCACCCTGATCATATTTTAGGTAACTTTGGGGTGTCTCCGACGTCTCCTTCTATATGTTACATACTTTTTCGGCTTGCACAAACTTAATATACCCTTGGACCATACGGTACAGGGTATAAAAATTTAATAATTCGCATCGTAGGGATGCGATACCGAACCGGTATTTTGAATATCGAAGTCGATACTGAATATTCGATGCCGATATTTTAACTCTCGATTAATCGTCGATTCGATACCAATTTGCTTAGTATCGGTATCGAGCTAGATCGTGTTTTCCGACAGCAAAAACAAAAAATTTAATAAATAAATTATAAAATATGCGCACAAAAAATGTTAATAATAAAAAATGTATGACATTAATAGTTTAATTTTATAGTTTATATCGCAATTTAATATAAACATTAAAAAATTAGGGTTTTATTTCGTGCAATCAAGCTTAAAAAAAACGTCGATACCGATATTGTTGATTCGATTTTTTTTTGAGAGTCTAACCGATATCGAGTTTTTTTGAAAACTTAATGCTTCGACTCGATTTTTTTTCGGTATCGAGCATTTATAATTCGCAGCTTCACTATTAAAACAAAAAATGCCAAACCCTTATAAAAAGTAATAATTTAATAGCAATAAATTTAGAAAATTAATTTTTTACTCATTTTATTCATTTGTTTTATTTAAAAAACTACAACTTATTTTAGATAAACTTATGGCACATTTTATTTATACTAGTTAAATAGATAAAAATTGTCAATGAAAATAAAAATTCGTAAGATTTAATTTTTAGTTGATATTATGAAACCGAAAATTACGCTTTATTTTTTTCAGTGTACTCATACTGTACGCATTTGCCTTCATATTTATTTATATTTGATCTTTTTTGTGTGCAACGTTTTAGCATCTTTTAAGTGTTTTACACACTTGAAGCGCAACGCATAAACATGGAAAATTTACATAGTTTAATACATAAAACATACAAGTTTTCCCAGCATAAGTAGTTAGTGTGAGTGTGTGTGTTTGTCTAAGTAAATGAAATGTTTATGTAAACAACATCAAACAGACATCTTGCATTGGCAGCATTTTTCTACACACCACAGCCCACTGTGCCTCAGCCTTTGACTAGCTGTCAATGCGTAGAAAAATGTTCATAAGCTCAACAGTTTGTTTGGCGACTGAAACAATTCAAAGAGTTGTCAATTAAAGTCAACACGAGTTGTACTACAATAATAATAATGATGATGACATATACAATAAGAGCGGGGAATAAAAAAACGGCCTTATCAACAATACGTTGCGGACGAACGGTGTGCCCGCATCTCTTCTGGATACAACTTCAAAGGCCAACGTAGGGAATCAGTGAAAGAAATACATTTATTATGTTCAACAAACCCAAATGGCGTCAACGTTCTGACACCTTGAACGTGGCAGGCATGCAGTATAAAGCCAGCGTGAGTTCAAGATACACAGATACAGATACAAAGATACACGTTTTTTTATGGCGCTTTTATGTCAAGACGCAGCAGACCAGGGCTACAAAATGTAGCTTTAAAGTGTCACTACAAATTGGTTATTTGATTATGAAATGCTAAGAGGAAATGTTGAGCGAGTCAGCACAATATGTTGGGCTTGATTAAAAGCTATAAATCTTAAGGGTTGTCGCAGCAGTTACATGGTGACACTTTTAAGATACATTTGTATCTGAAACTAGACGAAACGAAAAAAAAGGGAAAACTGAGTCGCAATTTTTAATGAAATGAAGACTGCATGAGGTTGTTTGGCTGCGCAGCTTTATTTTCAGATACATTTGTAGTTTAACTATGAAGCATTGTATCTAGAATGTATTTTTGCTTGCAATATAACCGAAATATACAGGGAATATGAGTATTTTTTCTATCTATAATGCAACAAAAAAAAAAAACTTATTGAAAATAAGTATATAAAGAATTATTAATACATTAAACTAAAAACCATTTATATCATTATAACTATATATCTGAACACTTGCTAACATATCGGCATATAAAGTATAAAGCCTACATTTTAAACTGCTGATGTCACTCGCCTGTTGTTCTTAATAATAACACAGCCACACAAAAACAAAAATGTTTTTTAGACCATGGTTACTTTATGTTTTCGGGGTCACTGAATCCGAACCCGAGCCCAGCACGTCAGGGCTCTGACATTACCTCAAAAAACGTCATACAACATTTTATTCGAGTCCGGGGGTTAGAACATGTTTATTATATGCTTTTTTGGTCGCTGAATCCAACCCGAGGTCCGAAAAACCCCAGCATGTCAGGGTTTCGATATAACCTCAAAAAACCTCATACAAAATTGGGTTGAACTGATTTTTGTTCAATATATATGGCTAAAGTCAAAACGTTGAAGCGTTAAATAGCTTAGATAATGGAATATTTTGAAGGTTATGTCCACAAGCTGACATCCTATTATTTTTTGAACGAAGGATTCGGATTCAGCGACCCCCAAAACATATAGTAAACATGGTCTGACCGCCAGACACAAACAAATATTTTATAGATTTGAGCAATGCGCCTTCACACATTTATTCACCTATTAAAAAAAATAACCAATATCTGCATATCTAAAAAGTGAAAATGAAAATTTTTCGATACTCTAACTACGAGATATATTTTAACTAAACCAATCATTTTTCTAAAAGACGGTTTCAAAAGACAACAAATAAAATCAATATTTGCAGTGTAGTTCGGAGAATCTTATTATTTGCTTAAAGCAAGCAGTAAGCTTTAAATTTCGTTGAAAAAGTTTAAGATACATTTTTATCTAAACAAAGTCGCATCCGAAAGAGCGTTTCTGAAGACAAAATACTTTTAATTAGCGGATTTTACCATAACCAGAATATCTAAGACAGTGTTCAATCCCAGGGCTTCGTACTAGTTATTAAATGCTTTGTAAGAGTTTGAGATACATTTATATCTTAACCAAGTTGCATTAACTCAAAAAGGGTTCTAACTTGCTAAATGCTTTTAACATACGCCAGAGAATGTGTATATCAAACGAAACACTTTCGTTGTAAAAAACGCCGTTAAGACTTTGAGATACTGTATCTTTGTATCTGAGCTAGGTTGCGCTGTCTGAAGGCCCATTTCCAATAACAAAATGCTCACAATATGAAGAATCAAGATAAGATAATAAGATTTCAAAACAATGCCTTCTTTTTCATTATAAAACTCTTATTCATAGTTTGAGATACATTTGTATCTTAACCAAGTTGCATTAACTCAAAACGGGTTCTCACTTGCTAAATGCTTTTAACATGCGCCAAAAACTATTTACCAGTTTCGATGTCAAAACGCTTTCAAGACTTTGAGAAACTTTTGTATCTGAGCTAGATTGCACTGTTTTAATGCCCATTTCCATAACAAAATGCTCACAATATAAAGAATCAACTATAATTCGAGTATCTTATTAAGATTTCAAAACAATGGCTTCTTTTTCATTATAAAACTCTTTGTCATAGTTTCAGATACATTTTTATCTTAACTAAGTTACATTGTCTTTAAAAACGGGTTTCCACCTTAATCAATTGCTACCTTAATTATACTCCAGAATTTGTGTATCAAAAACAAAACTCTAATTTATAGAGTGCAAGATATATTTGTATCTTAACTATATTACACTAATATATATAACAAAATTCTCATAATATATAAAGAATAAACTATAACCCGAATATCTTATAAAGTTTCCAAAGCAGTATCTTTTTTGTTGTTACATAATTCTTTGCTATAGTTTGAGATACATTTCCATTAACAAATTGCTAGCATAATATACCCCATCATTTGTGGACCAAATGAAATAGTTGAAATGTATAACATAAAACTCTTTTTTAGAGTTCGAGATACATTTGTATCTATGCAATTTCAATAGAAAATTCTAACAATATGGAGAATAATCTATAATCCAAGTATCTTAACTACATTACACTAATATATATAATAAAATTCTCATAATATATAAAGAATAAACTATAACCCGAAGTATCTTATTAATTTTCCAAAGCAGTACCTTCTTTGTTATTACAAAATTCTTAGCTATAGTTTGAGATACACTTGTATCTTAACTAAGTTACATTGTCTTAAAAACGGTTTCAATTAACAAAATGCTAACCTAATAAGCCATATAATAAATTTCAAATAATTTGTGTACCAAATGAAATTGAAATGTATAACACAAAACTCTTTTTTAGAGTTCGAGATACATTTGTATCTAAGCAATTCCAATATTAAAATTCTAACAATATGGAAAATAATCTATATTCCAATTATCTTATTGAATTTCCAAAGCAGTCTTTGCTATTATAAAACTATTTGCTACAGTTTGAGATACATTTGTATCTTAACTTAGTTGCGTTGTATTCAAAACGGTTTCCACTAACAAATTGTAACCTTAACATACCCCAGAATTTGTGCATCAAATGAAATTGAAATGTATAATACAAAACGCGTTTTTACAGAGTTTGAGATACATTTGTATCTAAACTTAGCTGTCTTAATAAAAATTTTCAGTAACTAAATGCTCCCAATGTGCCTATCTAAAAACACGCTCAAGGCAGTACCTTTGTAATGGAAATTCAAGATACATTTGTATCTCTACTAAATTGTGTATAAAGGAGAGTTTCTAATAATAATAATAATAAATACGAAGAATCCAAATATGAAAAATCTACTTTAATACGAATATTTAATTAGGTGCCTAAAGCACTTTTTCATTAATAAAACGCTTTGTTAGATACATTTGTATCTTAGCTTAGTTGCATTGTTTTAACCACGGTCGCTATAAACATAAATGCTGCGTTTAGCTATTATAGCCAGAATCTCTGTACCAAATAAAGTAGATACTCTCATTGTGCACACCGCTTTTTTAAAGTTTAAGATACATTTGTATCTAAAGTTAGTTGCATTGTTCAATAAAGTGCTTCCATTTAAAGTATACTCCTCACATAGGCACCAAAACCTGATTAGCTTCTCTTGCCACAGCAGGCTTTGTTGCACTCCAAGTGGCATCGTTGCATTTCTTTGACAGCCGCTTGCCACAACCACATTTGCCTCTTTGCCACATTTTTAACACTTAATAATTTATTATAATTTGTGTAGCTATTGTGGCACTGTTTGCTTGCAGCTAACAGAACACGGCTTGTACATAAAACTTGCATCTTTTATTGAATGTGGCAGTGGCAGCAACAGCAGCTTACTCTCTGTTAAGCTTATTGTAAGCTCAGAGGCAGTTGGTACTTACTTGCCACTTTGGTCGCCCAGCGGCAACAAGTTGCACGACTAATACGAAACTTAAGCTGCATTTATGCGTAGGATGATCGTGATTACCACAAGTTCAAAGCTTTTAAATGGTTAGGAACATTCGGGGATTCTGCAAGTGAAAAAAGCTCCAAGTTTCACGTCGTTATATAAAATTTATAATAATAACAATATAATAATAAATAAAAATATAATAATCAATAGACAAATAAAATGTACTAAACAATTGATGTACGTCTTTAAGCCGTTGCAGTTTTAACTAGTTGTGAATTGTAAGCTAGGGCTTTATAAAATGCAATTGTTTTTGTAACTGTGATCACTCTTATACATATTGAATTATTACCTATTATACAAAAACAATACCATAACTAATAAAACATTGGGATGACGAGTAAGAAGACCTAAAGCTCATATAATTAGCGCTAATGACGATGAGGGAAATGGTGGTGAAATAGAACGTGCTTTTTTAACTAATATCCGTATATTTTAAGCTGACTTCCCGTATGCTGGTCCTACCTTATAGAATCGAGAAGAACGTTAGGTTAGGTAAGATTGCATAGACATAGCAGCTCAGATAGACCATGGAGTCCATTGTGTTGCCTAATAAAAAAAAAGGGGTGGAAAAGAATTGAGAAAACGGAGGGATTGTGGAGGAAAAATAAAAAACCTGGGTATCTCTAATCGCCTAAGTCTCTCATGTGGCAGACCAAATTTGAGGAATCGACGAAAGCAGCCGGATCCGCTATGGACACATATGCTAGACTACCCAGATCCTCAAGAATGGTTTACCCAGAAACTGGGTTCGTCTTCCAAGAAGCGCCGGGCAATGAATGCTTTCTGTCTCTTCCTCATCTATGATATCCCATCGTGATGGGAAACGTGCAACCTCTCGGCCATATTGCCTATGGTGCAGTGCCCCGTTACAACGCCTACCACCTATTCCTTTTTTTGTGGAAGCGCAGGAGTTCAGATATTCGTTTTGAATCATATCTCATCCAGAGTGCTCGGGAGATGCTACAACCGGATACCATGCCCCATTCTCTTTCCGCCAGAGCTCTAGTCGACTGTCTGATTTGCGATACTACGTCCTGTAATGGTCTTTTTATGTCCGTAACCACAAGGTTTGCTGCCAGCGATGAGCCGATCCTGGCGCCGTTATCCGCCGCCTCGTTACCAGAATCGAGGAGAATAAGAAAGTAATCTTTCTAACCTTCTTATGGAAGGGCGTTTACGTGACTCATTGTTAACTAGCTCTGGTGACGTGGATGGCGTCCCTTATAGCGTTTAGTATGTGTCCCAAGTCCTCAAGTTTTGTTGCAAAGTAAAAATTTTCACCTTTCAGTAAACTGCAGTAATACATCTTCTTCAAGACCTTCAACCCCAGGTGGGGCATAGAACGGCGACAAACTTCCTCCATCCTACCCGATCTGCGGCCAGATACTTCAGCTGTGGCCACGTGTTACGCTGTGTTGCTGCTTCGGTCAATACTGTTGATTTCCAAGTAGTTCTTGGTCTACCTACTCGCCGTGTACCTTGAGGATTCCATTCGAAGGACTGCTTCACGATGCATTCGTTTGGTCTCTCAACGTGTGGCCACTCCAGCGCCACTTCCGCTGTTTAATTTTGATATTCAAAAGCTTTTGACTCGTTATGCGCCACAATTCTTGATTCGGTATAATTTTCGTCCATCGGATCCTAAGAATGTATCGAAGGCAGCGGTTTACAAATGCCTGTAATCTTCTCGTGATGGAGGTAGAGACTTTCCAGGTTTCACAGGCATACAGCAGTACAGATTTGACATTGGATTCGAAGAGCCTTAACTTGGTGCGTAGGGAAATTTGACTAGAGTTCCATACTGAAGACAACATTCCAAAGGCGCTGCGAGCTTTACTTATTCTGCTGTTAACATCCAGATCCGTTCCTCCGTGTGACGATACAAAACTTCCAAGATAGTTAAACTGTTTGACCTCCTCAATGGGGTTTCTGTCTCAGAATAATGGGCTGATGAGCTGAGCGGCCAGTGTGCATTATTTTGGTTTTGTTGCAATTGATCCTAAGACCAGCCATCTCTCCATTCACTTGCAGTGATTGACGCATCTCGTTCATCCTGCTGTTGGTACTTGCCAGGAAACAGATATCGTCAGCATAGTCCAAGTGGCTTAGCCTCTCAAAAGGTCTCCACTGGATACCATGTCTCTCAGTTGTACCTACTTCGTCTATCGCCAGTAAAAACAGACTTGGCGACAGAATATCCCCTTGCCTTACTCCCTGTCGCACTTCGAAACTTCGAGTAATCGGAAGGTCTTATTTCGATGTACTTTTATGAAGAATAATCCATTAGATCTATCTACATATATGTTATGATCTATCGTTAGTTACTTTATCAGACCAACAATCCCAAAAAAATCGTCATCTTATGATAATGCAAGAATTCGTCTTTGCTTAAACTTTACAAATTTTCAAGAGCTTCTATTTTTTAATTTTTCTAAAATTATTCTAAAACATCATACCATAATTCTCCAGAAGTTTCACCTATAAAATTATCCAGTGTGTAACCTTGTACCACTTATCGAAATTTTCAAAACAATCAACTAAACAGCTGTTGCTTATCTTCACAATCCCTGTTCACAATAAAGAGTCTGGTGTAAACATTGGATTTTGTTTGGACCTTTGTAACACGCCTCATTAATAGCCATTGTTCGCTTGGTTGTATACGACACCAACCAACCAACTACAATACCATCCACTCAATATGCACGTAGTTACAATCTCTGGCAGTTATTAGAAACTCATTCGATCTTTATGGTTAGGAGGTCTTTTGTAAGCGCTTGCTATGTTTTACCTACCATTTGAACCCGTCCTACTGCACCCCGACATGATTTACCTTTGGCTTGGCAGAGTTTAAGCCTTTGTTTGACGCCTTCGTTGGACTCTGCTCTGTATATGCTGCTTCCTGTCAGCCAACCAGCCAGACATCCAGACATCCTCATCCAGCCAGCCTACCTATCAACTAGTCCGCCTTTGTGTGCAATCTGAGTTTCAGCTGCACCATTGCACCTCTTTGCTTATGCTCATGCCCATCCCCTTCACGTCCTCTGCAACTACGCTCTTGCTCTTTTAAAACTCGTTTACATATTGTCATATTTTTTGCACTCACTGTGAATTATTAGTCTGTAGGGTGAGCGGGGCAGGGTTGCATTTTGATGCCTCTCCTCCTCTCTCGATTGTCTTTTTTGTTTAACCTTACCTCTCTCTCTCATTGTTCACCTTTATTCACGTCTAGCCCGCGGTGTTCCTCTGCCCACTGTTGCTGCTGCGTCGACGCCAGCGTCAATTTGTTGTTATTATTATTATTATTATTATTATCGCTACCCATTGCCATTTGTGGCAAATGTTGCATGTTTTATTGTTATTTTGATTACTTTTATTGTATTATTAAGCTGCATTGTAAGCTCACAACTAAGCTCCTTTCCGCGCCATAAGCAACGTTTTGCATTGCTTATCGTTAAATGAGCTGCATCCCAGTTTTGGATATGGTCATTGGGCATGACTATCGGGGATTGGGATTGGCATGTTTGTCAACAATTCACCAAATACATAAAACAATTCTGCGAGTAAGTGGCATACATAGGGAGTTTGTAGTGGTATTTTTTGGCATTTCTGAGAAACTGGTTTTACTGAAGGGACGCATGATCTATCGAATTACCTATTTGATACAATGCAAGCTTTTTTATTAATGCATATTATATGCCGAATTTTGATTGCTCTATAAGGTTGGTAGTGGACGCTGCGCAACAATGGGGTATCATGGAGATATTTGCTCAAAAATAAAAATATATTATTCAAAATTTTTTTTATTGCTTTGACGATGGATTATTGCGTGTAGGCTGATTTTTTATGAAAAAAGCCAATATTTTCTGTTTATTAAGCTCACATGAGCCTAAGTTCCAAATTTGATGGTTTCACCTTGTTTACCAAAAACAAAGTGAAAATATTGTGTAGATTGTGGAATAATATGGTTGTTTCCTAAAAGAAACCCACATTAGTTTGATTACTGGACTCGCATGAATATTCCTAAAATCTTTGGAGATCCTAGCTCATTTCGGTATATATTGTAAATAGTGTATTCTTAAAGTTTTGTAGGAGTTTATACGCAAGGTGCTCTGACAACGATAAGTTACACAGGCCTGCAATACCACCGGGGTCATAAAAGTAGTTAGAAAGCAAAGGGTCATTTTCAATGAAATTTTCATCATGTCAAGATTTGCAGATATTTGAGGTTATGTATCCGAAACTAATTTCCGTACTTTTTTTTTTCAATTTTCAACTATTTATTCTGAAAAAATGGATACAAAATTTGACAAAATCAAAAAAACGTTTGATTCATCGACCTTCAATGTTTCTGCCAACATTTTGAGGTTTTGACACGAATCTTTATCGAGTAATGTTTCCATGATGATCTTATGATTAAATAAGTTCCTTCAAGTGGTAAAAATTGTTCTTGTTAGTTTTTATTGTTTGGTGGACCAGCGTTATGACCCAATTGATACCCTGGTGTTTTTTTTTTAGAAATACAATCAGCATACGATTGTATAAGCACCTAAGTTGCAGGGGTCATACATAACATGTAGAAGTCACCTTATTTTGCCAGAAAAATATTAGTAAGTTCGTTGCCTTGTTTACTAGTAGGCAATTACACGGCTTATAAACACGCCATAAAATTTATCCAGTTTGGCACACATAAGAAATATGGGCAGACAAGATACATGCAAAAATGTTCTACAATTTTCCGTATTATATGTAGCAATATTTTACTTTGTTTTATTAAAAGGTGGCGTAGGTTAAGGCCCGGCGCGGAAGACTTTTGGATATCCTTAGTGTGACCAACTCATCTTTGAGCGAAACCAAAACATTTTCTTGGAAAAGTATAATACTAAAATCCGGAGCAATAACAATTTGTTTAGGTAGGAGGTAGTCATCGAGACACTGGGACCAGAACTGGGGTTTGTCCAAGTTTTTCCGGGACAGTTGGTCACACTAGATACACTGTACCAGCACTTTATATTTAAATATAGCTTCAAAACTCTTAAAGGTATTTATTTGCCAAATTTGGTTAAGAAATTTTCTTAAAAAACCTAACAATGGGAATTTTGTACCAAAAACGTTTTTGTAACCGATCGGTCTTATGGGGGCCATGGGAACTCAATAAAAACTTTCGTGTGCCTAACGAATTATCCATCGAAAACTTTTGTTTTTTTATTTTCGATTTCATCTGATTTATTTGATTTTGATTAAATTTGGTACATGGGAACTCTCAAAAACTTTTGTATGCAAAACGAATCAACCCTCTAAAATTGCTATACTTTTTTTCATTTTGCTCTGAAATATATTTTTTTATATCATATTTAGGAAGCTGTATGCCCGATATTAAATAATTGATGAAACTTGTCATCCGTGAGTCAATAATGAAACTCTTTCATCTCTGAGATCTAGGCGTTAAGACGGACGGACAGAAAGATAGACAGACAAGATCTTCCGGATCTTTTCGGATTTTATTTATCGTGGTATGTTTCTTTGCAGGATTAAATCCACGGCGTCCAAATATGCAACTTGAGTGTACATATAGCTCAAAAAGTCTGGATTAATGCGCCAACTATCGCCTATCAGAGCAATCAGCCGAAACTGATATTTCTTTGGTGCCAATTTGAAAGCATGTTGTCGGTATGCAATTCCCCCTTGGTGAGATGCGAGATGTATCTATCATCTCTTCTGCTTTATCGCTAGCAGCGATAACACTCCGAGCCAAGCTGACTCTACCCGCGATTTGGGATTCAACCACAGCCTCCACGATACTCCCACAAGGGGCCGACCTCAATGAGTACCCTTGGACTTATACTCAACCCGTGGTACCGAAATTAAGGGCTTCCTTTGCCCTCCCCTTTCAATCCCGACAGACTCAAATTTGGGGAACCCCGCCAGTTTTGGCATCAAATGCCCGGGACTGGTCAACCATCTGCCAACCGTGTTTCAATGATTCGCCGCATAAATACGTCTTCGGCGAAATGCTGTCAGCATCCACTCTCCAGTCGAATATGGCCAACATTGACACTGTCTTGGGTCCAATTTAAAGCATCACGCCACGCGCCCATTTCCAGACGATCCCCATTTAGTCGATTCCTACGACAAGCAGGGGGACACTGAGGTGGATATTCAAATCCCGCCGCCCTATGGGAAGAAAGATAGACATACAGACGTATATCGATATATCTTGATCATACATTAAGTATCTTTGGGGGATCTCCCACATCTCCTTCGGTATGCTACTTTCATTTTCGGCTGGCACAAACTTAAAATACCCTCAGCACCATATAGTACACGGCAGAGGCTGATTCAGGGGATTTTGGTTCTGGACCTCCCAAGTGGTTGGAAAAATGTTATTGTTAGTCTTTAAGCAAATACCAGATCCGCACCCCCTATACAGGGTTTAAAAACAAGGTTGAGCTTTTAAGTTTGGCACGTGAGCCTAATAAGCACGGAAACGTTACCTTTTCAAGAAACTCGGTTGAATTTTCCTAACTCCAAGGCTTTAATACACATTATTAGCACATATAATAATATTTTATGAGAGAAATTTTTGCAGAGTATCCCAATATGTCATTCGATAGACCCTCCCTTTTTATTTATAGTTATTTAGTTTGACTCTTCAAATTTGTTTACGGCTATTGTCGTTTCATTCTCCGTATTTCCAACTCTTTGTTGTCGCGCGAATGCAAGAGTAAATATGTACATAAATGTACATATATGTATCTCAAGATGATGATTGTATATATTTGCTAGACATGCCTATATGTTTGTATGCTTTATGGTGCTTAGTAACCGAGGGCGTCTTAGGGTCTGGAGGAGGTTCCAGTGCATTTGCATTCTGTGGAGTGTCCATTAGCAAGTTAACTCAAATTGAATAGCGTTAAGAGTAACTCAAGAGTTTGCATGGAGTTGTGGGTCGGTATGGGGAGTTGTTGTATGTGATTTTTCTTTAACACATCGTCGTCGTCGTCGTAGTCGTCATCATCATCGACATGCCCATCGTTTGCTTAAACGAGCAGAAGGTGTCAGTTTACCAACGCCCCCTTTGCTGACTGACTGCTTGCCGACCGACTGCCTCCTAGCTCAATCCCAGCCAGCAGCAACAACTAGAGAGGCAGACAGTCACCGAACTAACCAGTCAGCCACTTTATCCGGCTCAATTGCTCCGGGCTCTGTCATAAAAAAAACTCGTTGAGTGTAATTAGGCGTGTTGCGATGCAGTGCAGCGCTATCAATGAGTCATGTGCTCAACCATGCCAATATATCAATCTGCACGCACACTGCGGCCCATTAAAATGCAATGCAAATGCAATTTATCAAACCGACAGAGAGCGACCAACTTTTACGTCTTCATTGCAGCTGCTGTACTTGGCCAAGAGGCCTTATATAGTATCTACTTCCCTACTCTTTATGCCAACTTCAAGTTATCTATCTAGCTATAGCTTTAATTGGCAAGTTTTTTCTCATTCCCAGGGTAGTTCCAAAAAATATTAGCTCTGATTAGCAGTGGGCATAAACACAAAACGTGTTCGCTAATTAGTGGAAACCCTAGGAAACAAAATAATTTACACGCATTTACCTGCCCCTTGACATATGAGGGTTGTGTGACGTCACTATGCTGCTTTTGTGGCGCCTTTGAACATGCCACAACATGTGTAATTGTGTGTGGGTGTTTATACGTATCGTATGTGTTGTTGTTGTAACTTTTGTTCTTTTTCGCTGAAACTTTACATTGCCAATTAACGAAATACACTACAAAGTTGTTACAACAACAATAAAACAAACATTTCAATACTTTTCATTTTGAAATTGTGCTTTTGTATTGAAATATTGCAAACAGTTTTGATTCGTTTGGCTAAAAGCAATTTGTGTGAAAAAAAAAATAAATAATGGCTGCTATGTATCTTTAAATGGAAAGTTTTTATTTTTATACGCGGAATACAGGAGCGTAGCGACAATATTGGGCGCCCTGGGGCTAAGAATATTCACTTTGAGAAAAACTACAAATGGAGTTATTAAATTTTTTCTCAAAGAAAAAATTACAAATATTTTTTACTTATTCAATTGCTTTACAAAGAAAAACGACAAATATTTTTCGGAAATCGGAAATATGCATATATAAAAGAAACTTATGTTATATGTGTTACGGGTGTTCTCATGAAGTCGTCAATGAATTTCAAATCTTATCTTTGCATGGAGTATAGGTTGTCAATACGGAGGTGTTAAGCCTGTTGCGATGTGTTCGTGTGCATTGGTTCGTGAGATATACGCATTTTTGTGAATATCGTGAATATCGCATAGTAGAAAATTGTTCAACACCGGTTATTGGACATTAAGTGCAAACAGAAGCGTAGTCGCAAAGGGGTTAAAATTTAGTTTCTATGGAGCATGAATTTATTAGAGATGAGAGTTCTCTTAAGAATACTTAAGTTTGTCCATATGGCTTTTTAGAGAGTCATGAAAGTCAACTAATCCAAAAATCCTATGATTGTCTATATAAGCTAGCTAGAGAATTTTACGATGTTTATACACTTTAAAAGTAATCAAAAAGTTTGGGAAGGACAACGTCTGCCGGGCTTGCTAGTTCGTTATAAACAAATTTTAACTGTTTGGGGATATACATATGTGCATTGTGCAATGATTTGATTGCCTATGCAAATGATTCAGAGCGTCGTTATTCAAGACCTTCTGCTTCTATTTAAAAAAAGCCTGTGAAACAGTACCAAAATTGATTTTTTTAAATCGTTGAGAATACTTTTGGAATATCACGAACGTAGTCTGAATCGATTCATAATCATCATCGTTTAGCTCTACAACCCGGGGTGGTTCTTGGCTTTCTTCACAATCTTCTTCCATTCTCTTCGCAATTTCTTTTACCGATTGTTGTAATGTCATCTGTTATGTCATCTAACAGTCTTTTTTCTGCTCCAACTTGGTTTATATACGGGTTAGATTGCTTGATTTAAAAGGTTTTTCTGAAAGTTTAAACTGTTTGAATCTTACCTAAGAGAATATTTATGTATTCCAACCTGGGAGGAGTGGAATACAGGTGTACCAGGCCCAGCGGGCTCGATAAAGGCATACACGGACGGTTCCAAGCTAGACGACCGTGTAGGCGGAGGCGTCTAGGTTGAGGATTTCATCGGTAGCACTGCTTTTCGACTCCCGGACCAGTGCAGTGTTTTTCAGGCAGAGGTCACTGTAATCCGGGAGGCTTTAATAACAATAAGAAACCTACAAGTTCGAAATAAGAACATGTGTATCTACTCGGACAGCCAAGATGGTGAGTAACTGCAGCTTGTCTCTAGGGGAGATGGCTGAGCATTTTCTATTCAGCTTATATGGGTCCCAGGACATGGGGACTTCGAGGGCAACTGTATTGCGGATGAACTGGCTAGATAAGGAACTACGAGCTTCCTCCTTCAAGACAAGGAGGGCCGGGGTATACCCATGGCTCACTGCAGCGGTATCGCAACGGGCTATCCTTTGCCTAAGTTCTGCCCTAACCTAACCTAATCTAAGAGTGATATGATTCCGATTGAGCTTTCGTGGCAAATATTTTTTCAAAAGGGTAGGAAACAGTTTTAAATACGAAGATCCATTGCATGAATTTGCTGCGATGAAATATAGAGAAGTGATCTTTAAATTTCTCTATTGTAAAATTCTTTCTATTCCCGCCATTGCCTTCAAACAAAATGATAAGGGCTTCTAAAGTTAAAAAAAAAATGTGTTGCACATAGAAGAAAAAAGTGAGACTCTATTTTCATAGGATTAAGGGTATGTTTTTATTCCTTGTACTTTTAAGTATAAAAGGTATAGTAGATTTGTGCAATGTATGTAACGGACAGAAGGAGGCGTTGCAGACCCCAAGACCTTTATGCCAAAATCCTTATTATAGCTTCGAGAAGCGATTAAGCCATGTCCGTCTGTATGAACACCTCGATCTCGAAGACTATAAGAGCTAAAAATACGAAACCTTACCACCTGATACCATATTTCCTGAGAAGATGAATATCGGCATACGATATATCAATATCGTTCCCCTTTCCTCGTAGTAGATTTTTAGCCATCTGAATATCAAAAATTAACAAAATAGGAAAAATACAACAAAAGCTATAACCCTAAATGTACAAATTTCACCTCTCCTTACCTATAAACTGCGTCAATATTCGACTCTACGTAATTATGATAATAAGCGACCTTGAATTTTTGGTAAGCTGATTCATATGACTCTAATGAAGAAATCCACACCCAAATTTTAACCCCACCTCCCGCAATCGATTTACCGTGTTTTCTCCCACACCCCTCAACATATCAACTTGAAACTTACTCCATATACTTTAAATTGATTTTTTGATGGGTAAAAATTTGCAGAACTTGTAGGGATGAATATAGTTTTGGCCCCAAAAAATGGTTTTTGAAAGTTTAATAAAAACATCTTTTTTTAAAGCTTCTCAACCCAATCTTAAACTTTGTTGTGCTTCTCTATTTAATTGATTTCGTTTTAGAAGGATTTATTTGTGGTCAAATTGTTAATTTGGCGTTTGAGTTCCAAAAAAAGTGTTCTTAAAATTCTTAAAATTTTTTTTTATATTTATGAAATTTGATTTTATCTTTTATTGAGGCAAGATATCTAACGCATAACGAAGAAAATCTCGTTATCTTCGCTTCATCTCATCTAAACCATGCCCGAAAGTTTTCATGTCCAAGTCATCTGAAGATTTCTGAATAGTTTACAATATATCAATATGATTGCAACAGACTGCAATGATTGAAGTCTGACAGCCAAATACATATTGAGTACTTTTTCTATATATAGAAGTTATTTGCAAAATGGGGGCATGTTGGAAGCCATTGAACTAGCAATTTAGTGGTCTACGCCATTTTGTATGCTATATCCTGGTTTCAGCCATTTAAAACAACAAAATTAGAGCTCTGAATAAGCCAAAGGGTAAACGTGAAATGTTTGCCAAAAAAATTTCGATAAAAAGGGAGGGCACACCACAAAACATATAGATTTTAGAAATAAAAAAATAAAAATTGGTTACAAAAAGAGAGCGAAAGAGAAATTGTTTACTGGTATTTTAAAAATTGAGAGCTGTTTCAAGTGTTTTTTTTTTTAAAGCTGGTAAATAAATATTTACCAAAGTTGTAGCTTGTAGTTGTTGTTTTAACTGAAAGGCACAACAACTCAGAAGAAGCAGCTGAAGGAGCAATAAAACAACAACAACGAATCACGTGGAATAAAAAAATCGAAAACTAGTTAAATAACCATGGCAACAGGCAGAGGGAGTTGGGAGTGGGGTTAAGTGAGGGATGGTGACGAGTGGGGTGGGGCGGAGTATTGCACATGGCCATATAACGGCTACTCCAGTTTTGTTGCACGCCAAAAACAGGCAAACAAAACGTTACTTTTTATACCCTTTCAGTAAGTGAGTAAAGGAGGTACATTGAATTCATAGAACAGGAAGGAAGCTATAAATATGTCTGATACTGGAAAAACAAATGTTTTTATTTATTTATTTGTACTCTAAAATTAGAAATATACATTATGAGATCTAATATACACAAAATATAAACTTTCAGCCTTTTCTACTTAGAGAGTACTAACATTTTTAGCAAATTTTTGATCAAAATTGATAAATATTTTAGAGCAAATGGAAATGTATCCATTAGCATTTTTATACGAGTCGGCTTACATTAGTCTGGAGTGCCGTATACCTGTATGAACACTAAGATTTTCTAAGCCAAAAGAGTAAGAATTGTCAAACCAGGCAAACCAGGGAATCTGATTGATTACTCTAGTTTACAAATTAAAAAAAAAGTTATCATCCTTAACTTGTTTTAGTAATTTCCTTAGTAAAATGGCACGATAAGATCGAAAATTAAGTCCATAAATTTTTCCATGGAACGGTTTCCCAGATATTTCAAAATAAACATTTTTCGAAAGGGAAAATAAAAGTGTCTTTACTGAAAAGCCAATATCTCTAGTAGTAAACTGATTTGGATTATCTTTTAACTATCGATAATTCCTTGAAACTTACTTATGTCAAATTTACGGCTTAGGAAGCTTTTCTTATGTATTTATATGAAAATTTTCGTAATTTCGTAAAATCGAACAACAAATTTGTAAATAACAATAATTTCTGTAAAAAGTGAAAAATTAAAATTTATTTTTAAAACCAAAAGTTTGAGATAAATCATTCATTTGCTTATAAAGACTTGGGGGCTTCACACCCTGCTTTTTACTATCTTTTTTATATAATAAAGGGATATCGTTGCCAAATTTGGCATTTAAAAGTTACGTCTCTGTAAAGTCTAAAGTTCTGTGCCAAATTCTATCGAAATCGGTCTACTATATCAGCACCCATAGAATCGATGGTTAAAAAAAAATGTTGGTTCGCCAAACTTCGTTATCGCAGACGCCTTCAAAGATACACCGAAATATTTTTTTTTCAAAAAGATCGATTGTATTTTTGTTGGCATTACTCAGCGTTCATGCTTCGGACGCTGACGTAAGGACCGGGTATTCCATAGTCTGGTAAATTTTTATTACTGTCGAAGTATCGAGAATAAGGCTGAAGGCTTGTTTGCTGATACAATCCTGTAATCTCCTTTGTAATTTTATTTTCAGCGTTATTTTCATGTTAACGCCAAGCTAATTAAATTCGTCCACCCCTTTAAAGTTGTAGATTTGACCATATCGAAGTCGAAAGGGGTTATAGAGTTCGTTGATATCATCCATGGTTGATTACATTTAATGAAGATCACTGAAGACCTAAATAAATAATAAAGACCTTTAGTTGACGTTCTACAATGATTACGTAATAATAACTTAATATACCACATCAAAAATACCGGGTTTGTTGCATAGTGAGCCGGACTTTCTAAATAATCAGAGCTTCTTCCCAAATATGATTTTAAAATTTTTAACAAATTTTTCTTACAGATATAAGGCATATTTCACGAATAATGCGCTTTGTAAGCTTCTTCAATTTTAAAGAATCGATCTTTTTGATTGATTCTCAAAAAAATCGATTTGACCGATTAATCGCCGTAAAACGATTAGTTCTAGCAAATTGAAAACTCAGATAATCACAGAAACGGAAATCTATATAAAAAAAAAAATTAATACAAAATTCACTTTTTATTTTCATAATTTAAAATTTAAAACTATCTATTCTTTTGATAGATAAAAAAAAATTAATAAATTAAAAATTTAAAAAACCCCCGAACTTAAGTAATTTTCATTTAAAAAGTAAAAAATAATAAAAGAAACTTAATGTTAAAGTACCTAAGAATCTATTAATAATTCTAAAAAAAATACGTCGCGTTGGGGGACACGCGAGGGCAGACGTCGTTGACGGTCGTATCTTACATGCAAATTTTTTGAAGTAATTCTATGAGCGGTCCCCCAACGCGACGTATTTTAAATTATTGATGAATGAGCAAATGAGCCCATTGAGCTGGCTCAAACAATACCAAAACCAACATACTACAATATCCAATGGGTAGTTCAAATCGAGATGACTTCATGTTGGAGCATGTTGGGCTTTTGGACTGTTTGGTTGTGCTTCGTTCAAACTACTGATTGTTGCCAAAATGCAAAGGGCGTGGGGAGGACTGCAAAGTGCTTCAAGTGCTGGCCAATAGGCAATATCGAAGTTGCCAAGTCAGTCGGGACGTCACAATTTTCCATTAATTCAAGTCAGTTAAAGATGCCTATATTTATGTTTACAATTGCACAATGAGCCAAAATGTAGATTTTGCAGTAAACCCGTTTGGGATGTGTTAAGATTCCCCTGAGCCCATTTTCCCAAAACCTTTAATTCAACAAGCCAATAATCAAATTTTATTTCATACGAAAGTACAAAAATAAAAACATTTTTAAGCATTTATAGCTTTGGCGCCTACTTTGCGCAGAGATTTCTTGTTAACCAGATTAGGCTTTATTACATCGAACGAAATCGTAAGCGAGTCATCTATGGACATCATGGCGCCTGCATTGTCAAACTCACCGCAGTAGTTGGGTGCCGAAAATATGGTGACCAGCTGACGTTTGGCAAAGAACTCATAACCATCCTCGACCACTTGATGGGCACGGCAGATCAAATCGAGCTTGTGACGATACAAAAATCGGCTGACGACGTCCGAACCAAAAGTGACGCTTATGCCACGTGTATTGTCGCTCCAGCCCATTATGGAGGAATCCGGGTCAGACCAGAGCAGATCGCAAAGCAATCCCTGGTCAGGCACTTCACAAGGTCGTGATAATTGAGCGATCTGTCTCATATTTTGCAGATCTGGACTCAGACCGCCATGACAGCAAAATATCTTCTCATCCACTATTGCCGCCACCGGCATGCAGCTATAGCAATCCACAAAAGTGCGCCATAATTTGATGGTATAACGACGCTTGCATTCGTCGTAGAAACCATAGATGCGATTGATGCTTGCACTTTCGTGATTACCGCGCAGCATGAACAACTTATCCGGATACTTGATCTTATAGGCTAGCAGCAGACACATGGTCTCTATAGATTGTTTGCCGCGATCCACATAATCACCCAGAAACAAATATTTGGTCATCGGTGGATGGCCCCCATGGTCAAATAGTCGCAACAGATCCACAAACTGCCCATGTATGTCGCCACATATTTTAATCGGCGCTTTGACCTCCAGCAGCATTGGTTGACTTAGAAAGATCTCACGGGCACGCATGCAGACAGCAGATATTTCGTTATCTGTGAGATGCAGGGTCTTCTTCCGAGATTCGATAATGGTGTTGATGAGCTTCTCCAGGCGCGTATAATCGATATCTCTTACCGTGACTATCGACATTTTGAAAGTATTATTGTATATTTTATACATTTATTTTTGGATTAATCTGGTATAACCTACTGAGGTTTGTTATTTAAATTTGTGACTTTGTAGGGAACACTTTACAAGACGAAGTAAAATCAAGTAGATGTTGATCCTACTTGCCTAAAGACGTTGGAACATAGATGATGGCAGTGGCTGAAATACTACTACTACGCACAATAACAACAAATAACAATAACGTCATTCCAAGCATTATTGGCTTTTCGGATTTCTACTTCGATTGTACGCATCCATGTCCTATTTTTTTTAGAAGTATTAATAGATTCTTAAGTACTTTAACATTAAGTTTCTTTTATTATTTTTTACTTTTTAAATGAAAATTACTTAAGTTCGGGGGTTTTTTAAATTTTTAATTTAATTTTTTATTTCATACTTTTTATAGGTACGTTAGGTTAAGTTAGACTTTAGTATATTATAATATACTTACTAAAATTTAGATTCTTGTTAAGGTATAGATTACATTTAAGGTCAAGCTCGTTTGCTTTTTTTTACGCATTCTCCCCACTTTCACTCCCCACAACTTTTAAACGGCTCAACCGATTTTCATCAAGCATGTCTAGGAACACTCGCACATAAGTCACCTTTAATACAAAAAAAAAACTAAATTGAAATCACTGCATGCGTTCGGGAGCTACGATGCCATAGACAGACAGACAGACAGACACGTCAAACTTATAACACCCCTCTTTTTGCGTCGGGGGTTAAAAATTAAAAAACTAAATTGAAATCACAGCATGCGTTCGGGAGTTATGATGCCACAGACAGACAGACAGACAGACAGACAGACAAATTTTAAGCCAATCGGACAAAGTTGATGTTTTAAACTTCAAACGGCCATAACTTCTAAACGAGAAGAGATAGAGCAAAAATAACCTCAGATTCGAATCAGTGACGTCGTCAGTTATAATAGGACCAAATTTTAAGCCAATCGGACAAAGTTGATGTTTTTCTGCCCACTTTCACTCCCCACAACTTTTAAACGGCTCAACCGATTTTCTTCAAACATGTCTAACAACACTGGCACATAAGTCACCTTTAATACAAAAAAAAACTAAATTGAAATCACTGCATGCGTTCGGGAGCTACGATGCCATAGACAGACAGACAGACACGTCAAACTTATAACACCCCTCTTTTTGCGTCGGGGGTTAAAAATTCATATTATTCAAAATTCAATAAAATAAGAAAAAACATAAAAATGATGTAACAATTGATTTAATTTTATATGATCTATCTCTATTAATTAAAAACACCGCCGTTCGGATTCGGCTATAAGCTGTAAGTCCCTGTTCTGTTCGAACAGTTATTAATAGAGATCCCCTATGCCCATCAGGGAGGTGTCAAACAGGGAATTATTTGTATTGTCAATCAAAACAAAAAAATAAACAACACCCTCTGGCGGCGCTTAAACCTAAACATAAATACCAAAAATAAATTCCTCTACACCTAAACACCCAAACCCTTATTTGACTACAAAAAATAACGTTTTTGATTTTCAGACCCATTGTTTCTTGGACAAAAATGCTTAAAATGACCCAAAGAATCAAAATCGCTGAGAGCACCAAAATGCTCCTTCTTAATGTAAATATATCGCAAAGTTGACTAAAAGATATCGATTCTCAATAATCAAAAATCGATTTTAGTGTCAGAAAAAATAGTTAATTTAAAATCGAATCGATGCTTACTTCAAATAATCTCGCAAAAAGGGCGTCAAAGATTTTTCAAAAAATTTAAAAAATTAAGTCGAAAAATTAGTGGAAAAAATTACAAAAAAAAATTAGCACAAATGTGAATCCCTTTTTAAATGTAAATTTAGTTGTTGGAACCAATCCAATTAATAGATCACTTGTTTAAAAATAGTTTCCCACACTCTTTGATTTGGGAGTATACCAAAGTCGGACACGCCCGACTTTAATGCAAGCAATTTTTTTTGTTGCCTTCTTTTTATTGATTTGCTGTACAATTTGTTTGCAGCTCGTTGTCGCTGTTGTTGTTGTTTTGGTTGTTGTTTTAGTTGTTAATGTTGTTACCGTTGTTGACGATGACGATGTTGTCGTTGTTTTTGTTGTTCTTGTTCCTGTTTTGTCGTAAATGTAACCTAGAAATGAATGGCAGCAAGACACAGTTACGGACAACACAACAAGACGACGTACAATAAATAACGAAAATGTAACAAACAGCACAGGAGCAGGAGAGAAAGAAAATCCAAACGGAAAACCAACCAGAAAAAAAAACAACAAGAAAATACAACTCTGTAGTGCGTCCAGTTATTGTTGTTGTTGTAGATGTTGTTGCCAGATGTCCAAATGTTGCGCCTGCAGGTTTTATGTGGAAAGTTTTGGGAGGGGCGATGGGTCGGGGGCACAGCCCAAAGAGGCGTTGTATAGACACGGAAAATTGGACAGCAGTTAGGCAAACGTAAAATAAACAAAAATGTGATACAGTCGACGAGAAGGTGCTCGAGAATGGGATACACTGTATCCTTTTTGGAGAGGGTAAAGTAAGTGGAAACTTTAATGCCAGCGCCAACAACAAGTGCTTAAAGGACTGCGAAAGTGGAAAATATGTTGAGCAACTGCAGGAAGGAGTAGTGTTTAGTTTGGGGGGTTTTGTTAGGCAAGCTTCGGCAAAAGATCAGCTTAGTTTTGTTAATTGGGCTCACAGGAAGCTATATACCGAAATTATTGGATTTTTTTCTACACTGGAACTGTAACAATTGGGTCCACTAAGGAGTATATAGTCTATGTGTGGCTCTCCTCAGGGGTCAGTCGTTGTTTTAGTTGGGACATATGTATACGATTTTATTATAATTTGAATTCGAGCTTGGTATCCCAAGAGGCAATATGGAACTAGTCCATTACCCGTCTGAATTGTTAAGAGGTAAAAGAAAGCAATTATTGATTCGGCTTAAAAAAAACTAATTTAAAGCACATTTTGTTCCAATTTGGCATACCTCGCTCTTGTAGTTCTTGTAATTTCGACGTCTTTCCAACCCTGGCCCCTCCAATTACAGAGTATACCATTACAATAACAACAGCAACATGACACAAATTGTTGAAAATACTACAAAGTAACACGCTTTTCATTTGGCCCAAACATGAAGCCTACGTCTGTCTATACGTCCGGTTGTTTGTATTTTTTGTTGTTTTTATTTTTTTAATTAATTGCCAAAAAAAAGCAGACAAAAAACATGGCAGCCAAACACTTGAGGTGGCTGCTATAGACCAAGTATAGAGGCAAAAACGAACCGACAAGCCGGAAGGAAGTCAGTAAGATTGTGCACAAAAGCTACACAAGCATACGCACACAGGCGCAGACTTACTTACGCACACACAGATACAAAAAACAGGGGCGGAGTTAGATTTTTGAGCGTGGGGGTCAACATGGAAGTTTTTTATTCTTTGAAACCGGTTACATTTTTTCAGATTGTTGCAAAAACTAACACTGAGCTTAATTATTTTTTTTAGATTATACTATATTTTTTCAATATTTATTTGGGAAATTTGCTTATCCAAAAAAAGATTTAGTAATATTTGTTCATCAAAGGCTAATTGTAGAAAACTATATTTTTTCTCAAACCTTACTATTTTGAAGGTATGTAGGTAGCAGTGGGTGTCATTCCGACACACCAAGGCCTATGAAAGGCACGTTGTGATGCCACTTGAGTTAGTCCTCTACTCTCCTGTATCCTCTTTGAACCTCTTTAATAAACGAATTGATCTTATTAATTGTGATTTCTGCCAATTCAGTAATATTCCCAAAAGTTTCGGAACCCAGCGTATTCAGTCTCCTCCTGCATAGTGTCATGCATCCACACAGGAGGTGCTCCACTGTTTCGTCCTCTTCTACCTCCTGACTGTAGAGTAGTCAAAGTGCGGCACGCCCAATCTATTGGCGTGTCTACCAATAAAACAATGCCCCGTAAGAGCTCCTATCGTGGCTTTGGTAGAGGAGGATGCAGTCTCCTTAAAGTTCTTTCTTTTTTGTTGCGTATTGAAGTTCATTTTTGGACTCACGAGTGTAGGAGGGAGGACCTCCGCCTGAGCATAACTGCCTGTACGCAGGTAAGACTAAATATTACAAAGGGCGCCAGGTATCCGTAAGTTCACGTTAACGACTGGGCTATTTAGGGGCCCCCAGCCTGGCTGATCTTCGGCACGGGTCGCATGACACCTTCACATGACACTCTCCACCATGATAAAATTGCAATATACTATGCTGTACTATCGAAGAGTAACTTCTTCTTCAATTCCCATTTGCTCTTAGGCTTCGGGGTAGCCTCGGGATATCCATCTTCTCCAATTACGTCGGTCCTGGCTCTCTCTTCTCATCTCTGCCAGGGTTCTGCCCCTCATCCTTCCCACATCCTGGATGCGATTTTCCCAAGTTTTTCGGGGTCTTCCTCTCGGTGCATTGCGTTCCGTTCTTATTTCCAGAACCTGTTTAGCTTTTCTTGACTCGTAAATCCGATGTAGATGTCCGAACCATTTTAGCTGTCTCTCCTCGATTTCTTGTATAATCGACTTCTTCTGTGTAACGAACACAGTATAATGCCCTTCTAACTTAGCTAGGTGCCTTCTGCCTATAGAGATAGGCTGAAAACTGTGGCACGCTCGGGGAGGGTTCAGTGCGAGATTTTGCCACGCAATTTTGAAGTTAATATTACTGGAAACAGAAATGCTTTGCTCTTAAAATTTCATTGGGCGTTTTTGTTTATGAAGGCATAAGAAATAATTCAGTTATTTAATATTTTAGAATATTTACTGTTCAGTATTTGGAAACTATTTTTACTAACTGTAGACTATGCTGCCACATTATTAGCAAGTTTTTTTTTGTAAAGATAGCTTCTTAAATTAATTCCAAAACTTTTTTTAGATATTAACTTCTTTTTTTTGTCTGTTTTATGAAAAAAAATACTCTTAAAAATAAACTAATTTTGACATCTTATCATAAATAATATGACGAATTATATGTCACATTTTACTAAATGACCACAAAAAAAGTAAAACAAACCCTGAGAACCATTTGTTTTCATCGATTTAACCTCATATCTTTAAAATAAAATTTCAGCACAAAGCGTATTTATAATATAGAACTGGTATACAGCTCCAGCTTTGGCATCTATTCCTTAATAGGATTGTAATAAAATAAAATTCGGAATTTCGGAACACAATTTCCAATGTTCGTTAGACTCTATAGACCAGCGCTTGATAAATGTTTAATTTAATTTTTTTGTTAACCTCCAAATATTTTTTAATAAATCTATTATTTGTTCAAAATGTATCATAAAAATATAAAAGCGGTTCAAATTTAAGACAAGTTATGCAGCGATTTTATATCGTTTTTTAACTATTAACTATGGTTTATAAGTATATATTCAGTTATTTTGATTAAAAAAAGTATTGCTAGGGCTTTATGCAACTATTGCTTGGATCAATTGTGAATTGTAAGCAGAGTATCTCTGAAAAACAATTACGATTATTCGTCATTTCAAAATATTTCATGAACTAAAAATTAAAAGCATAGTAGTCACCACAATGAGCTTTTTCTACATCACCAAGATTGGCGAAGGGTCTTGAAAACGTAAATTCAATAAGTATTATGAGCTAAAAGGCAGGTTCCACAATTTTAGTCTTAATTTTAGGCATAACTTCTAAAATACTGGCCCAAAGTCGAAATGTCTTGGTGTTTTGAATTGCTCTATGCAGTCCCTTTCGAACGGCATACAGGTTTCCAATATTCTAGACTTTCGGCTTTATGGCCAATTTTGTGATGTCCCTTGCCAAAATTGCAAAAAATTGAAATTTTCCAACTTTTCAAAATGCCGAATAAAAGTGATTCATAACACGGGTCTAAAACACCAGGAATTTTGCAAATCCATCCATAAATGCGGAAATTATGCGTTTTCCTAAATTCGGTTACTCGAAATTTCGGAAACGAATTTTTTTAATAAATGCTCTTCAGAAGTTTAGTATAAAACAAATTGACCAGAGACTTGAAAATTATTTATTTTAAAGGATATAGTGGACCCACAAAAAAGAGAGTCAAACCCCCTAAAGCTTACCCCCTTGACTACGTTACTGGGCCAAAGGCAACGGCTGCTCTTGTCTATGTGAGCTAGCTATTTTGTAGCATACTTTTGTGCGCATTGGTGTTTATGTGACTTGTAACTAAGTTGGCGCTGTCCAGCTGTTGTTTTTGTTGTTTGTGTTGGTTGTTGTGTTAGTTGTTTTTGTTGCCGCTGGCGCCACAGTTGTTTTTGTTGTAGTTTTCTCACTTCCTCACTGATTGCCGGCAACATATTTCGCAAATTGCTGTCAAAGTGTTAAGGAAGTTGACTTGCCTTTGCCCCATGTTGCACTACAGCTCTGTCAGTTGGTCTCTCTCTCACTATATGTATATATATATATGTATGCGTGTGTATTTGAGTGTGCATATGCGTGCCATGTTGACCTATACGAGCCGACTTTTGGCATAGTAAAATGAAGTAAAGTTTTTGCGTCAAGTGTGGCACTAATTGCAAGACCCAACAAAAAACGAGCCCAAAGATGAATGGCTAATGCCCTGCCTCTTATGGCCTAAGTGCCCAACAACAGCAACAACAACAACAACAATGAGAGCCATAACAATAACAATAAGAAACCGTTGCTTGTTGTTGGCCCTGTTTACAGCCGCAATGCAACTGCCATTTCAAGTGTCACACTTATACACACAAAGAGGGGCCATTTCAAGATCTATGATATGGGCTACTTCTTATATAAGAGTACTCTAGAGGAGTGTGTAGCCCATACAAAGCAAATGAATGAAATGAATGAACTGAGTGATGGCTGCTCTTAACCCAGTGAATGATGATGAAGATTGAGTTGAAGGTAAATTTACTGCCGGCGCACACACTTTATTTGGGCACACTGCCACAGTGGTTGCAATCATCATAGGCCAACAGCTAAAAGCACTTTTTACTGATATGCCAAGTAAGCTTTGAGCTATTCGAAACCACAAACTTTGGGATGTGTCACAAGGGGAATTACGTGTAACCCTAGACTTGGGTACGCGCCGTAATTGTGGCACACTTCTGGAAGTGCGACTATACTCTCCACGTGACGGCGGCAGAAGCAGGCCCATCATGTCTCTGCCATGGGTGCTGACGAATGGTAGTTCGGGCTAGAGAAGAAAACTCTATAAAATTAGCCCGAATTCAAGGTGGAACTGCAAAGGCCTAGGGATACATAGCTGAGGGGGTCTCAGTCATCACTTTGGCAAATCTGGATACCTGCCGACCTGTGAGGAAGGAACCAGCAGGTGTCCTTTCCATTCCGGACTATGCCGGCAAGGGTAAGACGGCGAACTCACTGTCTTCTCTAGATTCTGGGGGAAGGCAGTCCAACCCATCCTCGGACGTAAAAATGGAACAAGAGTGTTTCGCTTCTACGTCCAAGGTAGGGCTGGCTGCTAACTCTTCAGAGCTGGCTACTTCCAAGATGCCACTACCAACAAAACCGTCTTTCCAAGACAGGCGACGGGCAGAAGAAATTCTTCAAAAAAATCTTACCTCTCCGGAGGTCACGCCGGAGGGTAAGAAACTAGTAGATTGGGCCAAAGGTATCCTGCCGAGATTCCAGCCAGCTGCCCCAGGGAAACCTAAAGCCCCGGTCAAGTGGCAAAGATCTGCAGAGGAACCTGCACCTCCGCCAAAAAGGACGCGACCGCAGCACCTCAACCGCTTCTTTGCCGAAGTTACGAGGGATAACATCCTCCTTGGTGTCCTAGACAAAGGCAACAAGGATTGATTTGTATCTCGGAACTTATAGAAAGGTGTGGAAAATGAGCTGCAGGATTGCTTCCTGGATGAATTGTAACCCACACCTGAAAACCGATGACTGGCGGATTGCCAAGGTAGAGGGCACGACAGACCTTACGAGACAGGCACTGCTGACTATCAATAAAGAGTCGGCCGCTTATAAAAACGTAACTTAGGTTAAAAATCTTTCTACAAGAGACTTCTGTAATCACCATTCCCATAGAGTCGATACCACTGTTCTGAGTGTTTTCAATTTGGACGTAGATAAGGTAACTGTGCAAGCAGCCATTTCTCGAACTAGAATGTGGTTACTACCTGCTTGACGCGTCTGTTGGTTTAGGCCCTGTTTTGCGTCTCTCTCGCCGTCTCAGCGACTCCACAAGAAACTCAATTAGTTGCAAATGCATTACCACTCGAACCGTTAGAAGACAACGTGTATGCAACAACAACAACAACGACAAAGACCACGCCAAAGGCGGTAGCAAAGGGAGCAAACATTTTTCAATTAGTTAGGTAGAAAAGTAACTTGGCTGAAAATTTCGAGGCAGTTGCAAGAGAGCGCCAAAGTAGCGACTGAGGCATGCAATTAACAGCAGCATCACGTGACCTGCAACCTAACGCTGACCTCAGCGTCGACGTCGTCTTCGGCGTCTACGTCAGCGTCGCTGCCAACGTCAAAGTCGTACTCAAAGTCAGCTTCCGCCTTGACTCTGGCATGATAAATGAATTCGAGCGCCTAAAAAAAATGCTCCACCTTCAGAAACTTACTCAATCAAAGTCTACACTTGCTATTGACTTTCGGATTGCCGCCGTCTTCGACGACTTCCCCAATGCGCGTCAATGGCATCATTAATTTACTCAAACCCCGAACCCGAATTCGAATTGAAAATGACTTTGTTCTGGGTGGCTCTTCGGGGGTTTGGTTTGCGAACCCGTGTAGGCGTTGCGTTCGCTCCATTCAAATGAAAATAATAAAAATGTAATTAACGCCCAGGCCATAGACAAAGTGTTTGACTGCCCGAGAACCGTTGGGGCAGCCTTTGGTTCGGTTTTTCCATCCACTTTTTTGGGATGCACGCCGCATCGTATCGACTCATTTCTTATACAATTAAGTAGAAGTCGTGCCAATAGAGCAACCACGCTGCTTATTTAACCCCGGGTGCTCTGCGTTACTTCGGAACTGCCCTTGCTTTTTGACTTGCTTGGCGGATATCTTCTACTTTGTCTAAGGGCTATGAATTTCATTGACAATGTAGAGGAGTAGGTGTGGCTGTTAGTATTTGTTGTGGTTGTTGTTTTTGGTATTATCTGATTATGCGGCTGGCTGGGTATTGTTGGGGCGTCAACTGTGAACCCAAAAGGGAGAACCTTGGTAGCTTGGTAACTGCTGGACTTGGCCGCGATGATACATCAACGACAGCTCCATGGAGAGTTCAAAAGTTTAATTACCATTTGCAGTAATCAGTAGAAATTAAAATAGCTTCAGTGCAATGCAAGCTAGAAGAATGGTGTTTCGGAATTGTAGGAGGTCGACTTTGGAATACTTTATGAGCTAGGTTTGAGATGATGAGGCAGGAAGTTATACATATCATAAAAGCAAAACTTCCTTCTTTTAATAAACAACTAGCCCGGCTGACGTTGTTCTGCCCAAAATTTTTGAGTACTCTTAAAGTGAATAAACATCGTAAGATTCTCTAGTTAGCTTATCTGGAAAAACATGAGATTTTTAGATTAGTTTGCAGCTCGATGCAAATTTTCACCATTATTAGTCGAATGTCGCGCTTCCCGGGTCTGTCTTAACCGAATTACGCAGTTCAATTAGATTGATAATTAAATTGATTTGTTGCATTTCTTCCAATTGAAAGACATCATGCATTGATCGATTAGGAGACGGCATTCCCAGTTGTCCTAATGCTTTATTAGCCATCGCCAAGCATAGATCTTCAATATGAATTAAAGCTTCATTGTAGACTTTCGGCGTAAAAACCAATACATACAAACACACCGAAATAGGCTTAAAACCTCCGTATTGACAACCTCTAACAAACGCAAAAATTAGATTTGAAATTCATCGACGCATTCCTGAGAACATTCGTAACACGTAAAACATAAGTTTGTTTTATGTATATAAGATAAGAGCATAAAATACTACAACCAAAGTCAAAATTACAGATCATTCTAAATGGACAGTTTGAAAACAGATTCGCAATACATTTGCCAACGATTTGGCTAAAAGCGATTCCAACTCTTTCTTTCATAGAGATCACTGCACTTGTTAATATATAAACGTGTTCTTGTAACTCTTATTTGGAGCATAGGGCATCTTTGACAGTTGTCAAAATTCGGCTAGGTAGTTTGGTAGTCCTCCTACCTTATGGTGATTCAATTCCTATCTCCACCTCCCAGTCGGTGTTTTGTCTGCTTTGGGCAGTCTCTGGTATTTTAGCTCCCACAGACCCTGTATATTGCCATATCGGCCACCTAGGGACGCATCCGATGAAACTCACGGAGCAATCAGCTTACTTAAAACTAAGGCTATTAACCCATAAGTCAAAATTAAAAGTTATTTGGAGACTGTTTGTTTTCGCGACCCACTAGAATCTTATAAGATATTTTTAATATTTTATAAAAAATACCTCTCTAAAAAATATATATTAAAATTGAACTCCCATCTTTTTCTCTTTTCAGGTATGTACAAACTCAAGGTTTTTCATTTTAATTAATTTGTGGATATGCCAAAAGTAAGTCAACGAAAATTCGATAAGCAAAGATTTAAAGACTTTCGGTATATAAAGCTACCCCGTAAAAAACAAAGTGTTTCCTAAAAGCATATGGAAACAAAAGCGCATCAAAGCACATCCAAATATTAACACAGACTGCGTCCAAATAATTCTGCCACAAACCAAACTAAAATAACAAACTAGGAAGAGGAATTTGCTGAATGGTGGTGACCATTATCACAGGGGTCTTTTGGCACCCGAGGGCACTTTTGCAAAAAAAAAAGTTGACGAACAACAAGACAATGAACTATACTAAAAGTTTAGCAAGCGGACTCTACATATTTTTGCACAGTGTATGGTTGGGGGGTCAGACAAAAAGGGTCGTCGTAGCTCTGGACACTGCCTCGGGGGAACTACGGCAATGCACACAAGTCAAAGCGAAGAGTCTAACAGATATTGTAGTTTAAATGGTGGAGAGAGAGCGACAGAGGAAGAGAGAGAGGTGAAAAATAAAAAGAGGAAAAGAACGATTTGCTCATGAGGGGATTGCGGGCAGACAAAATGGTGATAAGCCTCGGGAGCGCTGCATTGACCAGCTGGACCAGTGAATTGCAGCTACTTTAGCTCCACTTAAGATATACAAAGCCAATATTGGTTGGGGCACTTGCTAAGATCTGCGGAGGGATAGCTAGCAGATGCCTCAAGGCAAAGTTTTTATATAGAAGTATTCCCCCACTCCAACCCCCTGCCTGCCACATATATGTTTCGCTGTTTGTGGCATGCTTAGCAGAAAATATAAATTGATTAATGGATGCAAATGATTGAAAAACGACAAACAGAATAAAATCAAACGAAGTGGAGTGCACTCCCAGGGGTTAGGGATTGACTGCAGCATGTTGGTCTACAGTCTGGTCTGGTACGCCTGTCAAAGAGAACATCAAAGATGTTTAGCTTGGATTGCAATGGCTGAAGAGCGCTGTAAAAGCTTTATAGACACGTATTGTATAGCCGGTCGGTCGTTGGGTCAACCTATAGCAACTGACCCCCAACAAAAAAAAAAGAAGAAAAGTACATTTTCCAATCAATCCAACAGAGAACAAAGTTGTTGCTTTTTATTGCAACACTTAAAATGAGCCATGGCGTTGACGGCACAACAACAACAAGAAGAATTTTGAATGTACTTCGTAGTATTGCTCAATTTTTGCCATCTATCTGTAGGTTGTTTAGGTTGGATTGTTCCGCCTCTGTCTGATGGGACTCTCCGCCTTTGCTAGCAATTGTTTTGTTTGCCTTTATGTCTGTGCCGCAAAAATACAACAAAAGCAGCAAATATTAGCGCAACAAGCAAGTGGGCAGTCTGAAATTGGAAGAACCCGACTTTAATATACACTAAGTAGTAGATTTAAGTTTCCATCGTTTTCGGTAGATTTTGATGCGGCTTAGGAAATTAGTAGAAAATGATTTTAAAAGCGCAATGGTCAGGTTTCAACTTTCTAAGTTGAGAGGTCGAGTTGGAAATCGTGAAAAACTTGTAAGGGAGTCTTGAAGTTCGTAAGCCTCTATGTACCGTAGCTGTAGCAAACTGTATGAAAATGAGTTTTAGGGGAGCTGCTGAAAAATAGGTTATCAACTGAATTTAATGAAATTCCACTTATAGATTTTTTGTATAAACTCTTTTTAGTGTCTTTGGGATCCGTTGCCGTCCAGTCAATCTGTCGATTATTGTTAACGGGGTAGACATTTCCTGTCTGCTTCTTTTGTGTCGCCTTTTCAACTAGAAAGATCTTCTAAAATGGAAATCGGTAGCTTATATCAAACACTCCCACAGACATGAATCACGCCCTAAAGTCAGTCGTATTAACCTAAGGAGCCGTACCTAGAATTTGTGATGCAATTGTTCAATTTTTGAACCACTTGGTGACCAACCATAGTACACGGAAAGATCCTCCTCCCACTATCGTTGTCACGTAGGTGTTTCCCAAATCCTACCAAAAAAAAAAAGTTTCAAAATTCGGAAATTGGTGAAACAAATAACGAAAATAAAAAGATTCATTATTTCATGAACTGAATATTATTGACTACGAGAGATAAACATAGACCCCGGTTGAGTGACAAAGCGTGGTATTTTCACAACCTCGCCAACGTCCCTTTACCTAGCTGTGTTTACTTTCCAGGTTTTAACTGAAATAACAATATGAATAAAATCGAATAAATATATAAAAGGACTAACTACAGACGTTACGTTAGCTTACCTAGGCAGCTCCGAGATCTCCAGGAGACTTGTGGTCCATTTTTATGGTCATATATAAGAGCCAGAAGGAGTAAGGATGAATGCTGGGTATGGGGAAGGTGAAATAGCCAGTGAGTGCCTGAAAATTCGCTTAATCTACGAGCCGTTTCTTTTGTACAAAATGCAACCTCCTTGATATAGGGACTCACAGAAGCGTCGATTAAGTCGATATATATTGATAATCACTATATTCATCACTATTAAAAAAGGATGGTCCACCTCTCTCTTCTTCTTCAATCCCCATTTGCTGTTTGACGTCGGGGTAGCCTCGGGATATCCATCTTCTCCAATTAGGGCGGTCCCGGCTCTCTCTTCTTATCTCTGCCAGGGCTTTGCCCCTCATTCTTCCCACATCCTGGATACGATTTTCCCAAGTTTTTCGGGGTCTTCCTCTCGGTGCATTGCCTTCCGTTCTCATTTTCAGTACCTGTTTGACTTTTCTTGACTCGTCCATCCGATGAAGATGTCCGAACCATTTTAGCTGTCTCTCCTCGATTTCTTGTACAATCGACTTCTTCCGCCATACTGCTAGAGTTGAGCTAATCCCTTACTCCAGTGCTATAGTATTTTTGGGTACAAGAGATGGAGTAACATTCAAAACTCAAGTGGGCCGAAAGGGAGCCAAAATCAAGGACACACACTTTGCATAAAAATGTCATGCTACTAACTCTTACTAGGTTCTCTACAAGGTCTTCGAGTGAAGCACAAAAAGACCGATGGACGGTTATACAGACAGGGAGTTACGTACAAAAACGTTTGAATCAAATTTAGACCGTTTACTATCCATATGTGTATATATATGAAAGGTGTTACCCACAGCATATCATTATGCACCAACTTATGTAGCCCTTAATACCATAAGTGCAGGGTATAAAAGACTCTGCAGCAAAAATAACAAACCAACAATGACAATGCAGAGTACAACAATGTTTGCTTGGAGTTTTTATGGAGACTGCGACGTGGACAGCGACGTCGACTGCAGATGACGACGTCGTCACGACGCCAATGACGTTGATGAATTTCTATTTACTTTGCTTAATTTGGGTTTTTATTTGCCATTTGGCTTGCCACTCAGCACAAGCATTTATAGCCTCTCTGCTTCTTTAGTCACAGTCCCCACAAAAGTCATTCCATGCGTGCAATTATCCCAAAGTGCTTGGGCCATAAGTACTGTACTCACTTTTTATGTATCGATTTTTAACTGCAATTACAGTTGAAGCATTCTCTCAGTGTAATTGATTTCGACGCCATTGCTACATTTGTGCAAATATTGTGCATCAACACCACCCCCAACCCATCATGCAACCTCACAATTTTAGCCACTCAACCCGCAACCAATGCAATTAGTCTGCTGACTACGTGCGTATCGCTGTGACGTCACAACGTCCAGCCACTAGTTCAAAAGAAAGCTCTACTAAAAATTTGTGGTCCTTGTTGCAAGGACATTCACGACAGTGAGATCGACGTGCTGCTGCATCCAAGTGCTGCTTCTGTCTTGGCTTCACTTGGCTGCTACTTGCAACTTGCTACGTTCGCAGTGATTAACTGGAAGCTCTACTTCTTGTCCTTCAGCTGATTTTTTCTTGTCGAGCATGAGCTAGTTGCAGGTAAGCATGCCTGAGGCACGCGCTCAATTTTGCTAAAAATTTAAGGCTTACAAATGGCCAATAAATTTGCAAAAAGAAAGTCTTTGGCGTAAGAGAAAATAAAATTTTAAGAATCTTTAAAATTTTTACTTAAAAAAAGGTAGGAAATTATGTGTCCGTAGCTCTCTATATAACGCCAATTAATCAATAAGCCCGCCGGCTTATTCTTTTGAATTGGGCTAAATCAACAAGGGCGAAATATCTTATTTTTACAAATTCTACGCCTATAATTCACAGCTGCTTCCAGCAAGAGTTCGTCATGCCATTAATCAATAAGCCAGCCGACTTACTCTTTTGAACTGGGCTAAATCAACAGGGGCGAAATATCTTTTTTCACAATTAAACGCCTATAATTCACAACTGCTTCCAGCAACAGTTCATCATGCCGTTGAGCATATGAAAAAGTGTCAATTTCAAATAGTCTGCTCTATAAATATACAATTTTGTGTGTTTTATGACTTCATTAGTCCCCCAAGTACAATTCCGGGCAGTCATATCAACAAAATACCAAATATGCATGCCCCATTTGACGGTAAATCAATTGGAACAGACACAGCATACAACATTTTCCATAAAACGCTCTTAGCCTTGCGAGTCATTGCAAATGCCCTCATGCCGAAAAAGTTATTGCCAACAAATAACTTGTAGGCCCAAACCATTCACAAGTGCCCAATGTAGCATTTATAAGTTGTTTGGTTTTTCGAAACAGAAGCCAAAATATTTCATATGCGCGTTGAAAGAAGTGGGGCGCCCCCACTTTAAATCCAAAAAATTATACGAAACTAAACAGAAACAGGCAGCCTAGCAACAAAAATGTCTAATAAATTGACGCTTAATAAACTTGCAAGAAACCGAGAACCGAACCAGGGGCACCAGCCACAACTATCATCATGGACAGAGTTTTTGATAGTGGCATGAACGCACTTCAAGTTGCAGCATGCGTTGCATGAAAAATAAATAAAAAGCAATCAAATTAAATGCACTGCAAATAAACACAAATAAACAAGAAATTTATAAAAACAAATGCGGAGCGCGGTGAGGCGAGGCGCAGCAGCGAACATGTTGAAGTGGCAGCAACTTCTCCAACAATAATAACTACAACTACTACTAAAAGTAGCAACAACTGCGAGTACACTCGAGTTGTGGCACAACTTGGGCCTAGGCGTTCCCACTGCCCCTCCCCCTCTCCACTTTACTTAGCCGGCGCTAGGCGCAACCTCTGCTGCGTCGCTGCCCAGTCGCTGCCGCTTCACGCCTGTTGCTTCTCGTTTTGAGACTCTGCGTGGTACACATTGTAGGCAGCGTGCATTCGGCGGATGCAGAAAAATAATAACAAAAAGTCAAAGGAGGAGAGCGCATAAATTTAGCTGCTGGCTGCTGCTGCAACAAAAACAACAATGAATTACTTTAAAAAACGAGAGAGGCGGAGAGAGAGAGAAAGCGCGCAAAGTCCACATGCTGAACAGTGGTCGAAATTAGAAATTTTGAAGGCATTATTTAATTGAAGCAATATGCTTGTGTTAAATCTGTTAATAGAATTTAATTACTTGTAAAGTTTTTTATTTAGTTTTAAATAGATTTACCATCTTGATCAAAAAGCTCTCGGAATTTATTCGAAAATCGAAAATACAAGATTATTCATCTTCAAATTCATCTTCCATCGACTGCCATGCTTTTATCCAGCGCTTGATCCAATCCTAAAAACGATGTTTAATCATACGTACAAAAACGATGTATAATTATACATTTCTAGGATTGGATCGAGCGCTGGATTAGTGATGGCAGTCGATGCCGTGTTGCCGTTTAACCCAAATGGTTTTGGAAATTATGTCTTCTGCGCGGTCCTTTTTTAGCATGAAATTCGGATATTTCGGCACCAGCTTTGTAGTGACAAAATCTTCAACCAAAATGTCTTCAACGGATCCAAAGGCAATGCCCAAGTCCTCTGCCAACTCTCTTATGGTCAATTTGCTGTTTACGGCAATCCATTCTTTGATTGTGTTAATGTTTTCGTCGGGTTTCGATGTCGATGGTCTGCCACTGCGTTCATCATCGTTGAAGTACTCACGGCCATTTCTGGAGCGTACGTTCCACTGGTAAATCAATATTTTCTTCAGACTTTCGTTTTCGAAACACTTTTGTGACATTTCCATTGTCGTCGCACGATTTGTAACGCAAATTTGAATACAAACTCGATGTTGCAAATTGACTATCCGGTAATGATTCCGTGAACTTTTTGACTAAAGTAGTATGCAACACTAGGGGGTTCCGCTGGATACGAGCTTCGCACCTAACCCCCAATCTTCTTTGTTTAATTCAGATTATCCAGACTATTACAGTAGCTTACAAATTTAAGGGTCATCTAGTGAAACTTTGTAAAAAGTGTTTTTTAGGGTGATTTTGGATCGAGAAACACGAAAATGAGAACCCATTTTTTTCCTAAGCACCGTCCAAAGACTTTAAAAAATATGATTTTGGGCGCTTGTTTCCATTATTCGATAATATCTAGTGAAGAAAATTTTGTATCTACTACTACGGTCTTTGCCGCGGAAATAATCCTTCACCAGCTGTTTCTGTCTTGTGCTTGCTGGCGCCAATTGGCAATCCCCAGGCTATAAAGATCCTCCGTTGCCTGATCTTTCCATCCCTGTCGACGTCGATCTTCCAGTGATCTTCGCTCGAATATCTTTTTGGCTGGGGCCTTGTCATCCATTCGTGCAACATGACCTAGCCAGCGCAGACTTTGTAGTTATACGCGCCGAACTAGATCAATGTCGCCGTAAAGCCCGTACAGCTCGTGGTTCTTTCGAATACGGAAGTCACCATACACACTTATCGTTCCAAAGATATGTCGGAGGATTTTTCTCTCGAAAGCCCCTTAAATCGCCTTATCGGATGATGATAATGTTTATTCTTCAGCGCCGTAGAGAAGCACGGGTATGATTAAGGATTTGTAAAGGGCTATTTTCGTGTGTCGAGAGAGGCCTTTACTCTTGAATTCCTTACTTAGCCCAAAGTAACATCGGTTAGCAAGATTATTTCGTCGATGTATTTCCATGTCGTAAATACACGAAATAATTTACAACTTTGAAGTTGTACATAGCTATCTATTCATCTATTTTGTATCTATATGACAGATAATTAGATCGAGAGGCATCTAAATTTTTTATCCGGTTTGTAAGATCTTCGACTCGAAAAGTTCGTAAAAGAATTATCTTTCTTCTTAAAGTTTAACATAATTTTTGAAAAATTCTTCTTTTGTTGATAAAAAGCAAGCTGAAAATGTTTAATTTTGAAAAATGATCGAAAATGACAAAAATATATTTGAGGTTATGTACCGGAAAAACGGCATAACTATCGAATAGCCAAAATTTTGTGAAAAAAAATGTATCGCTTGAACTCTCAAATTAAAGGGCAAAATTAGTACTAAATTATGTAATTAGGGAAACGCATCTCCAACATTTTTTGAGCCCTGTACGTAATCTCAAAACTAGGGAAACAGCCCCGTTTTTGCGGAAAATAACCTCAAATAACATATCTTAAGATTCTGACATGATGAGCCAATCCCTATTCGAATTCTATGCAGCAAATATTGTTTGGGTATGACCCACAGCTTTCCAATAACTAAACCATGTTCACCTGTGTAACATACTTTGAGAATTATTATTATTTTGACATGTTCTAAAAAAAAAAAAATTTAGACTTATCTATCTACAAAAACTTTCCAACTATTTCTATTTCGCTATTGCTCGAAGTTCGCTGACAGATTTGTTCGTCTCTCTCTAATTGACCTTCGCCATGTATTTTCAGACATCCGCGGTTTCTTCTGCCTGGGGGTTCAATTCTAATACTCTATCGCCATACTTTGAAATTGAGTTGTATTAAAAATTTTAATCTAAATTTACCAAAAAATATGCAAAAATTAATCTAACTTTACCATTCAAAATACTTTTTTATATATTTAAAAAAAAAATATTTATTCTTATAACCATTGAATATTTGAAGAGTTCTTAGATAATTTCGGTCCACTGTGCGCTGCCCTAAAAGTGGGCTAAAAATTATAATTTGTTGTTGCTGGTGTTGGCGTCTTTGTTGTAGTTGTTGTAATTATTTTGTCTGGCATTTTTGTGGTTGTTGTTGCTGAAAGCGCCAAAAGCTGCTACCACAAAATGGATTGCCAAGAACTTTAAAATCTGTGCCCCGCTCCAATTGATGCACATGCTGGGTCGGCGCCTTGGAGCCCTTCCGTACTGGTTAAAAAAAAAAATAGGTTCATAGAATTTTTGGATAGTTGGTACATAAACTGGCTATAATTTTTAAAGTTAATACTGCATAAAAACAACACTAAATATATTATAAAAAATATATATATTTAGATAAAGAAAAGTTTTGATTACCTGGTCTTTGGATAGCTTTCAGGTCGATACTCTACTTTATATACAATTTAGCCACATAGACTTTTGTCTTTAAAATACTATATTGTGAATACTTTTTACCTTGTCCTCCTGACCATTTGAGGAGTAAGCTTTGTTGTCCTTTTTATATTGCGATAACGATTATGGATCTAAGCTATTCTTATGTTATGATGACGATTTTGTCGGCGGAATTGGCATCGAATAACCTGCTCCTAAGCGACGGAGTCATCCCCATGTTGAGTGATAGTTGGTTTAGATAATATGGTAGATACAACTACTGACTTGTCCGGATTCAAATTTAGGTCCTCTCTATAGGAGTTATAGTCAATTCTCTTATATTTCTTACTGCAGAGAGTTTTCAAACTTACAGTGGAGTAAGGATAAAACCTCTGGCGTGCCTTTGCCAATGATTTTATATACTCAAGTTCGTCTTAAAGAGGTTCCATAATATTTGGAATATAACTCAAGCTACTAAGTGTTCAAATCGATATTTTATTTGCATTTTTTAGTACGGAAATTCTTATGATGTACTATTTAACTTCCTGAAAATCTTAGGATCTCACGAACGGCTGAACCGATTTGGCTAATTTTGGTCTTGAAATGTTCGTGGAAGTCCAAGGATTGTTTAGGGTTGAGAAAATATAACAAAATTGCGACGAAAATACTAAAAAGGACAATTTGATTTTCCAATACAATTTTTTTTTTAATTTAGGTTGGCAGGATCTGCAGGGATCCAGAAGTCCCTGAGACCCTAGCACACGTACTCTGCGACTGCCCAGCCATCTCTAGACATCGTCTGACCACCCTAGGAGAACCAGCGTTTGTCGGTCTAGAAGAGGTGGCCAGGCTACAAGTTGGGCGGATACTTAATTTCGCTCAAAAAAGTAAAATTTCTAACTGACCATAACGTTGCGTAATAACCTCGAATCTGGCACAGCTAAGGACCAAAAGGTCTATGCTAGGCTGCACTCTGTTGTGGCCGGCCAGCGTAACCTAACCTAACCTAACCTAGGTTGGCATTGTGTACATTGTCAGATTAACTAATATTTTTTATTTAATAGTTTTTGTCGAAAGGAAACACAAAAATTATAAACGATGCATGTTTTGATTTCTGTGTAAAATACATATGATCAGATCAATATTTGCACATAATGCCGCCAAAAAGACGTAACATTGGGAGACGTTCGCGTAGAACTCAATTGCAATCATCCCGAAGAACAGCTGAAGCTGAGGAACACCGTTTACAAAGGAATGAGTTGAATCGATTAAGAGAAGCAAGATCACATTTTGCTCATACATGCTCGAATGAGAATGAGACGAAATCGGGATTATCAGAATCAATCAGATGAAATCCATGCAGAACAGAATTTAATCCAAAGAACATTCAGGCAAATGCGCAATGCATCCAATCTGCACAGAGCTGCATTCGCGCATATAACAATACGACCGATTATAGCTCGCGTCAATCTGTTGTAATTGGAACAATGAACAAGGTATGTGATCAGTGCCAAGCACTGAAATTTCCCAATGAAACAGCAGGCCTGCTTATTATCAAAAGCAGTGTATTCGGAGAGGTTCGCTGCTGGATGTATTCGGTAGAATGGTAGAAGAGAGGATTACCTTAGAAAATACTACCGCATGAAATTGATGATGTGATATCGGCGGAAATCCCAGTTCAAACAAATGACCCAGAATTGTTCGAGGTTATCACAAAGAATATGATCCACGGACCATATGGTGTGCTCAACCCAACTTCACCATGCATGATCGACGGCAAATGCTTCAAAAGATATCCAAGGGCATTGACTTCGGACACTGTTACGGGCTACGATGGATACCCATTATATCGCCGTAGATCAACAGAAGACAATGGCAGATCAACCACAATCAAAGTGCAAAAACAAGAAATTGAAATTGACAATCGTTGGGTTGTTCCATTTTCGCCATTATTATCAAAAACGTATAAAGCCCACATTAACGTCGTCGAGTATTGCAACTCAGTAAAATCAATAAAATATATCTGCAAATACGTCAATAAGGGAAGCGATATGGCGATTTTGGGTGTGAGAGCCGACAATGTGAATGACGAAATTTCACAATATGAAATAGGATGTTGCATTAGCAGAAACGAGGCAATATGGCGAATTTTCTCATTCCAAATTCACGAACGACACCCAACCGTTGTCCATTTAGCAGTTCATCTAGAAAATAGTCAACGTGTTTCTAGACGAGCGAGCGGAGCGAGCGTGCCGAAGGCCGGCTAGTAATATATAAAAGAATCTTATGTTTTACGTGTTACTGGTGTTCTCATAAACTCGTCAATGACTTTAAAATCTGATTTTTGCGTGTGTTAGAGGTTGCCAATACGGATGTTTTAAGCTTATTGCGATGTGTTTGTGTGTATTGGCTCTTGAGATATACGAATTTTTGTGAATATCGTGAATATAGCATAGTAGGTTTTGGACATTAAGTGCAGACAGAAACGTTGTCGCAAAGGGCAACAACGCGAAATGTAGTTTCTGTGAGGCATGAATTTATTAGAGATGCGAGCTCTGCTAAGAAAACTTAAGTTCGTCAATACGGCTTTTTAGAGACTCATTAAAGTCAACTAATCTAAAAATAGTATGATTGTCTAAATAAGCTAACTAGAGAATATTACGATAGTTTATACACTTTAAGAGTATTCAAAAAGTAGGCAGGACAACGTCTTTCGGGATGACTAGTTTTGTATGCATTTTCGAATGATAGATAGATCCTGATGATAGATAGATACTACCAGTAGTTTGGTGCCTCAGTGACAATTTTATTCAGACCTAAGCTTGAAACATAAAAAATAAGTGGATGCCTCATGGCTTTGTTAGAGAAACAAGGAACTCCAAATATGACTCTATATCCTTCTTTATGGGTGATTTCAGGCCTGAATTCTTAGCTGAGCGATGATTGCCGAAAATGTAGCTTTGAGTTTATGTCTTATTAAAGCTTGCAGTACAATTTTTTATATTACGTCACTGAGAATGTCTTTAAACTTTTTTAAAGCAATAAGTATTGTCTGTCGTAGTATAAACTTGACATTCTTAATTTCGAAGCCTTGCCAGTCATTTTCCAAGTAAGACATAATTCCATGGAAATTTCAGTCTTCTGTGCATGACGTCAGAGAGAGTATTTGCTGTCTGTCGTAGTATAAACCTGACATTCTTTACCTCAAAGCCTTGTCAATCATTTTCCAAGCAATGCATAATTCCATGGAAATTTCAGTCTTCTGTGCATTATGTCACAGAGAGTATCTGCAAAAGTTTCGTATTCAATGAATACGATATGGTCAACGTCACATAAACATCACTATCTGTGGGAGAGCGCAATGAGCATGATGTGGTCAACGTCACCTTACCATATTTTACCCTCAGCTTGATTTTTTCTCTCTTCGGTTTGAGCTCCAAATAATATCTCGTTACTCGTTAGCCGCCTCATTATGTGTGGCAACTCCATATCCGAAATAGAAATAATTAAGTATGCAACATTCGTGGTCTTCTTGTTGGCTTCTTTCTTCCCAAGTTTGTTGTTGTTTTTGTAAGTTTTTGTTATGTTAGATGGCGCTTTCTTATGTGCAACACTCTCGCTCCTTCTTGTTGTTGTTTCTTTGTTGTGTTTTATTTATTTGGATTTTCACGGTATTTTTTTGTTGTTGTTTTTTTACTGCAGCTATTTTGTTTATGATGATGAAGCGCAGCATGTTGAAAGACAAACAAACAAATAAACACATGAGCAGGCAAGATAGCAATTCAGTCAAAGTGCCCCATGTTGCAGCTACTAATACTACTATACTATATATGTCAGCTGACAGACTCATTCACATAAGTATAGTCCCTAACACACACACACATTCACTTTAATTAAGCAAACACACACAGCACACAGTCACACACACACACATAGACTGCTCAACGTTGCGGCTAAAAAATTCATTAAAAAAGTCTGCGCGTTTGGCGCGCGACTAAAACAGCGCCTGAAACGCGACGCCGCCTTTAACGTCAGCAGCGCAGCTGGCAAACAAAACGCACGCGTCAAGTACAGACATTTAATTTGCATAAAAATACCAAGTCGCTTCCTTCCAAGAAGCTACTCCCCCAACTCCAGAACTAGCTCCAAAGCACATATTTAACGCTGACAGCAAGTGGCGCCGGCAAATAAAAGCAGCAGGAGCAGCAGTAAAGTTCCAAGGAGACAAGGGATTCCAAGACGCTAGACGTACGTACATATAGACGCAGAGAAGAGTCAAGTGTGGCAGGGCTGATTGTTTGGTGGGCAGCGATCCGATCCACAAAGGCATAGGACTAAATTTGCATAATGTTAATTTTAATTTGAAATTTAGCCTAAGGTTTGTTGGCCAAACACATTTTTACTACGTGTTGATGCGGCACATTAAACTTTTAGCATCCTCATTTATGGCACACAAAGCTCAAAAAGTACAGTCTCTGTGGAACCAGCAAATGGAACAATGGTTCCGACTAGCACATGCATATAGCTATCTGTTTTATGGCTTGCGCGTTTATGCTTGTAAGGATTAGACAAATGACCCCGGTTAGGTCAGCAAATGTGTCCAGTACCAAATTTGTAAAGCTTTTTATACACTGTATGTTAAAGTTCGAGGATGTTGTGGATTAGTATGGAACACGAAAGGGAATTAAAAAAAATCGTGAAATATCATTGATAATGGTAATACAGCATTTTAGAGGTGGGATTTGAAATGTCTTTAATGAAATAGACCTATGAAATTGGTAGCTAAATTTGTAGAAAACTGGTCGCGACGTCTAGAGTAGGGACGCGCGATACCGATCCGACATTTTGAATATCGAGAATATCGAAGTCAATACTGAATATTCGATACCGATATTTTGGTTTGATCCGATACGAATTTGCTTAGTATCGGTATAGAGATAAATTTTTGATATTTAGCGCTTGTAATTTATTTTCCAAAAAAGTCCTTTTACGGTCCATTTGATATCCTGGTCTAGTTGGCTCCATTTCCAAAAAATAATATAGTGAAAATAGTCATTTAAATGAATGAATAAGAAAAAGTTTATATCATTCTTAGTTTAATTTTCTTTTATTATGAACATTAGAAACTTTTGGTTCTGTGGCGAGCAAACGCCTCCATTTTGTTCAATTCCTCTTTAAAAAATGTCAAAAATTCAATACCAATAATGTCGTTATCGATTTATTTTTAGAGGGAATCGAATCGTATCGGTATCGAGTTTTTTTGGAATACTCAACACTTTGATTCGATTTCCTTAGTCTAGAGACCAAGTTGTAAGCCTCAGTCAGGGTTTGTTTTTTTTTACATACAGTTTAATTATTTTATAAATGAAAATCGTGTTAAAATAATTATAGGCTTACAATTCACAACTAGTTAAAGCAGCAGTTGACCAGTACATTGTAGGAAACTGATATTTCATTATTATTTTTGCTAATTTTATTTCCTAAATAATTAGAACCAGTTTTATTGTAAATTAAAAAAGGTATTTTTTAAAAGTTTCAAAGTATGTAAACAAATATATTGCAAATGGAAAGTTTTTTTTTTTAAACAAAATTTCATTATTATCAGTCCAGCCGTTTTGGAGGAGTGTGGCAACTAACATTGTGACACGAGAATTCTATATATAAGAAGAAACTTATGTTTTACATGTTACGGGTGATCTCAAGAACGCGTCAATGAATTTCCCATCTGATTTTTGCGTGTGTCAGACGTTGTCAATACTGATGTTTTGTGTGTATTAGTTCGTGAGATTTACGCGTTTTTGTGAATATCGTCAAAAATTGTTCAACACCGGGTATTGGACATTAAGCGCAGACAGAAGCGTAGTCGCAAAGGCGTTGAAATGTAGTTTCTTCGGAACATGAATTTATTACAGATGCAAGCTCTCTTAAGAATACTTAAGTTTGTCCATACGGCTTTTTAAAGAGTCATGAAAGTCAACTGATCCAAAAATCTTATGATTGTCTAGATAAGCTAAATCGAGAATCTTACGATGTTTATAAACTTTAAGATTATTCAAAAAGTTTGGGCACGACAACGTCTGCCGGGCCCACTAGTCTATACATATAAAAGAACTTATGTTTTACGTGTTACGGATGTTCTCATGAACGCGGCAATGAATTTAAGATCTGATTTTTGTGTATATTAGAGGTTGTCAATACGGAGGTTTTAAGCCTATTGGAACTTTAGCAGATGCTGCTATTACTGCTCATCCATATCAAATACGTGTTCTATTTGCGATTATTTTTCATTATTTTGTTTTCCATCAAATCCACCTGAATTGTGGATAAAATATCAAGATTACACTGTCCTACAGAATTGAAAAAAATCAAAGAACTTTTCAAGTGACCTAGTGTACGTTGTAGGTCTTGACGAGTAGATCACGATAGTGTTTTTCAAAATTGTCTAACACCCCCAAAATCGGAAGTTATTGCTTAAAAACCGTTTTTCGGGTACTGCGATCACTCCCACTATCACAATGTCGCCATTTTTCAACCGATTTTCGATTGCTTTACGGTTTTGGAAAGAAGAAGATTCAAGCTTTAAGATGATATACATTTGTTTATTGACTTTAAGAGTATTCAAAAAGTTTGGGCAGGATAACGTCTGCCAGGCTCACTAGGCGAAGATATTAAATGGAATTTGGCAAAATTATATTTCTTAATTTTTTGACATTTGGTCGGTCCTAAATAATTAGAACTAGTTCTATTATATATTAAAAAGAAAATGGTATTATATATGGAGACAAATATATTGCAAATAGAAAGTGAAGATTTTTTTATAAATGGACTTGAGCAGGGATAGGGATAGCTTAGACGGTTGTTATCTATATACTATCTTTTAAGGAAATTTTGATTTTCGGATTTTCTGTTGCCAGAGCAGTTTTAGGAACCCGTCTACATGCTTGAATCTATAAATGATCTATATAGATATATTTATACTATAGAGCCGTTGATTTAACTAAAGCTTATTTGTCCTTTTAAAACCTTTTTCCTACTGTATAAATATGAACTAAATCGATTTGCGAATATATGTACAAAAAAACCATAATCAAATGAAAACTGCTTGTTAGACTGCATTCAAGCAGTTTCGAAAAGAAATATGCGCAGAGTATTTTACTGTCGTGAGAGGATTTTCCCAAATTTATGACCCTCTTTTTTTTTGGCAGCAATTGTCATAATGCAATTTCCAGCTGTAGGTCAGCACGAAAGACCAAGTCCAAGTCCCAGCTGCCATAGGAACCGCTTTATGCAGATTTATGTTCAAAAATATGCTACTTTTAAGCCCAGCGCCGGCGCTTATTGTGGCACAAAGTGCATAATTGGCAATGTTGCAACAAATTTATGCGGCAACAGTCCATGGGAGGCGTTTCAACTGCTGCCCAGTTAACGCATTGCCACTTGTGTCTAATGAGGCCTGTTGTACATATGACATATAGTACCTATATCTATGCATAGTCCCAGCAGAGCAGTAGTGTCCACAGTGTCTCAGCCTACGCACTGCTTTGCAACAATAAATAATAAATCCCAGGCCAGGCCAGTCAAGCAGTGCATTGCACTTGGATACGCCCAAATGGAGTGGCTGGAGTGGCCCTCGTGTCTATGGTGGCCTCTATATGTCGAGAGCTGCATCTTAAACCCTTTGGCGCTGCTCTATACCGTTGCCGTTGCAAATCATGCTGTCTAAATTTGTATTTATTAGACAATGCGCCACGGGGCGTATGTGTAATATGCTATTATAAGCATTCCACGTTGGTTGCATGCGACATGGACCATGCCACCACGAGAGAACGTCAGACATGACGAGACATGTCTTCGATGGCGGTATTGTGTGCACATTCTAAAATGCATATCTTAGTGGGAGCTTGAAAGATGGTTTTATATAAAAGCAAAGTAATAGCAAAGTATCAACAATGTTGGTTGGTCTCTGGTCTGGTCTGGTTCGGTTCGGTCTGGTACAAGTTTGTAGACAAGAACTTGAGCTTGAAGGTCTTTGATTAGCCTGCTGCTGCACGGCTGGATGGCTCAGCTAAATGGAATAAATTGTTGGGCTGAAGGAGTAGCAGCCTCAGGAAACTAAATGCATTATGTACGAGTATTATGTATAGTATATAAGATAGTAGTATAACTATGTATAACTTATAATGAGATTTGATGCATGCAATTAACATAAAAGGGAGGTATTTATGTTATATACTAAAAAATAAAAGTTGTATCTAGTATAGAAATAACTGTATTTGGAATAGGCTGGGGTCAAAGCTAAAAAATTCTGATATTTCCGAGTGGTTTGAGTATCTCTGAAATCGCGATGATTTCTCTGCAAAAAAAATTAATTTAGTTACGATTATACGATGTATTTCTTATACATTTTTAGGATTGCTTAATTTAAATCCTCAAAACCGATTTCTATCAACTTCATGAATCCGGAGCTATTTTCAATACAACGTTTAATTGCATATATACCAATTATCAAGCATACAAGAAAATCATTTACTTGTGTATTTTAAATTTCTTTGCAACTACATCGATTTTTAAAAGAAAGCATATAAATAAATATTTGCAAAAATCTATAAATGTAAAAAATGATAACCGCATATGCCTAAATTATAATCGAAATAGTTGTTTATATGCAAGTTCTGTAAAAATCTCGCAAAAGATTGTAGAAAACTAAATAAATTAAATTTTTTTTAGCTCTTAATATTTCTACAAATTTTTTATTTATTTTCTAAAGCTTTCATAAAAATTTTAAGAAACTTGCTTAAAACCGGTTATTTCAATAATTCATAATTTTGCTTATATATATATAGATTTTGAAACATAGTTTAAAAATACAAATTTTCGAATTTATAAAGGTAAAAAACGATAGCATCAAAGTCCAAATTATCATCGAAATAATTGTTTATATGCAAGTTTTTTAAAAATCTTGCAAAAATTTTTAGAAAACTACAATAAATTAAATTTTATCTACATAAAGTCAGGCACGGACGACTTAAGGATACCCTGTACCACTAGCTTGTAATAAAGTAAACCAAAAACAGAGGAATTTTTAAGCAAAATTTTTTTTTTTTGACCCATCGTTCCTATGGGAGCTATATGATATAGTCAGCCGATTTCAATAAAATTTGACGCAGTGCTTAAATACCTTAAAAAAGATCTGAATGCCAAATTTATTTCAAATATCTTTACAAACAAACAAAACACATCGAATTTTGTAAAAAAAACGTGTTTTTGGACCGATTGGTCCTATTGGAGCTATATGATCTAGTCAAACGATTTGGATTATATTAAGTACAGTGCTTGTGAACTATAAAATAATCACGAATGTCAAATTTGGTCCCAATATCTTAACAAACAAACGAAACACAACAAATTTTGTTTAAAATCGATTTTTTGGAAGATCGGACTTATGGGAGCTATATGACTATATATATAGTCAACCGATTTTGTTCTAATTTGGCGCATTGCTTAAGTGGTCTAAAAAATTTCCAAACGCCAAATCTGGTTACGATATCATTATTAAAAAACGAAATATAGCGAATTTTTCTTTAAAAAATTTATTTTGGACGATCAAGTTTGGTACAGTGTTTGGGAACTATAAAAAACTTTCGAATACCAAATTTGGTTACGATATCTTCATAAACAAACGAATTATTCATCTAAAACGCTTTTTTTTTGTCGAGGTCGTCTCGAACATCCCCATGGGAGCTATATAATTTATCCCCGATATCAAAAAAATAAAATAAACTTGCCTCCTATGGATAATATGGGATCTAATGTGAAAGTTTGGTAACTCTAGCTCTTACCATCTCTGAGATCTAGGCGTTCACACGGACAGACGGACAGACGGACATGGGTATATCGACTTCTCTATTCACCCTTATCATATTTTAGGTAACTTTGGGGTGTCTCCGACGTCTCCTTCTATATGTTACATACATTTTCGGCTTGCACAAACTTAATATACCCTTGGTACCCTACGGTACAGGGTATAAAAAGCTTTAGGAAAAATATAGAAAACTAAATATATTCGATTTTCTCGTAGCTCTAAATATCCATAAAATTTTATTTATTTAGTTTTTAAAGTTTTCAAAAGCCTAAAATATAATCGGCTTAATTGGTTATAAGCAAGTTTTATTAAAAGCTTTACTAAAATTCTAGAAAACTAACCAAATCATAATTAGAAATAAGAATGCTTATAAATATATATGCAAAAATTTTTAAATGTATAAACGTAAAAAACGATAGTCGCAAAAGCATAAATTAAAATCGGAATAATTGTTTATCAGCAAAATTTTAAAAAGCTTTATTTCATTTTTGGAGAACTAAATAAATTCGATTTTTTCGTAGCTCTTAATGTATATAAAATGTTATTTATTTCGTTTCTTAAGTTTTCACAAGCCAAAAACATATTCGGTATAATTGGTTATAAGCAAGTTTTATAAAAAGCTTTACGAAAATTCTTGAAGATTAACTTAATCCGAATTATAAATTAGAATGCTTCTAAATATATTAGCAAAAATGTTAAAATCTAAAATTAAAAAAAAAATGGCCGCCAAGGCCTAAGTTTAAATCGGAATAATTGGATAAATGCAATTTTTTTAAAAGCATTTGGAAAATTTTAGAAAACTTGCTAAATCAGAAATTTGATTCATTTAGTTTCTAAAGTTTTCAAATGCCTAAAATAGAGTCGGTATAATTGGATAGCACGAGAGATAACCTCCATACCTCCAGTAGTGGGAGCACTAAGAAAGAATATTTTTCTAAGTTTCGTTGCTGGAACTGCCAGCTGGCGTCCCCAACCCAGCGTCGAAATGATTTTCCTAAGTTTCCGTGTCTTAAAAATCTTTAAGCCCCACGAAGCTCTTGTGAACCAGCTGCCATATACTTTAAGATTCGCCGAGAATATCCCAAAAACTCAAGTAAAGCTTAACTGGATTTATTTAATACCATATTTAAGCTGCTCCAACAAAACCAAACAGAACCATTAGAATCCACTCGACTCTTTTCGGAGCTGAAAACGACATGAGCCCAATTGTGTCTAGTGGAAAATCCAATAAAAATAATGAAAAAAAACACAAATTTCAAAATACAAAAGATAGAAGAAATGAGAGCAAAGCATAAAAGACACTAAAGCAGCAGAAGATACAATAAAACAAAAAAGAAAAAATGACAGAAAAAAATGCTAAAATAATAGAAGCTGATGCTGTTGACAGCGCAGTCGACGGCGACGTCAGCGTTGACGTCTGTCGCTGTCTTCTCTGTGGCGCGCAAATTTTGGCTCTAAAATAAATAGACTTTGCATGCATTTATTCTAGCATGTATTTGTATGTGTGCTGGTGTATGTGTGTGCATGTACAAGTATGTGTGTGTTTGTGTATTTTATGGCACTCAATTTATTGACAAAGCGGAACTTTCAGTCAGTGCGTCTCCGAAATTCTCCCTCTTTTCGGAGTCCTCCCAGTAGAACAAAAGGCGTGTATGCCGGTTGCTATATTTTCATTTGCCAGCTCTGAAGAGCAGAGAGCACGTCAACGGCGGCGTAGAAAGCTTTTTGCAATGGGGTTGACAGGAAATTATTCCTTGAATAAATCGGTATTCTTGCCAAAAAAAAAAAACTTTTTTAAAACTATATACTCGTATGACGTCACTGAGCTTAACATTTTGCTGCATTCCCCCGACTATTTTTTGGTGACCGACCAAATGTCAAAAGTTTTAGAAATATCATTTTGCTAAATTCCACTTAATATCTTTGTCTTAATAAGTAGTAAGACTGAATTTATACAAAACTAGTGAGCCCGGCAGACGTTATCCTGCCCACACTTTTTTAATACTCTTAAAGTGTATATACATCGTAAGATCCTCCAGTTAGCTTATCTGGAAAAATATAAGATTTTTAGTTCAGTTTGCAGCTCGATTCAAACTTGCACCATTATTCGTCGAATGCCGCGCTTCACGGGTCTGTCTTTACCGAATTCTTTCACGTTCATTGCGATCTTCACGTTCCTGGGCAGTACGATTAGATTGATAATTAATTTGATTCGTTGCATTTCTTCCAATTGAAATACATCATGCATGATCGATTAGGAGACGGCATTCCCAATTGTCCTAATGATTTATAAGCCATCGCCAAGCATAGATCTTCAAGATGAATTGAAACTTCATTGTAAACTTCCGGCGTTAATTCCATCACTGGCTTACGTTTGGCCTGACGTACTTGAAACAAAATATCTTCTGATAAATATCTCCATATGGAAAACATGTTGCCAAAATAATCGCAAATAGAAGACGTATTTGATATGGATGAACCGTACTAGCAGCATCTGCTAAAGTTTGATCCCATTGCAAATCATTTTCCAACAAATTAAATTTTTGACATGCCTTTCGATACGTCATTCACTGTTCTCAATGATTGAAACGATGTTGGACCTCGAATATTGATTAACAATATACACACAAAAACCAATATTTACAAAAATGCGTATATCTCAGGAACCAATACACACAATACACATCGCAATAGCCTTAAAACCTCCGTTTTGCCAACTTCTAGCACATGCAAAGACCCGATTTAAAATTCATCGAAGCGTTTATGAGAACACCCGTAACACGTAAAACATAAGTTTCTCTTATATAACGGGTGACTCATTAAGACCTTTTTTTTAATGATTTGGCAAGTCCAAATTTCAAAGGAATGATGGGATCTTTGCTTATGATTTCGAAACGATATTTTATGGCATTTATTTTTCAAAAATAATCTCGTTGAAATGTTGGCTGCAACTGCGTTATAAATGGTCCATCCTTAAGGTCCAAGTTTACATGACTCGTTCAAACATTTCCACTGGTATTTGGCCAATAACACGATTAATGTTGGCTTCCAAGGCCTCAATCGTTGCTGGTTTGCCCACGTAATCTTTTGACTTTACGTAACCCCAAAGAAAAAAGTCGACCGGTGTGATATCGCACGATCTTGGCGGCCAATTTCACGAACGGGACCCGTACGTTCGTGAAATTAATCGCTCAGCAAATTGACCTCGCAATAGAGCCATTGTTTCATTGGCAATGTGGACCGGATCGCCATCCTGTTGGAACCAAATGTCGTCGAGATCACTGGCAACAATTTCCGGTAACAAAAAGTCCGTCAACATGGTCCGATAGCGTGCGCCATTGATGGTAACGTTCGTACCTTGCTCATTTGTAAAAAAATACGGACCAATGATTCCACCAGCCCACAGACCGCACCAAACCGTTGTTTTTCTTGGATGTAATGGCAGCTGGTGAGCCTCTTCGGGTTGATCTTCTCCCGAAATACGGCAATTTTGCTTATTCACGAAGCCATGGAGCCAAAAGTGGTCCTCATTACTGAACAAAATTTTGGTCGAAAACAACGGATTTTCATCGATCTTACCAAGAGCCCATTCACTAAAACGGCGACGTGCAGGAAGGTCCATTATGATTTGCCATTGAATACTGAACCACTTTGCCTTTGACAGCTGTCATGGATTTCGCGCGATCCACACGAAAATCCCTATTGAAGAAAAAAGTCTTAATGAATCACTCTCAGAGCATTCATTCGTAGGGGTCATACCAAGCCCTGGTAGGTTGGTAGTCCTCCTACCTATTGGTGCTTCAATTCCTTTATCCACCTGCCAGGAGGTGTTTTGTCTGTTTTGGGCAGTGAGTGTTATTTTAGCTCCCACAGACCCTGCATAGTGCCGAGCAATCCCATATCGGCCACCTAGGGACGCGTCCGATGAAACAGACGGAGCAATCAGCTTACTTAAACCTAAGGCTATTGTCCAATAGGTCAAAATTAAAAATTATATGTAGACTTTTTGATTTCTTGACCCACTAGAATCTTATAAGATATGTGTAATACTAAAAAAAATATATCCCTCTAAAAAATATATATTAAAATAGAACTCCCATATTTTTCTCTTTTCAGGTATGTACAATCTCACGATATTAAGTTTTAACCATTTTGTGGATATGTCAAAAGTAAGTCAATGAAATCTCGATAAGCAAAGTTTTAAAGACTTTTGCTTTTAAAGACAAAAATTGTATTTGTAATAAAAGGTATACGCAGAAGTTTGTAAGGCGTAACAACAAAAAAAAAAAACTTAACCTACCTGATCACTTGAGTAGTTCAAATATCAATTTTGGTTGTATTAGCGCTTATAGCCTTCAAGATCTACGTATTCAGACATACGTATATATGCACATAAATTTCGTTTGTCCTAACCATATCTTGCAATCTTTGGGAGGACTTCACCGAATCCCTATCGGCCATACAAAATCTTTTATTACTTAAAGGTAATTTCTTTTAAAGAAGATTAATTTATAAATTATTAAAAATCCTTTTTCTTTTTTAACTTCAAACATGTTGCCTTATCCCTAGATCACTTGACCCCCTTCAGTCTAAGCCACTGAAGACAGCTACAAGGGGGCTGTAGGGCGCTGAAAGGGCGTCTCTATTCCAGTTAACTTTTAGCTGCGTCAGCAACAATGGCAACAACTTGAACGAACAACTGCAACATTCCAAAAACAACACCAACAACAACAAAAACAACATCATCGACGGTTGTTAGTTTTAAACAAATATTGCTGCAGGGCACTTAAAGTTGTTCTCGTTGTTGTTGTCTGTGCTGTTTATGTGGCACAATGTTGAGACTCTTGCCACATGCAGCACATATATATATTACATATGTACTACCTTACACACACACATATACTATATGCATGTGCAGTCAAACACCTCGCTCTCTTCACTTTCCATTCAGTGAACAAATAACATGTCAAGTTTCATTATATTTCGCCCACAATTTAGGTAACCCTCGCAACATCCATTGAACGCCAAAGGCACTGGAGACCCTCTCATTGTTGTTGCTATTGTTGTTGTTGTTGTTGTTTGGTGCTACTGGCTGTCCAGTTAAACTAACTATAACAAGAGAGCAAGAGTGGCTGCCAGCATCAGCATCAGCATCGTTTTTATCAGTCAGTCAACTACCCAGCTCTTTCCCGAAAACCCCAGAGTGTGTCCCCCTTGTTAACCAATAGACGCAGTCGTATCGCATCGCATCGCATTTCAACCGTCAATACTTGAATGCAGTTACACTGAGAGAAAAAGTGTGGTCTGTGTGGTGGGGGTATGGGATTTGTGTAGAATAATCAGATAAATTTAAGTAAAAAGTTGAATTTTTCTCCAAATAAGTTTTGAGCTAGAGAACTAAAATTTCTTTAAAAGATTTTGACCAGCCATAAAAACAAAAGTTTCCTAAATAGGTAATACTTTTCATACTATAAACCATAATGCAAAGAATTAAGAAAGATGCCGGAAAGAAGTGCTAGAGTTTTTTGGCTGCGTAGAAAACTGGCTCAATTTGTGTATGACAGCCATATGAAAGAGTGAACCAATATTGATCAAAGTTCATAGAAATGTTTAGACTGAGACAAAATACAACTGGCATAAATGTGGCTACGATATTTGAAAAATAAATAAATAATTTAGATGTAAAGCTTAAACCACTAATTCATATGATGATTTCTCCAGCTAATCAGGCTCGATTGACAATTAAAAAATTGCGAATAATAATAATAAATAAATGTATTTTTGATTATTTGCATTAAAAAAAACAAACTTTTTCATATAGATACTATGAAAAATTGATCCCGCACTCTCTGTTTCAGAGAGACACGAAAAACAGAGCTGCGCATTGTTTGACCTCTTAATTGTTGGATCCAGCTGTAAAGTAGTGTTGGAAATCATCGATGTTGGCTAACATCGGCATTTTCGATATTTCGAACTAAAAATCATCAATGTATCGATACATCGACCTATATTTAGTGACCAGTTTTTAAAAGTTTAGATTGTAGATTTTCAAATTGATTCCACTTCACTTTTATATTATTGATAGAAAAATAACCAAACGCTTCAAATTCCAAACTTATAATACAAAAACTAACGATAATATAATAAATTAAAAATGTTATAAAACGAAAGCAACAAAATAAAAATGGCGTACATAAAGTCGGGCGCGGACGACTTTGGGATACCCTGTACCACTAGCTTGCCATAAATTCCAATTCCTTCACAAAAAACCTAAAATAGAAGAATTTGTAAGCAAACATTTTTTTTTGTCCGATCGTTCTTATGGGAGCTTATGATATAGTTAACCGATTTCAATAAAATTTGACACAGTGCTTAAAAACCTTAAAAAAGATCTGAATGCCGAATTTAGTTCAAGTATCTTTACAAACAAACGTAGCACAACAAATTTTGTATAAAAAACGTTTTATTGGACCAATTGGTCCTATGGGAGCAATATGATATAGTCAACTGATTTGGATTAAATTTAGTACAGTGCTTGGGAACTTGAAAAAAAACTTTTGAATATCAAATTTGGTTACGATATCTTGATGAACAAACGAATTATCCATCCCAACCCTTTTTTTTGTCGAGGATTGGAGCCGCTAAATCTGAATTTCAAAAAATCCCATCAAAAAAAGGTTAAGAGATAGACACCAAAGATTCCATAAAACGAGGTATATTTGTTGTTATCTACGAACCCTTAGCACGGGGTCTTCGGATACAGTTGCTCCAAATCTTAGCAGCACTCTATCAACGGTTATCTTCGCTGAAAAAAAAAGGCGGTCTACCCAATCTTAGGCAGTATTCCGTCGAGGGGACAGTTAGCTAGAGAACTTAAATTTCTACAAAAGCTTTTTATTGTCTGTACAAATCCTAAAGAGGTATTACTATGCAAAGAGTTTTGAAAGAGCTTGGTTAATTTTTTGTACAGCAGCTACATGAAATAGTGGATCAATTTTGATCAAACTTTAAACAAATGTTTAGATTTAATCAAAATCCCCAATGCTGGGTACCGGGTCACTCAGGAGTCCCTGGTAATGAGGAAGTGATGAGTGCGCCAGGAACACGGTGTCCGGTAGTCGCATCTCGAAGACCAACTCAGTTTCTGGGTAGACTATTCATTGAGGATCTGCGTAATCTGGCCTATGTGCTCATAGCGGATCTAACTGAGGTTGTCGAATCATCAAAATGGTTTTGCAATAAGAGGACTTAGGTGATTAGGAATGACGTATAGTTTTGTTCCTCATTCACCCCTCTCTTTCTCCAATTCTAACGGATCAGAGCTGGCAGCTAACTTTGCGGTTAAGGACACTGAAAGACCATTAAAGGACGTCCAATCGCAAATCAGGGAGACAGCCAGATCTCTGACGGAAAAACCTTGTAACCAAGGTGTAATCCAAAAGCGAACTCTTAATGCATGCATTTCCATAGAAATAATACCAGGATGGTAGTAGGAGCTGTGACAGGGCATTGCATCATTGGCCATATGGCGGAGAGGCTGCACATTACCCATCGCAGCTGCGGAGATAAAGAGGATACAGAAAGCGTCCAACTCCTGCTATGCGACTGCCCAGCGCTTTTAAGAAGACGAGCCCAGTTTCTGGTTGAACCATTCATTGAGGATCTGGCTAGTCGAATATTCAAAATGGTTCTAAAATAAGAGTGATTTAGGTGATTAGAGATACCCTATAGTTTTGTTCATCCTCCACCTTTCCCTTTCTCCAATTTCTTTCCTTCTTGTCACACAATTAGGCAGCACAATGGAGCTCATGGTCTCTGGGTGATCTCAGTCTCTGACTGAGCTGCTTACTCAACCTAACCTAAACTAACTATTTTATTCAGCTACCATAGAAAATTTAACCCACTGCGTATTGTGTTACGTTTTAATTGTTTTTACGATTCAAAACTAGAAAGATATTAAGATTAAGATTTTTGAAAAAAATCAATTTCGGATAGTGAGAAAAACTCCACAAACGATCTTGACTTAATTTCATTAATACAAAATTTTAAGTATTCGTGAGCGGAAAGCTTCTTAAAGCATAAGTAGCACATAAGGGAGTTATGAAACAACGTCCTCATAAACGAGCGCCCTATTAAGTAAATCTTCTTTAAATAGATCTTTCGTTATAATAAAGAAACATTTGGTAAAAGATGTGTCTAGCCACTAAAAACGACTTTCGATCTTTGCTGCAAGGTTGGAAGTTCAAATGCAAGCTTCTTCTTCTTCTTCAATCTCCATTTGCTGTTAGGCGTCGGGGTAGCCTCGGCATATCCACCTTCTCCAATTAGGTCGGTCCCGGCTCTCTCTTCTCATCTCTGCCAGGGTTCTGCCCCTCATCCTTCCCACATCCTGCATGCGGTTTTCTCAAGTTTTTCGGGGTCTTCCTCTCGGTGTATTCTCATTTCCAGTACCTGTTTGGCTTTTCTTGACTCGTCCATCCGATGTAGATGTCCGAACCATTTTAGCTGTCTCTCCTCGATTTCTTGTATAATCGACTTCTTCTGCCGTACTTTAGAACGTATTCCTTCATTTCTGACCATATCCCTCCTGGTTTTTCCTGCTACCCTTCGTCCGTACTTCATTTCTGTTGCCTGAAATTTACTCAGATGATTTTCTAATCGCGGCAATCTAACAAATTTTCACTTAAAATAAATTTCTCTCCATTCTCAAACTACTTTTCTCCCAGTGTATGCCATCTAAAGCTGTCCAATCGTATCTGTATCTACTTTGCTATCTACAAGTGTGCGTGCGTGTGTGTGTTTGAGTGTTGCATAGTGTGTGCGCGCCTGTCCAACACTAAAATGGCTGGCAATTTAGAATTTATGGCATCCACATGATTTGTATGATATAAACGTAAGCAGTTTCCACTCACGTACACCAAATGCAACATGAGGCAAGGTAGTCGGAGGGAGGCAGACATTTGGATATTTCCGTATCGGAGCATAGGCTTAGCTGCTGCTCTACGGCGGCCCACACATTTGTCTACTCTACTGAATTTGCACCGGAAAAGTGATCATTTAATTTTAATCCGTAGCGACAACTGCGACGCTTCCCATTTAGCTATCTGACGCAAGTAATGCCCATAGGGGGACCGGGACCCAATCTTCTTTGTTTTCAGATTTCATTTTTTGTGGTCGGTCGGCTGCTGCTCATTTGCATTTGGCTGCAATGAATTTTGTTGTGCAGCACTCATTGAATGTGTGTCTTTGGCTTTGGGCCATCAGCATAGTGCTACATGTGGCAACATTAAAATTGGTTAATTTAATTCTCATGTTCGCGTGGCACCATCAACTTTTGGACAGCAGCAGCGGTAGTAGCAGCTGCTCATTAAATTGCACTGCGAGTTGGCGTTGTGGCATAATCATAATGGTTGCAACATAAATGCAGTCCTTGCAACAGCTGACGCATACACAAGCCTCATCCGCAGAGCAGTCTGGTGTGTGTGTGTATGTGTGTGTTTGTGGCATTATGCGCGTAAGCGTAAAACTTTCAATTATTTAAATTATGCCACATGAACAATGCCGCACATATGCCACCATTACCAGCAGCAACAACAACAGCAGTAGCATGCAACATCTCCATTTCCATCAGACATAATGCTCTCTCAGTCTCTACGCGAAATTGTCGTTGTTGTTGATTTTTTTGGTATTTTTTTGGTGCTGTCTTTTTCCAATGTATATGTCATCTGCCATGTTACAAAATTGCCGCAAGTTTAACGCATGTCGTCACAGATACACACACATACTTGCAACATGGCTGACTGTCCATGCCACCCGGTCGACCCCTTTCCCCTAGCCGCATAATTCATTCATATCATCAGCGCCCAACAAGACATGAGTGATGGCTATGCCGCACATATCGACATCATTGCGTAAATGTCACTTCATCAGCGGGCGGGCGACAGACGCCTCCGTTGCTTGGTTTTCCAGTCAGTTCCGAGCTTAACGCGCAGCACCCAGTCATGGCCAAGGGATCTGGCCAACAACCCAAAAGCTGTTGTTGGCATTGGATTTGCTATTGATTTGGTTTTTTTTGGCCCCTAACGCGCAATGTATTGCCCTTGCTTGGAAAATATTGCACATACGCCGTGTATTACATGCCATCACTTGAGTTATTGCAAGCCAAAGCCGTTGAAATGTGGACGGACGGCTTTGGGGCATGTGATTTCTGGCACTTGACAAACGTGGCAACTTAGTTTTGCCTTGGGATATGCAACAGCGCTGACACTTGCTTTGGAAATGGCAAACAATCATTGAATATGCTAAAGGGTTAATATAGTTTTTATGTGGATAAGTTTGGATTTATGGTTATAGATACATTTGGAATTGGCTCATCTCTCATGAGCACAAATTTGTCAACGGGATTATGGCGTTAGCTTGGTAGATTAATTTTAGTTGAAGAATTACCACACTTTGTTGTTGGTGTTAATTGAGACTTGGTAATCCGAAATAATGTGTAAACTTTAAGATGTATTATTTGTACAGAACTTGGATTTCTGCCAGCAGATAAGCTGCGAAACCATTTATATAATCAGGAGTCTTCCATGACACTAGCAGACTTAAAACTAAGGGATGAAGAGTGACTCAAAGAGAAGAAGTGCGAGACTAAGAGATGGCGAGAGAGATCTAGATAGAATGCAGACTAGGTCAATTGCCGAGCCTTTGTTCAAGCCAAACTACTACTGGGCTCCTCTCAAATAATCTATTGTATAGTCTTATGTCACCAGAATTCTGTAATACTTAGAGGTAAATTGAGAGATTAAGAGATGAAGGGAGAGCTAGATGGAATACAGAATCGGTCCATTCACTGGCCTTAGGGGATTCCAAACAATGCCTTGACTCTTTCTAAGTAATCTGAAGCTCCCTTGTGTAACTAAAATTTTCGTAAGGCATCAGCAGTCATCATACTTACAGATGAATTGAGAGACCAAGAGATTATGAAAGATATAGATGGAATACAGACTTGGTCAATTCACTAGCCAAACAGCTCGTTAATTAACGCCTTGGCTACTCTCAAATAGCCAAGAGCTCCCTTATGTAATCAATAATTCTTAGAGAAAACGAGAGAGATTACAAGATGAAAAGATGTTTAGTTTAAATGCAGACTTTATCAGTTCACTGGGTTTAGGGCAGTCTCCAACCTCTCCTTGACTTCTTCCAAATAGTCAAGAGTTACCTTATGTAATTAGAATTCTTCTATGGCATCAGCAGCCATAATTCTTAGTGATGAAATAATAGACTAAAAGATGAACAGAGATATAGATGGAATGCATAATTGGTCAGTTCACTAGCCTTACAGCAGGTTAATGAACTCCTTAGCTCCTCTCAAATAGTGTTCTTTACGATGCCGACTGGATGATTTTTAGGTCATTGCAGACTAAAAAGATTCCTGACTAAACTGGGCATCTCTCACTTTTTAAGAGCTCCCATATGTTATCAAAATTTTTCTATGGCCTCAGCAGAGATAAACCTAAGATGAAGAGAGAGATTAAGAGATAAAAAAAAGTCCTAGATGGAACGCAAATCTGTGTAAATTCGCTGAAACTAGAGCTGGCCAAATGACTTCTTCAGCCCTTTCAAATTGTCTAGAGCTCACTTATTCCTATGACATCAGCAGACATAATTCGTAAAGATGAAGAGAGAGACTAAGAGATGAACAGCGCCTCCCAGCAGCTCCTTGGCCCCTGCCAAAAAGTGAGGAACTTCTTTAGGATACTGATTGGATTATTTTTGGGTCATTTAAGATTTAAAAGATTCATGACTAAGCTGGGCAACACCCAGCTGTAATTCTTTGAAATTAAATAGGCATCCTAAGTAAGGTTAGGGCGGTTTCTGGATTGAAAAGCCTGCACACTTAGGCCTATGCCGACCCGTTGTGATCCCGCAGATCTCACTTTAGCCTTTCTCCTGAAATAGTCCCACAATAAGGATTCTCATCGCATGGCCACTATGTAGTTAGCAATCTTCAGCCCCCATGTAGATGCTAGCTCAGCTAGGTTATGATGGAAGTAGTTTCCCAAATGCTTATTTCTACGCATGCGAAGAGCCACACAGGAACAGAGGAAGTGTTCTATTGATTAAATTTCTTCTTAGTCTTTGCAACTTCTGCAAAAGTCATGGCTCGGAACATTTTTTCAGGTCGCAACTGTTCCGACAAGCCAGGGTCCAGCGATCGCTCAGACAAATGCCGAACACTTCGACCGTTTGAGTCCGCAGAGCCATATGAATCTTTTTGGGTCAAATTAAGGCCATATCTGGCGACTGATTGTGCAATGGGGTGCTTTATACCGTAGCCTTTGTTCGTGGGAGCTAAGTTTCTCCCTTATTTGTAGCTTGAAAGTGGTCATAGGCATGAGAATATCCTCCTTATCCGGTAGGATAAGTATCTTGGAAAGTTATTTTATATTCGGAGGAATTGAATTGAAAAGTACTGAAGTCTCTTCTTAAATATTTTCTATTTGATCCTGTTTTTGTAATTTTAATAGTTGACTGTCTAATCAGACAGCAGGTGATAGTTTTTTTCTTAGAGTATATAGCACTGCCTGGCACTTAGTTGGATTCATGGCTATGTTCCACCTGTGAGCCCATCTCTCAAGTAGGTATAGGCACTCTTGAATTCCATCTGCTGCTTCGTACTCACAGGAGTACGTTTGTAGCTATCATTAATTTTCCGTCCTTAACTGTTTCTGTGAGCTCACTAGGTGTCGGGATATCCGCCGTGAATAAATTAAATTCCCTGTGGTACACCAGCTCTCAATTTCCTATCCGTAGATATCGATTCTTTTATTTTAACATATAATTTTCGGTTTCTAGGTAGATTTTTAGAAGATGAAAAAATGGAGCAAAAAGAAGTTTTTTAATTTTAGACAGAAGACCAGATATCCAAACTCTGTCAAATGCTTGTTTGACGTCAACATATACTCCGAAGAAGTATTCCTTGTCGTCAAACGCCTGAAGGATGTGATTCGTGACTCGGTGTATCTTCTCTATTGTGCCATGTCCTTCCATGAATCCAAATTGAAAGTTGCCATAGGCATTCCTTAGCCGGTTGGAGAGTAGAGGTCGTGCCCTGTCTGGCCAAATCATCTGCAATTTCGTTGTCTGAAATATTTTGGTGTCGTGGCACCCAAATGAGGCTAAGACAATACTGTGCCATCTCTTGAATAGATTTGCGACAGTTGTTGACTGTCATCGAGTTGGAGCATAGTGCTCGAAGTGATCCGTGGCTATCCGCAAATATATTAATCGCACCGGTTTCCAGCAAATCAAAACCTGGTTAATGGCCAGGATCTCTGCTTGAAAAGCGCTGCAGTGGTCCGGAAGTCGGAAAGGCTGCCGAATATTTACTTGCTCTGAGTAGGCTCCCTTCCAAACATGGTGGTTGAGCTTGGAGCAGTCCGTGAAGAAATTAATATAGTCTCTCTGACCTGGCCGAATTTCCAACCGCGATTCTCTAGAGGGGATATAGGCAACCTTACTAAGTGTAAAGCTTCAACCAGTGGGACTCTTTTGTAGCTCAGCATTCGATTTTTTTAACGTCTCCTTTATTTCCAAATAATTAATTTGTACGAGCCGTAAAGCGCATTAAAATATAATAATAGCCTTTGTAGGAAGTCGCCAGGGCGGAATAATTGTGAGGTCATCTTTTATGAAGGCTTTTCTTAATTCGTATTTCTTTAAGGACAAATTGGCTGAAAATGATTTGAAGCATCTCCTCAGCCATCTTCATATTGATCCCACAAGTTTGTTGAAGTATTATTAATTAAATAATATTTAAATTATTTAATTAGTTTAAGAAATTTGACTTTTTTTTTACTTAATTTCTTAAAATTTTTATTATTTACAAAAAAAAAAGATAGTTAGAAGTTTCGAATCTCGAAGCATACGGCAAGTCAGCCTAAAAAAGATATTATATTTTGGATATTAATTTTAAAAAAGATGACACTAATTTTACCATCATTTTCCTCATGCATTAATCGCGCTAATTAAATTTAGAGGTTAAGTTACTCGTTGCCATATTGTTTTATTAATTATAGCATTGTTATTGTATTAAAATTGTTTTATGAAATAAAATAAATAATTAAATATGTATATAATTATTTATTTGAGCACAAATACGAAAAGAATTGCATTTTATAAAGCCCTAGCTTATAATTCACAGCTAGTTTAAGCAGCAGCGGCATAAAGACGTTATGCCATTTATAAATTTTATTTATGTGTTTTTTACTTATTGTTATATTATTGTAAATTGTATAATACGACATGGAACTTGCTTTCACAAAATGTATGTTCACATATTTTACACTGCTTTAGGTTCTGGAGAACTCCCGCACATATTACACATAAGAAATAACTCATTCACACTGTCGATGAAGAGCTACAGTTGCTATTCCATTTTACTAAACTATTAAAGATCATACTCACGCATCACCACCGGAGTTTTTTAAGCCATATCCGGCATATTGGACTATGGTAAAATGATCCATTTTATTTTCAAACAGCTTTTCCAAATTTACTTTACCAGATGAAAAGTAAAATTTTTCCCCGAGTTCAAACTCGTCTAGATATGTTGATTTTTGTGCCTGCTGTATTCGCCTTATATCCTGACATTGACTCTGCCTCGACGTGACAATTAAATCATAACGCTTGGAATATTGCTATATACAAGTTTTTTTTCCATATATAACTTGTTCAGTTGCTCAGTTACATGCCATTACACATATCTTTTTTTTTTACCATAGTCTTCATTTATATGCAGCAGCCCACACAAAAAGGGGCTTATGTAGGGCACATAATGTCGACACAATCGCTGAAAAAATGGCCACACAGGCTGTTGATGACCTCCTCCCGCCTCCTCCATGTCATCTCTAGCAGACAGTAGACACAACCAAAAATATGAAAAAAACCAATAAGTTGAAGTACGAAAAAAAAAGGAAACCAAGGCAACAGCAGCTGGAAGAAGGCAATGCGATTACCACCCAAAAAGATATTCATTCCATTCATTCATTTCATTCGCTTGTTTGTTGGCTCGTTCATATTCGCATGTATTTACTTTGTATCACTTGTCACTCGGTTTTTTTTTGTTTTTATTGTATTTTATATATTATTATTACTGCTGTGAGATTGTTGTAGACAGTGGCGTAGAATGATTTATGAGGAGGGTTGTAGGGGTGCATAAACAATAAACTTGCTTAGTATTTCGAACAGCTGTCTAGGAAATATGTTCTGAAGGACAAGCAGTATTATTATTGAAAAATTGGGCTCTTTATCGAAATCCCGAACTAGAAAATCTCAAAGACTTTAAAGCAATCTGCAAATTTTTACTTGAATTCAGAGATTCCACATGCCATGGACTTAAATACCTTGAGCTTGAACCCAAATTGCTTCCACAAATTTTTCAGTATAAATATAAGACCGGAACTCGACCATTACCGATAGTCAGCAATTGCTCAGAGAAATCTTTAGCAGATGTACATATCATTAAGCAAAGCAATTCTCATGTTTGTTGAATCCAAAAAGTTATTTGTCTATCGTTATATCTTAAAATATGTTAGCTTCGTTTTGCGTTTGGGGTTCAAATGAAGTTATTAAGGACATTATTAAAAAAAAAAAAATATGTATATTTTCTACTATAAACTACCTCATGGAAATAGTTATATGTGCATTGCTTCAATTACATTTTTTTGTTTTAGTGTTTGGTATGAGCTTTTAAAAAAATACGGATTTAATTTTTTTATTAAAATTTATACTAAACCTTTATACTAAAAAACGGATGCAGTTTTTCTTCATAGCCAATAATTATATGTCCGTAAATTTATTTTGCTTATTGCTTATTGCTTATTTCCAGAACTTCAAGTAATACAGGTTAGATATTGAACTTTATGAACAAGTTTTAGGCTGCAAGGCATTAAGTCAGCCCGAATTTTATAGGGTGAAAAAGTGAATTTTGGGCTCAATCCACTACAAGCTCTTTTTTTACGCCTTCTTGGTAGACATACTTCGCTATGATAACAAAAATGTCTTAAAATGGCATCTCTAAAATATTTTCTATCAGATTTTAGCCAGAGTTTCTCGTTGGCCACTTTGTGGATGCAATATTTTTCACTCCAAAGAATAATTTTGAAGCTTCTTCTTCTTCCTTACAAGGTTGAAATATCCTGTTTCGGCTTCTTCTTCCTTACAAGGTTGAAATATCCTGTTTCCGCAAATAGATCCTTTGGATACGGATTGACCGAATCGTAGCTGATGTAATTAAATATATTCCTGTGCATATACATACCACATCACACTTAGGATCCTTCCATATAATATTACAGTATCTTATGAAGGATTTTCGGCAACCGATTCGTTCTAAACATAGGCTAGAACTATTCTTGTTATATACCATCAAATTCATCCAAATTATACGTTTTCATCAAATTCAGTGTTATTTGATTTCTTTCAGTGGCGGATTTAAGGAAAAAGACCCGGTTGGTAAAATTTATTCAGGGCCCAACCAGGGCTTTGACTTTCTTCAATGAACTCGTTCGGCGCTGGCAGTGCTGACAGGAAGGGTTAAGAATAAACGCTATAAGCTGCAGCACTCCGGGAAACTGCTGATCAAATTATTTTCTACGATGAAGTTTAAATATTGCAATGGACTATGATTGGTAGAATCTTGTTCTTGTGAGAAATATATATCCGCAAAACTGATAAACAAAAGTTGGATATTTCTCCATCAAATTGCATACAATTTTTTCAAATTCTTTCTCTTCCATGTTTTTGAATCATTCATGTTTGAGAAATCCGAAAAGTGAGTTTATCTCATCAAAACCTTTGGCCCTTTCTTGTAATTCACTGCAAATTCTCTCAAGAACTTCAAAGTACACAATGCGATGTTTCGTTGCAATATCCAGAGAATTGTCCTCTGCTTTCTCGCCTAGCATTTTTTCCGTTCAACGTTGTCTAATGATCGGAAAATCCGGATTCTTCCATCCCATCTTCTCCCATCGAGATCATACTTGCTCTCCTCACGCAAGTTTTGCAAGTTCTTCATTACTATAAAAATAGCCTTCAAAGAAAACGATTTGTAACTTTCTTTCTTGAATCCAAATAACAATTTTTTTTCTACACAAACTCTTGAAATTTTGGAAAATAACGATTCGAAAATATTAATAATATAAAGAAAAGTTTTAAGCAAAATATATAGTAGAATCAAATCTACCATGGGAAAATATAAATTGCTAGCAATATGCGGAGCAATATTTAATATACATAATTAGAGTATCTGGAATCAGGTTTTTTTAGCGAATAAATTCACATTTTACATTGCAAACAACCACAAGTGTCTATAAACACTGGATAAATGATAAACCAACTCGATCGAAACGGAACTCGACAGAATTCGTCGAGTTTACTCATCCAGTACAGTAACAATAGTGATAGTTCTTATTATTGGGCGCGACAATTCCAACTTTCGAAAGTGATGGTCAGTTGACTGTCAACTAAATTTAGATGCGCGGGGGCACACGGGGGCCCCTTTAGAACGTTTTGGATAAGTCAAAAATATTCGACAAACTTTGAGAAATTCGTAGATGTTTTAAATAATTGATTGATTACAAAAGTTATTTGATTTTAAGTGCGCTTCGTCCCACCTGTTAAGTCCGCCACTTATTTCTTTTTGTAAATATTTTGGACAATTGTATAATGTAGTACATGAGCCTTGGCATACCATTGGTATAAGATGGTTTCCGACAAATGGGACAGTATATTACGTTTCGATTAACCACTTTTAACACAAACAATTTAATCCTTTCCTGCTTTTGTGCTATTTCTCAATATCCGCAAGCAATTTCGACTATTGTGATATCCATATCGAAAAGTAATTGTCCTTTTTTAATTTTAAATGATTGCTTTTGAATTTGCTAACAACTCTTGAAACTTTTATAGCAACATTATAGACCTAGTGAAACTCGTAGAGTTCAAAATTGATCATAAGTTAATAACTAATACAATTTTTTTGAAGAACCTATATTGAAAAAAAACTTACCAAAGTTACCTAAACTTACACAAATGTTAAAATTTTACTTTTTTTAAATTCCTGCTGCCCCTTGTACGGAGCGAAGTTCTTGTTCTTATATATCGCTTAAGGCCCCTGCACTATCTACGTCACTGGTCACTCCCAGGCTGCTGCTGTTGTTGATGTTGTTTCTGTGGCTGTGATTTTTTACGGCTCATCCATATGCAGCCGTGAAACGGTGGCTGCTCTTTGGCTTTGAGTGTGGCCGTTGCTTTTATTATTATATCATTCTTCATCAGCTTCATTCCCAGCTCCCTGCTCAGCTCCTATACCGACCATTATTCTGTGTATGTTTATAAGGCATAAAAATATATTTTTCATTATTTGTAGCTGCTGTTGTTATGTTGCTGTTGTTGTTGCTGTTGTCACTCTGTTCATTGTTGCTAAAGGGATTAATTTCTTGATTTACCCCGGCATATATAGAGTATTATGTACCTATCATATACAATCTTTCATATGGTATTTGGAATTTGTTTTTTTCACCGTCAGAGCTTGTGTTGGTTGGTCTTTGTTCTTGGCGCGTTGGCCCTGGCTACAGTGAAGCTACCTCCCCGTTCGACATCTTTCAAGATTGCTATCAGAGCGGGCACTTATTTTTTTTTACCGAGGTTTATTTTCTTTCTGACATTGTCTGTCTGCCAAGTGAGACTTATCTCGCCTTTGTATGTAGTGTAAAATATGTTAATTCCATGAAGTCTCCCCCATGAAGGAGTCGCTCCAACAGTAGCTCTGGAGTCAGTCAATGGAGTCAGTTGCTCATCCCCATCAGTCAGTAAAAATACAAAAAAGAATAAAATACTGGAAATAAAAGTAGCAACCAAATGAAATTCTTTCACTTTCTGCTGCAAACACTTTCCCTGCAACACACAATGTTGCCCCTGCCCCATGTTGCCGCAACTTACCTAGCTGCGCATTTTTTTTTTTCCAAGGGATTATTATTTCCTTTAGCTGTTATTGTTATTGTGTAAATTGTTTTAGATTTTTCTTTTGTGTTTTGGCTAGTCTCCTTTTTTTTTTTGTATTTTCCTCGTTTCATTGTAAAGCGAACATATTTTTTTTCCTACTGCCCCCTCCTCCCCTTTGCTATTGTGTTTTTCAAAAATTTCCATAAGCTTATCCCGGGATTTAATTTTAGTTGCGTATTTGTTTTCTATTTGTGTTGCATAATAAAAAAGAAACAACAGGCGACAACTCTGGCAAAAACAAACACAGACTTACATGAGAGAAGCGTTTTAAAAAAAGTTAGTTAGTTCTGGACGAAAAAAACAACAAAAACAACAAAAAGGTTTGGATACTTTGGGACCAGCTTAAGCCTTTTGGCAATTACTTAAACATAAGCAGCGCAGGGTATTACAAACAAGTTTTTTCCTTTTTTAGGGTGGCAGTTTTTTTTTTTTCCGGCTTTGTTTTCCGTGCTGATTATCAAGGGGTGACATTTTCATGAAGTGGGAATTCCGAGCTCTGTTTGATCGTTGGGTTTTAGTAAAGGAACTGTTGACAAAGGGACTAAGCGAGTTGGCAAAAAATAAAAATAAATGTAAATACATTTAATAAATGTTAAAACAAAAAGTTTTTGTTAAGGAATTAGGTGTGAAGGTCGTTGTTCCTGCTTTGGGTCTTGTCAGCGATAAGCTAAGCCCTTAAAAAGCTTTAAAGCGCGTCGAGATAGTAGAATTGATTGGTTTTTAAGAGCTCCAAACTAAAGTTATGCAAAGTGGGACGACTCTTAACTGAAATATTTTATTGGGTTTCAATCATTTGTGGCTGCAACGAGTTGATAACCATAATTAAATGGCTTAAACTCATTTATCAATATGTATGTAATGCCATCTCGTTATAATTAAAAAAAAAAAATCATGTACAAAAATTCTTAATCATACCTTAATGCAATTATGAGAGAAAATTTTTTTTTTCCATCTGAAGTAGTTTTAAAGAGTAGATATAAATACCTCTTGCATCCCAAAAAACAGTAGCCATAACCTTGTTCGCTGAAAAAATTGTTTTTGCCGTCTTTGGAGTTGGTTCCCCTGGTTCAATCCACTGTTTAGACTGTTCTTTGGTTTCAGGAGTGTAGTGAAGGACCCAAGTTTCGTCAACGGCTATGAATCGACGCAAAAATTCGCTTGGATTACGCTTATACAAGGTCAAATTGGCGGTAGAAATGTTTTTTCGAATCAATTTTTTTTCCATTTTCAAGAAAAACACAGAGGCGTCTTGTTCAGTGTGCTCTCAAATCTAAACTAACATGGCGATCGGGCTGAAACTATAGCTACAATCTATCTAAGGATGGTACTATAGAACGCCACCTCAAGGTAGGCCTAGTGGCGCCATCTCTTGGTCAGGCCGGAAACTTATCAATCCACCCTCGTATATCCGGAAAACGGCTTAATTATTATTACCTTTTTAAGTTGACAACAATTTATTACACCAAAACAGTAATGATGATTACTGTCAATATCTTTAGGGCTTTTTGCGGATGTGAAATCGTCTAAAGTTTTGCAAGTTTCATATTAGACGTCTCTGAAGATCCCAGGGTAACATTAGTATAATAATTCAAATATTTTAATAACAATAATATAATTGCCATGATACAGCCATGTTGAACCAAACTTTCGTATTGTAAAGAAGCTTATAATCTGATAAAAGAAATCCGGTCGTAAAAGACTTTGATATTGGGGAGGTTGGGACAAAACGCGCCACTTGGGAAATGTTCAACCTGGATTACCATCCCGATGGTAATCGCAGGAGGCTTCAAATTTTTTCCATACATTGCTTTTGAGGTTAGCGTTTCGATTGGGAGTGGAATTTGTGATTTATTAAAGGAAGTGTGTTTAAAGCATCGCTTCACAAATATTTCGGTGAAGGAACTATCATATTTTGGTTACTTTTTTGTATCGGACTTAATCGAAAATAGTTTTTATAGTAATTTGTGGCTGATGAACATGAAAATGAAATCGGTTTGGCAAAGTTTAAGCTCGCTTTCGAACTACGCGTTACCGACTTGAAAATGTACCCATGGAGCAAAACGCGTCACTTAAAAAAAGTCGCATTTTTTGCCAACTTTACCTATCCCGAGCCTATGAAAGCTCTGAAAGAAGAGAAACAGAGCAAACAAGTCAAAAAAATGCATTTGCGTTTTTAAATTGACGAAAATTGTAAATTTTTTGACATTTTCAAAAAACAATTTCTTTATAAAATTGCCAATCTCTCATTTTATGTTTCCGACTTTTTTCAGCAATAAGCCCCGCAAAACCGTGTTATCCGGAATGGCGCGTTTTGTCCCACATGTGACGCGTTTTTACCCCAGTGTGGGGCAAAATGCGCAAAAATTATCTTTTATGAAACTCAAGATTCGAAGCACTTAGAACAGAAAGTTGTTTGAGGTTAAGATTTAGCCACATATGTGGGCTACAATATAGTGTCTACTTAAGATCCTCTCAGCAATTTGGCGGCCCCAAAAATGCAAAAATATTAAGGGAGCCCCATCATTCCCTACCCTGTAATTTCATAACAAAAAAATATATAACAGGTCACTCAAAAAGTCCCGGGCCTAACTAAAAAAATCTCAATATTTTAGCGAAATTCGATTTCATTTATCAACATAATTTCCATCTAAGGTAATACATTAATTTAAAAAATAAAAAAAAATTTTTTTTTTTAAATTTATAAGCACCATACAGGCCTCAGAATCGTCAATTCGTTGTTGTTTTTGGTCCAGCGGCACCCACTTTGCCAACTTTATTTTTTTATGCCCAAATGTTCATGCAAAATTGTGAATACGCTGCCTTCTGATAACTTTGAGACCTCAGCTATCTCCTTCAATTTTAATTTAGGTCGGTCAAAACGATTTTTCGAATTTTTATGATGTTTTCTTCGGTAACACCCGTTTTTGGGCGACCACTGCGTTCAGCGTCCTTGGTGTCAGTACGACCATGTTTAAATTCGTTATACCAGCCTTTAATGGTTGATATCCCTGGAGCAGAGTCCGAATAATATTTATCAAGCCACTGTTTAGCTTCTACCGTATTTTTTCCGGTTAAAAAGCAATGCTTAATTAGCGCACGAAATTCTTTTTTTTTCCATTTTTAACAAAAACACTGAGGTAGCTTCACATTGACGTCTATAACTTGAGAACGCGTTAAGCAAATGACATGAATTTTTGACACATATCTTATGAAGGATGGCGCTATCGAACACCATAAAAAAATTTTCATTGGTGTCGCCCTCTATATGTCAGGCCGGGGAGTTTTTGAGCGACCTGTTAATATTATATCAAGTCAAGTAAGATTTGAATAAGTAAGAAAATATGCATTTAAAACTTGTTTTCGACACATCAATCGTATAGGGATTGATTGTTATAAAAAATCAAAGCATTACGGCGACTCTTAAAAACTTTTTAATGGATACAAACGATTTATTCACAAAAAAAATTTGGCTTATAGAGCCATCGGGAGCTATTTGGTACAGTAAAAAATTGTCTAACAGAAAATTTGTTTACGGTGTCTTTTGATTTTAATCTTAAAATATCGACTTTGGGGGCTCTCTTTTCTACGTCACAGGTATTTTGGGATTTCGGTATCATATTCAATACTATGTAAATTTAAGAATTTTGGTCAAAAACTCTTTTTTTTCCTAAACGGAGTGCCATTCTTAAACTAAGAATTAAAAAAAACCGAAATAATCTAGATTTTATCGATATAATTTTATCACACCGATAGATGATCCTAAAATAAGAATCTTCAAACTATAAAAATATGCCTGGAAAATAATTTTAAATCGTGACCAATATCTTCGTATTTCGTATTTGGAACAATCTTGAATACAGATTGTTTGTGGTGACTCATTAATATATATAGATAGAAACTGCACTGCTCTTTTAACAGAAAAGAATCTTCAGGATTGTGAAAAACTGAAAATCGAAAGCTGATTCTGCAAAGAATCTAGCTCTTTTGATAGAAAAGAATCGTCGGAGGGGTTGCAAGAAATGTGAAAAATCGGAAGCCGATTCTTAAAAGTCTTGAATTAAGATAAGAAAAAACTTGAAAAAGCTTTTCATAAACTTCTTTTTCAGTTCAATTCAATTCCATTTATTTCACGGTTTTCGTTTATAATATTTACAGTAGAGCTGGGCTCGATCTTCGATATTCTTGAATCGATCTTTCTGACCGATTCTCACCAAAAAATCAATTTAATCGATTAATCGGACTAAAACGGTATACACCAGTTAAGACCGCAGAAAATTACAGGAAAGAAAATCTATATCAAGAAGAAGAATATTTATACAAAATGCACTTAAATTTATTTCCGTAATTTAAAACAACGAAAACCAAAATTCAAAACTTGATAAATGAAAAAAAAATTTGGTCAACATTTATTTAACTTTTTTGAGATCTTTTGTGAATTTCCCAAAAAAAAATTGTATAAAATACTCACAAGCGCCCTATGACGGTATTTAAAAAAGAAGGAAAAATTTGATTTTTCCAGCCCAAATACACATAAGGCTGGAGGAAAAATAACATATCATATAGCCTAAGTCGATTTTTGAATATTTTGAAAATAAAAACCTATTTTAAAAAAGTGGGCGACTCGAAATTCATTTTGGACCCATAGTTTAAAATACTTAAAATGATTCCAAAAAATCCCGTTTTTCTACCTCATAAAATTGATCCGCCATAATTTACATAAAAGATCGATGCTCAATAAACAAGAATCCCTTTTATTGTCAGAAAAGATGAATCGATTAAATAGATTTTAAATCGAATCGATGCCCAGCTCTAATTTACAGTTTATGTGACTTCTTATATAGTTATTTGAAGAAATCAAGTCTTAATTACCTTTTCTAAAACTTTAAACTTACTTTATATCTTTTTGTGAAAGATAATAAAATTGAAATACACCTGTACCTCGGTTTACACGGTAGATACGTTCCTGACAAAACCGCGTAAATCGAATCTACCATTTTTATATGGAAAAACCGCGTAAAGCGAATCCGACTATAAATAAGCTTTTTAAAATATTTATTGAACACAAAATATAGCTTTATACAGTTAATTAAATATAAAAGTATCATTTAAGTGATAAAAAACATAAAAATAGGTAAAACAAAAAAATTATTAATTTAAAAAAAAAAACAAATGTACTTCATTATGTATAAAACAAAAATTTAAAAAAGGACCTATAAATACGGCTCATTCTTATTTTCAAGCAAACTTAATCGCCATCAGTTTCAACGAATAGTCTTTTTTTACGAAATTGTATATCTTACTCATCACTGGATAAAATCTTCTCAGATTCTGCATCTACAATTGTTGCTTTGGTTTTAGTCATAGTTTGAAGAAGATGAAGAGAAAATATTCTGAAATAAGCTATTGTTGCTTATTTTTATTAGTCATATCTTTGTTGACTTCTTTATATTATTTTAATAGATCATTAAAATCTCGTTGAAATTTAAGACCACGATCTAAAATTACATCTCCTCCTTGAAAATGGGTTTCTAGTTTTCTTCCCAGTACAAGTCCCTCGTGAACAAATTTAGCTGTGAATACATTGGGTTCATTGTTTTCGATGTCAGCTTTAACGTCATTGTCAACACTACTTTCCACACAATTTTTAACCATTTCAATTAAGTCATCTACATTTAATTCCTGATCTGGCATTCATTTATTAATATCTGATTGAGTTAATTAACTTAATTATCTGAGAAAACTCTTCCTCCTAAGATGTCTTAGGCCATAAAGATTTCCAACAGGCATGTAGCGTTGATTTTTTCTTCTCGATATACGACATTCTTATATGTTTGATACAATTCAACATTGTAAATTTTTCCCAGGCATGAATAATTGAAAGAGTTTCTTCATTTTCCACATGATCTAAAATATATCTGAATGACTTTTTTTGGTCTAGGGGTTTCAGCAAAGAAGTCGTATTTGGAGGTAAAAACACGACTTGAACATTTTCATGCTGCAAGTCTTGAATGTGTCCTGCAGCATTATCAAGAACTAGAAGGACTTTAAAAAGTAGCCTTTTTTGATTAAATATTTTTTACATCTGGAACGAAATTATTATGGATTGTCAATATTGAAACCTTTAAACGATCGTGGTAGTTTAGCTTTGCCAATTACCAATGGCTTTATAATATGATCCCCAGAAGCATTACTACAAAGAAGAATCATTATACGATCTTTTGCAGCCTAATGACCGCAAAATCTAAAATAATCCGTATTCATCAGCATTATATATCTGGTCTGGACTGTATGACGATGTGGTAATAATTTCAGCAAACTTTTGTGGTTATTTTCGTGCGTCTTCCAAATAAGCAGATGCTTGTTCACCTTTTAATTTTAGACTATGCAAGGAAAATCGTTGCTAAAATCGCTGGAACCAGCCACGACTTAAAAGACATCTTACCTGCAGAAATAGACTGCCCTTGTTTTGGCAATTGAGTATCTTTTTAGTTTATATTTTGCTTCTGTATTAAAAGGAAAATTCACTCTTTTTTGTGTTTTGTGAAAGTATTATGATAGAATAGCATGTAATACGACAGTAGCACGAAGTGTTACCAGATTCAAAATTAACTAAAATAATAAGTATTACCAGATTTAAAGCCAAGTTAAAATAAATTAAATATTAGTAAATATAAATAATTTTTTTTTTTTGATTTTAAAAACCGCATTAATTCGAATCCGCGTAAAACGAGTACCGCGTAAACCGTGGTACAGGTGTATAATCAAATATTTTCCGACAAAGGCTGAATTCAAAAGCCATACTATTAAAAGGTTTTAATGAAGTAAATTGCGCAAAGATTAAATAATTTTCTTATTACTAAATAAATTAATTAAATAATTTATACATGGTGTTTGTTAAAATTTACGAAAAATCTGGCATCATAGGAAAACAAAGCTTAAAATATAATAAATAGGCCAAAATTAGAAATTTCTTATTCCAGTCATTTATTTTGACTTTTGTCGAGGTATTAATACTTTTTGTTGGCATAATATAATACTAAAATATCACCCTATACCTTAACACCTACACATAACTGAGGGTAGACTGTCTTAAAGTAATATCTTCTACTCCGAATCAGCTTTGAAACAGCATCAAACAATATTTGACTTGAATTTAAATGACTTATATAGAAATCTTACTATGAAAATAAGCAACCAATGCAGCTGTCAACTTTATTTTTAATAAAAAAAAAGCTTGAATTTATGGAAATTAAGTTTACATCTCATCTGGCCACATTTTAATCATCATCAAAATGTCAGACATGTCATAAAGAGATCAAAGCAGAGTCCACTCTAAATGACCTTTGACAGATAGTTTATGTCATTTTGGTTTATTTAGAGCAAATAAATTTGCATTTTAAATTCCAAAACTTAATTCATTTTGTTTAAAACTTAAGCTCAAAACTCGTCTCACATATTTAAATGTGTTAAAAAAACTGAAATAATATTTTACATATTTATAAATATAATATTTGATTGTATTTTATTTGATAGCTGATGAATTTTAAACAAAATAAATATGTGCCATTAATTCAGTAAAAGCAAACATAAATTGAATATTAAAAAAAACAACAACAAATAATTAATAAAAATAAAAATAAAATACACAAAGAATGCGCATAAATCAATGTATAAACTGCAATAAATTATGCAATTTGCATTTAAAAGCCTGAAACATAAATACCAAAAAATAAATATATACGGAAAAATAATATTAAAAAAAAACCAGAGTTGAAATGACAAAAAATCGTAAAAATGTTGCATGCAACCAACACATAGAAATGAAATGCCACACAAATGTGAAGCTAATTTGTCAGCTTGTTGATGTCAATCCAGTTGACAGACGATAGACTGCTAAGGGGGGGTGGCTGGGCGTGGGGCAACGGGTGCATGTTAATTTGATGCTCTCTCCGGCAGCTGTCATGGAAGCCACAAAACCATGAAGCCGTCACTCAATCAGCTGGCAAAAACGATTCGGAATTTGTATCTGGCCATAATTAAAAATGTGTTGCAGCAGTTCAGGCGCAGGGTTCAAATTGGCGCCCCCACAAAATGGCGCCCAACTGAGGGCACACACAAAATGGCAACCATTCAAGCATTTTCCGAAATTAAATTGAGTGTTGTTTTAATGTATGCGCCAGTTAACTATCATATTTATGGCAAGACCGCAAACATTTGTCAAGATACAAAAACACAAATACAGACAGGTTGAGGGCAGGAAGGATTAATTATTATCCTTGTTGTGTGACAACAACAACAACAACAAGTGTGATGACAACGCGTTGAGAGAGAGAAAGAGAGCGAATGTGTTACCTGTTGACAGCGCGCTTTGATATGGCTGTCTCTTTACATTAAGCAATTACTAAAACGATGCGTTGGTCACACTACGCCACAATAGAGCATTTTTAATTAATGTCAAACTTGGCTGCACTTTAATGCGTATTGGAGAGTTTAGTCATATAAAGCGTTGGTCACACTGCGTAAAAATTCAGGCTGCTCTTATTCGGTTAGATTAGGTTAGGGCGACAGTTGGAGCTGACGTCCCAACTCACATAGGCCAAGGATAGGCCCGTTGCGATACCGCTACAGTTAGCTATTTTACCACTCTTCCCCACTTGAGAGGTCCCCTATAAGAGATGAGGAAGCCATTCGGCTGCCTGAATAAACCTTAAAAGGCATTTTGGACTTTATTTAAAGAGCTGAGACAAATCGTCTAGAAAGTGTGACAGTAGGAACTTAAATCTTTTACTTCCCAGCCCAGGGCAAAGACAGAAAAAGTGTTCCACCGTCTCTAGATGCTCCTCATCGCCACAGCCTCTACAGAAGTCATGGTAGGGAGCTTTTAATTTGGATGCGTTATTTCCAACCAACCAGTGTGCCGCAATAGCACGGATAACAGATAAGCACTGGGCTCTGTTCAGACAGCAAAGTTCTTTGGTTCTTTTATTGCAGTATGTCGGCCAGGTTTGTCGCGAAATCTTGCACTCATTCGATGTTTTCGAATTTCTATATCGTAGAAATTTTTTATTTTGGATTTCCTTTTTGACCTTTGCCATAGCCTGCCTATTGATGTACAGTAGAAACACGAATATTATTTCGAATAAAAGATGAGGGCTTCTCCTCTTGCACACTTTGCACACCAAACCCTGAGGGTGGTTTCAGTCGGAACATTAGGACAGTAATAGTTGGACATTTTTGTATTTGGCTATAAATACAAAAATTTCTTACCGATTTTAAAAATTTCTCTCATTCGGAACACTCCTGTACTTATCCATTGTTCAATTAGCTTTTTTTTAGAATAACTTTGACGTAGAAAGACCATTACAGGACGTCGTATCGCATGCCTTTCTCCCTTTTTAATTAGGTAACACAATGGACCTCACGGTCTCAGGTGATCTCAGTCCCTATCGGAGCTGCCTATACATCTCCAAACATTCTAAGTCATTTTACGATTTGGAATTTTTTCATTGAGGTATTTAATAAAAAAAAAAGTACTTTTATCTATTACTGAGATATTATTTAGGGTACACTTATTTCCCTCTCTTTGCTATCTTCATACATTCGCTTAAAATTAACATACCCCTGTATTCCATGAGCAACGTACATAATAACTTGGTATCTGTATACCCAGGCCCTCCTTGTCCTAAAGGAGGATACTGGTGGTTCCTTATCTAGCCAGTTCATCCGCAATACAATTGACCTCGAAGTCCCTATGTCCTGGGACCCATATGAGGTGAATTGATAACTCTCCCCTAGAGACAAGCGGCAGTTTTTCACTGACTTCATGCACGAAGTCATCGAAACTAGGGACTTAATAGCCGCTTGGCTGTCCGAGTAGATACAAATGTATTGTTATTAAAGCCTCCTGGATTACAGTGACCTCTGCCTGAAAGACACGGCAGTGGTCCGGGAGTCTGAAAGTACTTCTAACGTTGAAACCCTCTACATAGACACCTCCGCCTACACGATCGTCCAGCTTGGAACCGTCCGTCTATATCTTAAACGAGCCCGCTGGGCCTGGTACAGCTGTATTTCACTCCTCCCTGGTTGGAATATAGGCTCTGAATTTGGTTATGAAATGTTTCTGCGGTATGCAGTAGTCTGTGCTTTCGAGAATAAGTGGGTTACCCTAAAGAAACTTTGCATGACCAAAATCTTGGTCATTCCATTTTTCGCCTCTCTCAAGCGTAAAGCTGTTTGAATGGCTTGCTGTTTTCCCACTTGGTTCAGTGTTAGGAGGTTTAGAATAGCATTTAATGCTTCGTTTGGGGTAGAGCGTAGAGCCACCACTAACGATAAATTCGGAGGCTCGCTGAACCCTACTTAACTTTTTAAGGTTGCCGACCAAATCGATACTCCATACATCAGTATAGGTCTTACAATGCCAGTATATAGCCAGTGAACTATGTTTGGGGACATGCCCCACTATATAGAAATATTTTAATAATGGTAATATACTTTTAAAAACAATGGACCAGAATGGGAAATATATAAGCCTAAGTATTGCTCTAAAAATAATAAATAAATTGCTGTTAAAAATGAATATAATATTATTAATCTACAATCAGCAAATAAGCTTCAACTTTATGCAATAACTGCTTGAATCACTTGTGAATTATAATATATACAGTTTGTGACCACTTATAAATATTTATTCATCCATCACAATTTAGAAATCAATCTAATTATTGAATATTTGAACTATTTGCTTATAGTTATAAATTATAGCTACAAGGAGCCAACAGGTTTTACAGATCTAAGATGAGCGAAGTTAATAAATTATGCTTTAGACATTTTAGAATTTCCCAGAAACTCAGCTTGATGCCTTTGACTGCGCTGCTGTAGGACATCTTGTTTGACTCGACATGAGTTTGGTTGGGTTTCTTTGTAGCCGTGTGTGGCGACTTATCGTCAGATCAGCTTCTCCTGACCAGTGTCGCAGGGGGTGCCGATTTGACGGAAGCTAATGCTTCTGCTCTGGAGAGTGCTTTGTGAAGAGCGGCCCTGAGGAGTCTCTTCTCCCGGGAGCTCAGCCTTTCGTAGGATGGCTCTATCTTCAGATTGAGGGTCTGTAGGGTAGCTCCGATAGTGGTGCCAGACGACTTCTGCGAGTCTACATTCACATTGTCATCCCCGTCAAAGACCAGGAGTTCTTCCTCGGAGCTAGAAGCCGACAGCTCAGCTGACGATGAAGATGCGGTCCTTTCGGTTGAAAGAGTACCGGTTAAGGTGGTTGAACCCGAGTCACTTCTGTATGCCCAACAGCACTACTAGGGGGGTCGCTCGTTGCGGCACATCGCCGTGCAGACTACCTCTTAGGGTGATGCCTTTAGAGTGTCATCAAACTCATCAGAGTTATTTGAAGTATCCGAATACTATATTGAATACTCGGGGCGTGGATGTCGCCCACGGGATGCCCCGAGATGCCGTGGGAAGTCAAGGATTAAAACAGGAGGTTGACAGGTATCCAGAGTACGCATACTAGCGGCCGAGCACCCGCTCGATCATGCACCTATCGGTGTATGATGTTTCACCTTCGATAGGGGTAATTTTTGAAAGAGTGTTCTTCTCCTCGCCCGACTACAATTAGTCAGCATCCAAGGCAGAGACATGACCGTGCCAAATACCTGCTTCCAGCCGCCCTCACGGGGAGAGTATTGTCGTACTACCAGTAGTGTTTCACAAGTACGGCGCTTACCACACAAAGTGGTATTGGCTGACGGCCAATGATACAAACTCTCCGTAGTTTTAAAAAGAATTTTGCTTCGTTTCTGTGACAGTATTTAACTAAACCAAAAAACCAATTCATTCTTGTTAACATTCTCTAGATTGCCCACTTTCATTGGCTGCGAAACACAAACAAACTGACGCAGCTAGCTTCAAATTTTGCAGGGACTAATGCAAAATCGCACAAACTTCTCGAACTGCCCTCGTATGTTTCACAAATACTCTAACAAATCTGACAACAAGGCGTAAATCTGCTTTTCACTCTCTCACAATTCATTTCTCACATTTTCAGTCTTACTCTTCCTCTTGCTGTCTCGTTATCCTTTGCGCGTTCGCACTGCAGATAAATTGCACAACAATCGCGTTATGTATAGAACAAAAGCGACAACAAGGACACACACACACACAGATAGCCAAACACACAGATACACACACGCACACACACACAAGTCACGCTTTCACACACGCATTTGTCGAGCACTGCACGGCGCTGATTAGTTCACAGAATTTATGGCTGTCATTTAATTAGGCAAAAGCCAAAACCGAAAAGGCTGGGCAAGGCTTTTGGCCAAACGAGCCACAGCAACAACAAATGGCCAAATCTATGCATGTTTATGCCTGCTCGTATATTGACCCATAATGCAGCAGATTTGTCACTCATTTGTTGTATGTGTGTGTGTGTGGCAATCAGGCACAAACACTCAAACACACACACAGATACACACATGCACACAAATTGAGTATTTGTCGGAATTGCTGCCAGAAGGCGTTGACTTCGTGTAAATTTCACATAAAGGCGGCAGTGGACAGTGGACAACAGTGCGTATGTGTGATCCGGTTTTAGTGTCACATTTAATTGCTTACTTGTCTTGGCATCAACTATTAAAAGTTTGTCATAAACGTATTTAATATGCAACAAGCCTAGTTAGTAGTAGCCTAACATAAAAGGACAAACGTAGTTCAAGTCATTGCTACCAACAACTATGCGGCCTTAATTCCGATTAAACTCTGCCACACAACCATGTGAGGCATAACATAATTCATGCATGGTTGAAGATATCCTTAGATGAAAACACATAAACATTAAAGTGCCTGCTGCTGACTGCTGGCTGCTCCTCTTGGTCAGTGCCAATTAACGTGACTTGCTGGCCAGTCAAGTGGAATAATTAGGCCAACGTAATACCTTGGCATATGTTCGAGAGGGAGAGGGCGGGAGGGCGAGAGATCCCTGAACACTCATTGGAGTCGTCATAGTAAATGCTTCATGAGATTGGACTACTCCAATATATACTACTTGTTGAATAAATGCGACAAGTTTTGTATTAAGATAATTAGTGAGTTGACACTTTGACGGCGTAGTCCTTGACTAAGATTGATATTCAATTGTATTAATTGGATGTGCTTTAAATTAGGGTTAGCTTGGGAAGCTGGAAGTGAGCTGTTTGGGTTTCCAATTTGCAGCTGTTTCAATTAGTGGAATTTGCCAAATCTAATATACATACATATGTTTGTGTATGTGAAGCACATTTGGAGTAGATTTCTTGGAATATGCATTAAAATTAGTCAATAAGGATATATACTACAGTAGACCCTTAAGATATTGAATTGAGAATTTTGGTAATTTCTTTCTTTGTTAATTTATTTGTTTATGAACTGTCTGACTTGTTGAAGATAAGTTTATCTCAAGATTCGTTTTTCATAATAACCAATTACTTTAACCATGACAACCCGTTCTTGGGTAACGGCCGACCTCAACAGCTCTCGCCAGGCGCCTCAGCTTTGCGCACTCCTCCACTTGATCTTTCCATCGAAGTTGTGGTCGTGCCCTTCGTCTTTCTTCGTCGGCTTTCGCTTCAAATACCTTTTTCGCTGAAGCTTCATTATCCATAGGTACAACATGCCCGGGCCAGCGCAGATGTTGTACTGTGAAACGCTGGACAACATCTATGTCATCGTAGAGCTCGTACAGTTCGTGGTTCATCCGTATGCGAAAGTAGCCCTCAAAACGAACGAAACCAAAGACTTTACGAAGAATTTTTCTTTCAAACACCCCAAGAGCAGATGCATCTGTCCGTGACACAACTCATGCTTCTGCGGCAAGATAAGAGTCTTGTAGAGTGTTAGTTTTATTGGACGAGAGATGTCTTTGCTACACATCTGCTTACTGAGACCATAATAACACCTTTTGTCAAGTGTGATCTCCAGGCTGATGTCATTTTCGGTGTTAATGGAACTTAATTGAAGAAGTCGCATGATAAAGGGTTGCCTTGCCTGAAACCTCGAACAGTATTGCAAGGTTCGGGGAGGTCCGTTCCTACCTTGACAAAGCTGATGGTGCCGCTCAATGTCATTCTGCAAAGACGAATCAGCTTTGCAGGAATACCGAACTCAGACATGGTGGTGTGTAGGCGGTCCCTTATCGGGCTATCGAATGCAGCTTTGTAATCGATGTAGAGATGATGGGTATCGATCTGGTTGTTCGTGGGTCGTTTCCCAGGATTTGGCGTAGAATGAAGACCTGGTCAATGGTGGACTTACCAGGTCTGAAGCCGCACTGATAGGGTCCGATCAGTGTGTTGGCATACGGCTTCAGTCTTTCACATAATACGCTGGACAGGATTTTGTAAGAGATGGCAATAAGACTGATTCCCCGGTAGTTTGCGCATATCGTCGAGTCACCCTTCTTATTAAAAAGAGATGACAAGATAAATATAGTTTTGTACATCTATCATATATGTAAAAGTCATGAAAATCGAGGAGTTTAGCCTAAAAAAATACCCAGCTCTTCGTAACTTTGATATAGGATAAAATGCTGAGCAAAACCTAGTAATTTTGTGAACTGCCAGTTATTATCCCTTATCTACCGAACTTTACTTTCAGCTGAAAATAATGCACAATTTTCTCTTACAAAAACGTTTTCTTTTTTTCAATGTCAAATTTAAGTCATACACCATTAAACATCATCTACTTAAAGATCTAAACATTTGAAACTATAATATTTAATATGTTCATTTGAGAAAACGAATGAATACGAGATGAGATTACATAAATCTCAAAAACAAATTCAAACATTAATCTTAAGCTGTCTCAAGCGATTCAGACGCTTTGGTATGGTAGCTTTTCAATACTCTGCAAATCTCTCCCGCGCTAAACGGCAACACTTACACTAGCCAACAAAAAATTCGTTCTCAATATTTCTTCACATTATGCACAGAAAATAGTTTGCTAATACAAAAAAAAGTTAATAATAACTTCAATATCATAGGTATTATTATATTTGCTAAAAATATCGAAAAATTAAAGTACCTAATTGTATAAATTGTGAAGAAAAATGTAAACTAATTAAAAATAAAATAGTGAAGCAGGCCACTTTTTCCCCAACCTTCTCCGATTTTGATGATTTTTACATATTTGGTAGTGATACTAGCTAATAGTAACCATATCAATTTGTATTCCGATTTATAGTGTTATCGATAACTGAATATGGGTTTTTTTTATTTTTAGAGAAGCCATATCTTCTAAACAAATATAGATATTGACGCTAATTTCCATGACAGATAAAGTATTAAATGTAAAAAAATATTAAATTTTTTTTTAATTTTTTAATATTTTTAGTTTTAAAATTCAAAAGTGATCCCACTTTCGAGGGATAATCTCATTTTATGCGTGAAAATTCACTGAAAAATATGAAAAAAAGAAAAGAACGTAACTCTTAGAATTATAGAAGTTATACTTATTTTTGTGATGGTAGCTCGCATTTTCGGCAAAGTAAAAAGTCATTGAAAAATGACACTTAAGCATAACTCCCCCGAATTGAAAGATTATAAGTTCAAACTTGACATGAATAATGGTTTTGACATTTAAAGATCATCTTTAAATAAAATAATACAGGGTCCGGCACTCGAAGTGTAACCAATTAAAAAGGCCATAAATTCATTTTGGAAAATTACCTTTACTCAATTCAAGGTACAATATGTTGAAAAATAATACGAAATTTAGAAACAATTTACTTTCGCTCAATATGGCCACCTTTTGCCTTCACTATGGCCTTGAGACGGTCCAAAAATGAATCGCAAGCTGCCCGAATGTGACTTGCAGGTATTTTGGCCCACTCGTGGACAATGGCTTTTTTCAGCGTCTCGAGACGGTTGTATCTTTTAGTTCGGACCTTGCTCTCCAAAATGGCCCAAAGAGAATAATCCATCGGATTCGCGTCTGGTGAATTCGAGAGCCATTGTGTGGACGTTATGAAGTTCGGAACGTTGTTTTTCAGCCATTCTTGGTTCACTCGAGCTTTGTGAGACGGTGCCGAGTCCTGTTGAAACGTCCATGGTCTGCCACCGAAATGTTTGTCTGGCCACGGCTTCAAAGCAACCTCCAGAATACTTTCCCGATAATATTGCGCATTAACCTTGACGCAAGGCTCGATGAAAACGATCTGCGGTTACAGCGGCCGAAACCATTATCTGTGGCGGGTGCTGCCTCCTGGTGGCCAATCGATGACTCAAATTCTCGTATGAACGGTCCCTCAAGTAAACCCTATCGTTTTGAGAGTATACGAATTGCTCAATTGTAAAAATTTTCTCGTCAGAAAACACAATGTTCGGCAATTTACCGCTTTCGGCCAAGCGAAGCAACTCCTTCGCTCTCTCAAGTCTGACTTGTTGCTGCTTCGGTGTGAGATCATGTGCCTTTTGGATCTTGTAAGGCTTGACCTTGAGATCATTTTTCAATATGCGACGGATGCTACGGTCAGATATTTTCAGTTCTTTCGCCATTTGATTGGCACTTCGTCGGGAATTTCGCTCAAGTCGCTTCTTCACTTTTTGAACCATCTCACGTGACGTTGCAGTCTTTTGATGACCACCTCCATGACGTTTTGCGATGCTACCAGTATCATTGTAACGAGTTATGGTGCGATAAACGAAAAGTTTATTTACTTTAAGGTGTTCGAGCTAACGAACAATCGCTGGTTGTGATTTTCCAGCTAAATATAATGCAACTACACTATTACGTTTGAAATCCATTACTGATTTTTTTTTCGCGTTTACTCACGGCAAAATGCTTTCGTGCGCTTGTAAACAATACTCTAAACTGTCATTTAGCTAACTTACAGACAGCTGATGCCCGTGCGTCAGCTGCGCGAGCGGTCTGAATTTGGTTACACTTCGAGTGGACCCTGTAAGTATCATGACCAGTGGCGGACCCACGGGGGGGTTTTCGGGTCCGGACCCCCCCTTCGGGATCAGGAAACTCACAATTTTTTTTTGCTTTGCACTTACAATTAATTCAAGGATAAAAAGACAAGGTTTAAAATTAAACGAAATAACTCGTTTATTTGATCTTACAAGGTTTAAAATTAAAAACGAAATTATCTCGTTTATTTGATCTTATGTCTACAAAATATCAATAATTCATGTTGATTAAGGTTTAAAACATTGAAAATTTCATTACAGAATAGTTTCATTCCATAACACAGGTCAACATGGTTCAGTTGTTGGAAAGCTAAGAGTCATTTCCGAAGTAATTTGGTGCGTAGAATCCGAATCCGGCGTCAGAACTGGCCCATCACGTCAGGATTTTGAGATATTTGAGGTTATGTACCCAAAAAATAACATAACCTCAAATATTTCAAAATCCTGACGTGATGGGCCAGTTCTGACGCCGGATTCGGATTCTACGCACCAAATTACTTCGGAAATGGCTCTTAGCTTTCCAACAACTCACATGACCCCTGTATTTGTAGACCTGTGTAATTAATCGTTTTTTAATTTTCGAGGCTTTTTGAAAAATTCTTTTAGAATTTCGTCTTCAGTCAAATCAATCCGGTTATGGATATTCAAAGCAGCTAGACCATTAAGGCGCTCTTGTCCCATCGTATTCCTCAAATAACTTTTGAGTCTTCTTAAGGTTGAAAATGAACGTTCTGGAGTTGCTGTTGTAACCGGCAATACTGCCAAAACTCGTAATAACGTATTGACATTTTTGAATGCATTCGCATTTATTACCTGAAAAAGTCGCAAAAGTTTATAGGGGCTTGATTAAAATGTTATATCATAGGAAAGACTGAGGCTAGTTGGCGGTTACTCCCAAAATATTCACCACAATCATAATATGAAAAGATAGAGACTCGTTCTCTCCTATGGAGATTTCAATTAAAAAAAAAAAACTTACCGACAACGCATCGAGCGCATTTTGAATATTTTGATTGCAAATTCGTTGTCTCCACATTTTCACTTCTGAGATGAAATCGCCTTCGGAACAATCTAATAATTCTTCATAAAAGTTGTAGAGGTCTGTGCACATCTCTTCATTGAATTCTTGCTTGATACATAACTGGCCAAAGATTCGGAAAATTTATTTGTGCTTTTCGAAGCGACTTTGAAGATGAGAAATGTATGTGTCAAGAAATGGCACAAAAAATGCAATTCTATAGTAATCTTCAATTCCTTGAGGTCCAACGTTGGAGGAGTTTTTTTTTGAAGATCACATCGACGCGGCTTTTTGATTTCAATTTCATACCCGGAACAGGTGCCAACCACCTTTTCATAGATGAAATGAAAGCATGAGTCAGCATTTTGCCGCTTTTTCTTGAATTCATCCAAAGCATCATCTGCCAATTTTGTGGCTTCTCCCAGATCTTGATTTTTCAACTGCAATACTCGACTCAAAGGCAGAACAATAGAATTAATGGATTCCATTATATGACACAAGATTTGAAATTCTGTAGACAAGATTGCCGTCAAAAGTTGAGAAGCCTTTTGTGAAGTATCACGGTCTTTCCACATTTTATTTCCTCTAAAGCTTCAATATCAGCTGGCTGGAGTTCGACATATGCTGAAACTGCTTCGTGGGACTGAGCCCATCTTGTAGGACATATAGATTTCAATTACTGTCGTCTTCCCTCACTTTTCGTCGTCATTTTGGAAATTTCATCTTTAAGAACACTTTGTCTCTTGGGCCAGTGGAAAAATGCTTGGATTGTCCCAATAATTCCCAGCGCGTTTTTTATATCAGATACTTCGCAGGCTGCGTTAATAGTCAAACTGAAACTATGGGCAGCGCAATGCACGTAAATTGATAAAATATAGTGTATTCGCACATATGCCTGTGCTCAATGAAATTCGCCGCTCATTGCTGGAGCCCCGTCGTATTTTTCCCCACCACCGTCTCTTTGACCAATAACAAAGCGCGCAGCAGTACGCGGAATGCGGAAAGGAATAGATTGAAACTTGTCGCTCGTTTCCGCGCGAACCGAGTTTCAAGGCGCGCGCTCATATATCTGGGATAAATAATAATAATAAAAGATAGATTTCTCTGGACAGATTTCTCTGGACCCCCCTTACCAAAATCCTGGGTCCGCCCCTGATCATGACCCAGTCTCCAGATATGTAAGATCAAAGGTCACAAAAATCGTTTTTTTTTGCTAATAACATTGTGCTTTTAAATGTTTCCCAAAATTCAAAAAATTATGAGGCATGAAATTCTAAATTAAAACTTATAAATTAGTTTTCTTACAATTAACACAAAAACATGATTTACCTATTATGAACCACATTATTGCTCTAATTATTATTTAATAATGGTAATATACTTTAATATTAAATAAAACAATCGATCATAATGGATGTATACGATAAGCCAAATTATTGCTCTAAAAATAATTAATAAATCGTTCTAAAAAATGAATATAAAATAATTAATCTACAATCAGCGAATAAGCTTCAATTGGTACAATGGCTGCTTGAACCGTTTGTGAATTATAAGCTACCCGTTTTGACGAAACAGCTTAAGCAAGGCATACATTATACAACGTGTCGTATGGCAAGGCTGTTTATCGAGCGCGTCGTATTTTGATTGCATTGTGTGTGGCGCTGCCGTATGAATTCATACGAGGGTCGCACGAAAAGTTGAAAACGTTTTGAATTTTTACAAAACCAGAGCGGGCAGCGATTTTACTGCAGGATCATTGACTTGCCTGCTTATATAATTTTTGGTCTTGATTTATCTGAATATATTCGTAGATAGTCACATTTCGATGTCTTTAGAAGTTGTTGTTTTATAGGGTAAAGGTTGTTCTTCCACTTTGTTGAAGAGCGGTTCTAAGCCGAAGCCACATTTATGTATGTCTTTATTCTCTCAAGTTCCCATTCGATCTAGTTTTTGCTGCATATCTTCCATTCATATCTTTTGCTTAAGTTTGTTATCTTTAGCTTTACAGCAAATTAAGACTTGTAGCAAAAATATTCCCTATTTAAGCTTTATCTTCGCCCCGGTACTAGTGTTGAATCTTTTAAATAGATCTACTCAAAAAACTGCGCAGTCATGCCTAAAATTGGACCCAACAAAGTGATTGCTATTACATAAATAAATTGTTTCTAACAAATTGAAAGCAAACCTCTTCAAATATTTAAGTTGACTTTAGACAAAGCACCGAGTACAGTCAGTTTTTATTCATCAAGTTTGTGTGCATGTCACAGGTTTTACTGTAATTGATGGATACATACAGAATAAGTAAATAAATTCATATATAAACACATGCATACATATACATATATATTGCGTAGATTTCTTGGAACTGAAACCCCACAAAAATACGAAAAAAAAAATAAATATATACCCAGAGCAGAGCATACATTACAAATGCGCAACAACTGTGCCCGGGATAGGAACAACTCAAGAAGCCAACAGTCGAGGCGACGTTTTGAGGAGGGATGGGGAGGGTTCCAGAGTAGATCTAAAACACAGTAGCAAAAACATGAGACGGTGACTGAGAAGATGACTGAGACGTTGAGACTGCGAAGCAACAACAACTACGTCAAAGAAATTGCGAAAAACAACAACAACAACAGCAAAACAGAATTATGTTGTATGGAGAAGTATCGCATATCAGCGGGAGGGAGTTGTTGTAGATGCTCTCTAAAGATGGGAAGAGGGTGAGCGAACAGCCGGAGAGCGGGAGAGAGAGACGATTGTTACGGGTGTAATGTAGCGCTATATCTTTTACGGACTAGGCGGCGTCTGCAAGTATGTTTTATTGTCGTTGTTGTGGATGATGTTGTTGTAGCTGTTGTTGTTGTTGAAGTTGAAGTTGTTGTCCTTGTTTCATATCGCATGTCCTTAAAGCACAGCTGTGTGCGTGTGTGTGTGTGTGCACATACGCATTTAGTATTGAAGATTTACAATGGCAACTTACAGACATACAACAACAGCAACAAGAACAACAGCTTAGGGAGCTACTGTTGCAACTATGACAACAACAACAACAACAAAGCGACAACAAAGTGGCAACTTCAAGCAGACAGCATTTGGTGCGCCTTTTGGCATTTTCCAACTTATTGCTGCAAATGTCCTTGCTGACTATGCAACACACGCACGTAAGCACACTAGCGAGGGTAGATCGAATAGTTAATGGACAGGACATCTTTTTTTTTTACAGCAGATTACTATTAACTACTACGAATTCTGGACTCCTAAGTGGAGCATAGAGCCTCATTGGTTACATTCATTGTGTTGTCTTTGTAGCATGAAATTAGCACCTCCAAATCCTCTGTGCTGGCTGCCTTAGCAGGGGGATTGACCAATAATTGTTGGGTACCCCTTGGAGATATGTTTCCATTATTGTTTTGTTCCATGTTATTCTGACATCCTTTATGAGAATCAATGAGTGATGGGTTCGAAACATGCTTTAGTTATTAGTCGCCTCTGATAAGGGAAAACAGACGCTTACCTGATGACAATTTGGCTGCCAAAAAGGCATCAGGGTTTGTTGAGGACTGCTCTTAGCTTCAGGACTCTTCCTCGACCTTACCGGCATGGGTGGCTCTACCGATAGCTATGCTACCGCCGGCATCGCTTTTGGATGTCGCCCCTAATAAGCCCCCTTACCGCGATAAGGTGGCAATCCCTGAGGCTCCCCCAATATCAGAAAATTGCTCCAAAACTGTTGCAAAATATTTTTACTTTCGACAAAAATATCAACCCTCCCTCGTCTAACTTTTGCAACTTGCTGGTACATAACTTCGTTTAACTTGCGTAGAACCCAGCTTAGCTGGAGAGTACGACTGTAGCAGGGAAGGCCGCATTGGAATGGCATGCGTGTCCATGCAACGTGACGTTGCAAATGCAAGTGCAAGTTTGCATTTATGCCTGCTGTCGTTGCAACAACAACAAAAACAGCACCAACACCAAGATGAATGATAGCAACACTGCTTATAAATATGCGCGCCATTTTGTATTTGGCTATGCTTTGCATTTTTGCAGCAGCCCCAGTTGACAGCAAATCCCTCACCCTCACCTCACCCTGACATAACTTCTGCAAACACACACACACGCATACACACACCTACTCGCTCACGCTCTCTTTTGCTCTCCCTCTTGCTGTCGAGAGCATATGCATACGTCACGTTGAAAGTTAAAAGTTTCCTGTCAATGTTTGCATTTCGAGTTTGTCCTGGCAGTTCATTTTGCACACAGACGTCCTTGACAACACATTCCACACACACGCACACACACACACATTCCAGCAACAGCCAAGAAACTTTAGGCCAAGTCACTTAAAGCTGCTGCTTCACTTGCAACTGACAGAGGTAATGAAAAATTTTTGGTTATCTTGGCTTTAAACTCATTAGAAGGTTATCTACTTAGGAAAACTTTTCGCTGCTGCATTTTCCACGCTGCTGTTTGTGGCAAGAGGCAAAAGTTTTCACGTAAGTCAAAGATCAGCGTTATTTACGGCTAACGCATTCACACAACATACATGAAAAGGGTGTTTTTTTGAGAGGTAGCATTGGAATGTGGTAGTATATCAATTTTTTTAAATAACTTTTGGTACATCTATAGAAAAAGTCAAATTAACAGAATTGTAATTTTCTCGTTTTGGTATTTTTTATCCTCAATTTCGAATAATAAAAATTTGGAACACCAGAGATTAACCTCATTTAGAATGATATCTAAAGTATTTTTTTCGTTTTGATATTTTACAAACCCATTTTTGAGCCATACAAATTAAAACGAAATATGAATGACATCTGAAGAATCTATCGGAGTAATAAAAAGAAGGGAACTAAAAAAAAGTTGGTTCATAAATTGAATTTCGGTGCCTACGATTTACACATTTTAAAGGTATAATAAACAAGACTATTAGTTTTTTTTTTCATTATCATATGACACAATCAGCTAATTTTATAAGTAAAAACAAAAAAATGGCAGGATGGATTGTGCTCCAGTGAGTCTAATCAATATGCAACAAAACTATTTGCTAAAGATTTTTATAGATTATTAAACAAATCGATCTGGAAGGTCCAGAATATGAAATCTTTTCAGACGTCTAACATCCATACTACTGTCCAGTAAGTTAAGAGCCAACAAATTTCCATGGTTTGACAGTCTCTCTAAATATCTTAGCGATGATTTGCTTATTTCATCTTTGACGTAAGGAACATTCAAGTCTTTGCGAATTTCTTGGTTGCTTACATACCAAGGAGCGCCTGCGATGTTTCTACGAGTTATCGATATCTTTGCAGGAATTTCAATTTATTTTAGCTATTTAACATAAATATTAAAAAATTCTGCTCTTCCATTTTTTCGGGATAATACAGAAGCTAGAATTGAACCTCAGTAATCTAAGCTATTATAATGATTTGATTCGGCATAGAATCTTGATGCTCGACTTTGTTTTAGTTATAGGACTACCTGAAATAGCTTTAGGGCCATTAGGGCAAGCAATAGATCTCAAGGGACTTTATCAAAAAAAGTCTAGGTACGCCAAGTTCCACGCTCATTGTGCCAAAGGAACAGTCTCCATTTTGAGGATATTTGCTATGACTAAGCTCATTGCTTATTGTTTTATAAATCCCAAGCATCACCTTCACAAACTAAGTATTCCTGAACTTAAGGAATCCAAAATATTTTGACCACAATTCTATATCATTGCAATGACTTTGACATCTCGGACCACATTGTTTACATCAAAGAACATATGTATGACGCCCTGTGACTCTCTTTAAAGATCACCCTATATACACTTTCCCACATGAACCCACAATACAAACACACACGAGTGCACACATCGAATTACACCAATCAAGCTGCCAAACTGCAAACAACATGTCCGCCCCGCGCCACGCCCTCTTAACTCTATTCTGCAATGCCTGACTGACTTTGATGCTCCGCTGCTCCTTCTGCTCCTGTTGCTGCTCCTTCTGCTTTGCTGCTTGGTTGGCACTCAATTGATGACAAACAAACCCAACTACATAGAATCTATGTCACAGATTACTATATACTTTACATTAGATGAATAGAGATCCTGTGCTGTGCAATGCATGAACCAAGATGAATGTATTCATTTTTCAGGATACGATTTTTTTTTCTTAGAATTGTTTATATTTTACTCTCGAAATTGGGTTTTGATTAATGTAATGTCAGCGCTGTTAAGGAATTTCTTTATTTTGATATTTCTATTAAGACTGCAAGAGATTTTATCAGCAAATGACATCTTGTTCTTTTCGGAGATGTGGATGCTGCTTCATTAGGGTTAAGTCAGAGAGAAACACAATAGCGGCAATTGATGAGAGAAAAAAAAATCGTTTAATAGGAAGATAAATCTTTCTCAAGATATAATATCTGCCCTTCTCTTGTTATCCTAGTTATCTAATGTTCAGAGGAGAAAGAAGAGAGGCTCTCTAATCCCTCTGATTACAAAAATCTGCACACCAAATTGACTTACTTCACTTCCCACTGCCTTTAAGAACAACTCCTGCTCATCTTGCAAAAATCGCCTCAACTTTCAGTGCTGAATAATTTTGTAAAATAAAACCTTGACCCGTCCATCCTCTTTACCTGTCAGGGTAACACTATCTTCTCATTAATGTGCGAGAAAATAAAATACAGAGCCCACAATTCAAGGTCGATCATACGATATGTATGCGAAACTAAGTTATTAAGTTAAAGTTATGGCTTCTGTGTAAGCTTAAAGACTTATCTAGACATCCTGAAGGGGGCTCTATTTTTATGGCAGCGAGTGTCTGCGTGTATCTGTGTGCTGCTGCTTGTTTGTATGTACGTCCGTGTATCTGTCGGTTGACTTGTTTGTTTCTTTGTTTGTTGCTGTTGTTGTTTGCTGTACGTGTCTCCTTGGTGTTGTACGCACGTAAACGATGCCGAGTATTTATTACGCGCACAACTTGACATAATTCCTTTTTTCCGCTCTGTCGGTTGGGTCGAGCACAACTAAGCGGGGGAAGCAGCAGCAAAGGGAGACGACTTCCTCTATGCAGTTTAAGTAGCTCCGCGAACTTGTAGAGTAGGTGAGCCACTGAGGATGGGGAGTAGCGCAGGAGGCACAGTAGTTCTCTGCGAGGCTAGCTAGCTAAGCAGTTGGAGACAACGATAAAGATTTATGTTCGTATGTGCATGACTTACATTGCACATAGTCGGGTAAAGGCATTGGATCGCTCAATTGCCATCATCATAAATAGCGAATTCGGCATGGATCGTAAGAGTAAGAGGTCGGAAACGTTGTCGGCGGAACTCTTTGCGAGGTGTGTTTAGGAAATTGTAATATTATGATAATACGACAAGAGTGGATATCTTCGATTGTTGTTATTATAATTTAAACTTGTATAATTATTATTAAATTTATTGTTAAAGAACTTAAAATGCTCCCCACATAGTTTTAGTTGCAAGCACCACGTCCAAACCTGCCATGGAACTCAACCTCACCGACACCCGGACTAACATCACCCTTCTTGTCGACGCCGCTACCGCCTGGGCCACATCTGTAGGCCGAACGGTTCTCGACGGTCTTGGAGGCATCACCAGGACCGCTTGCTGTTGGTCGTTGACGCACAGTCTCTGAGGGAGCCGGGCGCTTCAGAGTTGAGAGCGCAATTAAGTGCAAGTAGCTGTGCAGCTCCTCAATGCCTTCGTTGGTCAGATACCAATAGTAGTGTCTCCAGGCGAACTGCTCCTTGACAAGGCCGCTAGAGTGCAGCGACTGCACAGCCTTAATGACATGCAAATTGGAAATTACCTCCAATTCGGGGTGTTTCGGTGCGTGGAAATCCTTTTTTGCCACAATTACGTCCTCTTTGAAGAGGTATTCGTAAATGGCGACACGATGTGCCTTTGGCATGAACATGTTTGCGTCGTCTATGGGGCAGGACCGGAAAGAAAGGGAAAGTGAACTAAGTAGAAAAGAAATAATGACGAACAGTCACGACCGATGAAACACAATCGGGAAAGTCGCTCAGAAATGTGGCCAGCTAAAGGCAACACAAGGACAGATAGCTAAAATAAAAAATATGATTAGGTAATTTGAGAAATAAGTTGGAACATAGTTGGTAGGTAGGACTTAGCGACCCAATTCACTTCGTTCAAGAACAGGTCTTTTGTGATACCGGGGAGTAATGGGAGTAACGGATAGGGATATAGGAATAAACAGAAAAATTTGCGAAATAGGAAAAGTGGAAAGTGCAGGACCATGTTTAACGTGGGATTCGAACCCGCAACCTCGGGGGTGACAGTCTAGTACACTGTCGTTAGGCTATCGAGGGCGCTAATTTAGAGCATACTTATAAATAAAAATTATGAGGTGCAGAGATCTTCCTAAGGATTAGATAAATAACAATATTATTAGATTAATTTAATTGTGCTATAAAAGGTGATGACGGATGGAATCATGTCTTCTTATTTCTTCTTAGATTCCATTTCCCCTTAGTGAGGCATAGGGACGCAACGATTCATTTAAATCTTATTCTGTTGGGTGCTTCTCTATCTATGTTGTTCCAGGAGTAACGTTGATCACACCTAGTTCTTTTTCGATAGTCCTTCTCTATGTTATAGCCAGTGCACCTGGCCGTCTGATTCCTTGTAAGTTCCAGGTTAAAGCTTGTCGAGAAAAAAAAATGTCTTGGTTATCTGATAGTTTGCCCAATCCAATACCATTTGCGTGCCCCAATCTCGTTTACAGCAATCTTTTGATCTCTTTTAAGTAGGAGGCCTATATTTGAAATGCGATTTGGCATTAAATTCGAACATTTTACGCTGGTCTTTATTTATGACGGTTTGGACGTTCCTGTCAATTGATTTTATGTCTATTATGTTAAAACTTTGGTTTATCGTACTAGTGATCTAGCAATCCGCACCATTACATGTACGTAGCAGTACCTTAATTTAGAGATTATCGATTTGAACAATCGAGGACTTATATTATGATTCGACATTGAGCTTTAAAAAGGCATTCAATCGAAGTAGCTATTAAAAATACTTTATGTTCCACAATAATACCACACATCAACGTCTTCGCAAAACCCAGCCGTTTATGCCGCCTTAAAGGGCGGGCAGGGAATAGTCTTTGCCATCTTTCACTGTATCTACTTGTGTGCCTACCAATCTGCTCTTCAACTGTGTGCAGATTGAGGTCTCTATGGAGTGTGGAACCGCGTACGTACCAGGGACAGTTGGTTATCTGCCGTAATACTCGAATCTGCAATAAATGTATGCGCTTTTAGTTCGATTTGGCAGCAATCCCCCAAATCTTCACTCCATAAAGCCATATCGGTAGAATACAGTGCACATATACAGCTCTTTTATATCTCAGCGGCAAGGAGCTCCTGTTATTGTAGAGCCATCGCAGTTGTAGCAGTCTGTGACGACATTTCTTACCTGGATCTTTGAGGTGTGTCCCAAAGGTAAGGCGTTTGTCCAAAGTGATGCCGAGGTACTTAGCTTGTAACGGCTGCCAGGGTAACGCCCTCTAGATGGATTGAAGGGGTATACGCCAGTCTTTTGAGTGTGATATATGGGTTTATTGTTTTTAGCGATTTACTTTTAAATTGCACCGTTTGCACCAAGCAGCGAGAGTATCAAGATACCCTTGTCGTCCATTACTTGCCTCTAAGCTACTTTTGGCATTATAAATGACTGCGATATCATCTGCATATGTCGCAATAATAGCCTTAAAAGGAGCTTCCATATGTTTAGAGGTAGGTAGGTTCTGGGTGAATCAGAAATATACAAAGACAAGAGCAGCGGACCCAGAATACAGCCTTGCGGCACTCCTGCTCTCATATTATAAGTGCACGAGTATATGTCCCTTTCCTTGACCCTTAACTATCGTCCTTCCAGATAAAGGCCATGGTACGGTGCAGGCAAAAGGTTTTTAACTTTGCACAGTAGACCATCGTGTCACACCCTATCGAACGCTTGCTGCATGTCAATGAAGACATCGTTGGAGAACTCCAGGTCGTCAAAAGCCTGCATGATGTGCTTCACCAATCTGTATACCTGTTCCACAGTGCCCTGTCCCTCTTGAAAGCCGAATTGATGATCCGGCAAGATATTGTATTCACTTATAATGACAGAAATCCCATGCGCAATAGTCCTCTCCCATAATTTAGACAGGGAGGGTAAAAGACTTATGGCCGATACGACTCAGGAGCAGACTCAGATCAGATATGAATGAAAAAATAATTTTAAACATGAAGGATGTTTTTTAAGAGCACAAAATTTTAATCTAAAATGAAGCAACGAAAATATATTTAAATGAAAACAAACTTATATGTTGGTTGAGCATAACTCCAAGATATCTAATAAATTATCATCACGACTAACTCTTACATGGCACCTTTAGTAGTTCGAAAATTTTGAAGAGCTTATTTCTATTGTTACTCCAATACAATTCCTGTCTTCAACTTGATTGCTGATCAAATTTAAGAAGCAAATTTATAAACCCTCGTTTTATTTTTATTGAACACACCTCGTTGATTGAATAAAAAAAAACAATTTTGACTTGACAACTTCATTGGCGGCAGTTCGCAGAAGTTTTCTGCACTTCAATTTTTCTTCGCCCTTGCATATCTCTGCCCCTCGCCCACCGTCTTTATCGCAGAATGCGATTTCTTAGAGCATTAAACATAATCAGCACAACAGCAACAACAACAGAGAAATACCATTAGCAGCCAACAAACTGTAAGCCAAAATGGCGGCAACCGGCAACAACAACAATAACAACAACAATAGCGAAAAAAAACAATAACACCATCAACGCGAAAATAATACGAAAAATGCGGCGTTAATGGCATCGGGCCAAACAGCATCCATTCGCAGCATCCAGATTGGAAGCCCTTACAAAAGCATCCAAACCATGGAGCTGGCAGGCAGGCAGGCAAACGATATTATGATTATGATTATTATGTTGTTATTAGATTAAGAGCAATTTTAACTTTTTTTTTTCTTCTTACTTTCTTAGTGTTCTCGCTCCACTTGTGTTACTTGCCCCATGTCCCATGCCCCATGCGGCGTCATCTTATTTCTTTGGCATTGTTACTCGACTCTTTTTGTGCGTCGACGCTTCCGTTTGGCTTTGGCTTACGACACTTGACGTCGTCTTGTTTGGAGCTGCCAACTTGCCAGCAGCAGCAGCAGCAGAACGGGAGCCAACTCAACCACTTGGCAACCCTCAGCCTATTGTTTGACGCTGCGCCTTGGCTACGCTTAATTGGTTGGCTTTTATTACTTGGCAAGTGTGCGCATAATGTTTGTTGCCACTGTGCACAGTAGTTGAAAAATTGCAGCTACCACCAAGTTGGTGATTCCACCAAAAGATTTAACGTCATGCAAGTGAATCTTTAAACTAGCATGACAATTTAAATTGTTGCAAAGTTTCTTCGTGCCGCCTTTTTTCATTTTCCGGCACAGTGTGTGACGTAGAGAAATCTTTTTTTAATTAAATGAGCGCCTTGCATTAGTCTAATGGCAACTGTGGAGCCCCCACCCGGAGCCGCCCACTGAAGTCATGCCGGCTGCGCTGTCTCACTTCACACCTACACACAAAGCTCTCTCTCCCACACCCACACACAGGCACGCGCCTGTGCTAGTTTGCGGCGCCATTTTGTAGCAAAATGAATTTAAATTGTTTGCCGGCGTTTCCGGTATTAAAGGCAGCTTCCTTTTGCCTTTTTGTTCTTTCTGCTTGTTTTACTTTTCTTTTTACATTTTCTTGCACCTTTTCAATTTTTATTTGTTCTTGGTGTTGGCGTTGGGGGCACAGCGAACACGAAAAGAAGCAGAAAAACGAAATTACTTAATTACAACAATTATTAAATAGCAGCCAAAATGTCTGGGTGTTCTCATTTGTTGTACGTTGTAAAGGCAAAAATGCGCCCAACAACAAAGGAATATCAAGAAGAAAAAAATGCAAAAGACATAAAAAATGTATATAAGGTAGCATGCTGCTTGGCCATGGCTAAGACATTTCCCCATAGCATTTTTTTTTATTTCAGCTAGCTGCTTTATTGTGTATTTTTATGCTCTATATACACTGCATCTAAAGAAACTGGGGTATATTGGTTTGTTGAGAATGTTGGTTATCACAGGCAGTTTGGCATACGTCTATAAACAATTTTTGGGAAAAAAAAGTGAATATTTTTTTTTAATATTTTAAGTCCGAAACCACTCAGTTCTAGAACACGACGTCTTTTCTTATTATAAAAAGTTTTAAAATCAAAATAAACCTCAAATAAAGCGAAAACCTTATACAAAGCAGATCTATACATATCCATCCTTAAAGGATATATCTACGTATTGCACTGCAAGTTTCAGAGATGTCTTGTAGATCAATTATTTGGGAATGGTCCCAGAATAAGAATGAATAAAGTATAGAAAAATGTATCATTAAAAGTCTAAGCTCAGATCTAGATCAAGACGGATTTTAATATAAAAAATTTTAAATCAAAATAAAATACCTCAAATGAAGCGAAAACCTTATTCAAAACAGATCTGTATATATCCATCCTACTTAAGCCTTAAAATATATATCTTGGTATTGCACTGCAAATTTCAGAGATTTCTTGTAGATCAATTATTTCGGAGTGGTCTAAGACTCAGAATGAATAAAGTATCGAAAAAGTGTAATTTATACATAATGCAAATAATTATACCAATGTGCATTGGTTCAAATAAATTTTCAAAGTTTTAGGCCTTCTTTAGAAACACTCTGAAACATAGTTCAAGTAGAAATCTGCATTGTACATTGAAAAAAATGGGATTAAAGATTTTTGGTCTTGAAATTATAACCAAAAGTAGCGCAATCTTTTTTTTACTATCAGTTTAGTAATGACATGATTTATATTTTTTTTTTAAGATGTCCGAATAATCTTGTTTTAAGATCTAATTTATAATATTGCACTCCCAAAACCTAGAAAATAAATATTTTCACAGACAGAAAAAATTTTTTTCCTAATGCAAGACTTTTTATATTATTTTTTTTATCAAAATTTAATGTGAATATCTTCTTAGACAGAAATAAAAATTTTGTAATGCAAGATTTTTATAATTTTCAGAATTATTGGTCGTATAAGACATTTTTTTCTTTGTTGAAGTTATTTTATTTCCGGTCCTATTTTAAGAAATTTGGGTTATGGAAATTTGTCTTATGAATCTAACGCCTTATCTAAGGCATAAATACAATAGATGCCGAAAGTATTGATGCAACATTTTTTTGGTCGTTCTACAACAATTTTTGGTCTTGGATTTTGATTTTTTTACTCTTATTTTTTCATTTTATCCCATTACTTTTTGATCTTTTTGCATTTAAGCAACAAACCTGTTCTGAAAATGTTGATTAAAGATATCTCTTAGTGCCCCGACTTTTGTAACTAGGGTGAGATCCGAGGTTCTTGATATAGCCTTGGCCAGTAGTGCATTAAAGTCACATATAAGTGACTGGCAAGTATCTCTTGAAGAGTCTATGTCAGACCATAGGATTATTCGATTTAACCTAGGGCTAAACCTAGGGAGTAGCGAACGCAGACGTAACTCCAGAAACACAAACTGGGAATAGTTCAATTTCCCTAAAGAGCAAAATCTGTCCAGCAGAACATCTGGAAAGCTCAGAAACCCTTTTGGATTGGAATGCGCAGTGGAGGAATTAAACGCGTTCAATGAAAGCTGTCCTCTTGCTAACGATAATAAGGAGAAAGATATCAAGATATCTTCATATTCTTATCCCAGAATCTCTGGGTTGGCGCTAGACTGCACCGCCTCTAGGCTCTAGACGCCGCTCCCCAATTTGTAACCGATTTAAAAAAAAAAAAATTAAATTATATTATATGAGCGTTTTCACAAGTGACGGACGGACATTCGTAAGTTTTTTTTTGAACATATTGCGCGATGGCGCAAAGACCAATAAAAAGGACACTGTGAATCAAGTACTAAAAAATAGAGGGGGAAAGTTCCTAACTAAAACCGGTTTTTAAAAATTATTTAGGTAAATTATTAATGCTGATAAGGACGTAGATAGACGAAGCGTGACGGACGGACACAAAAGACATGAATCTAGTCTAGTTTAAGAGTTATGGCCATTTGAAGTTGAAAAAGTGAACTTGGTTTGATTGGCATAAGATTTGGTCCTAAAGTAGCTGACGACGCAACTGATACGAATCTGAGATTATTTATCAGAGTTTATTTAAGCTCTATCTCGTCTAGCTTAGAAGTTATGGCCATTTGAAATTGGAAATAACAACTTGATCCGATTGGCATAAGATTTGATCCTAAAGTAGCTCCCGATAATGGGAGTAAGTGATAAGGAGTCCAGGATCATGCTAAGCGTGAGATTCGAACCCACAATCTCACACAATGAAATAGACTGATGCACCATCACTAGGCTATCGAGTCCGCTCCCCAATTTGTAACAGCGATCCAATTTTTTCAAAAAAAATAATAAATTATATTATATAGGCGGGTTGAAATATGCACTTTGGTTTTATATTCAGAAGATTTCAGTGCCACTCTGCTAAATTTCAAATCTGGTCCAGGGAACGATATAAAGAGATCATTTATAAACTACGTGACGCTACAGGAGGGGACGGGGGTTTGACGAGGCGTCATGAGACACAAAAATCATATGGAAAATCTTCAAAAATATTCCGTTGCTGTGTCACAAGCGGGGGAGTGGTGGATCTATTTTGACGAAAATCAGCGTCACGTACTTTATGGATGATCCGTAATACTTAAGGTGCCTGGGACTTAGACGATGATATACAATTTTGGTTTAACAATTTATGGTAGTAAGACGAGTCAGACTCAAAATTTAAATAGAGTAATTAGAGTTTAATAAGAGTATCCAAGAGTCGTCTTTTTGCTGCTCCAAAAAAAAAATGTTTCCCAATTTTTCAAATACTTTCACTTGGTACGCTTAACGTCTTTGTTGTTGCTTTTGTCTGTTATTTTAATTAAATATTTTCACACCTAGTTCATTTGAGTCAGCCAGAGTCGGAATGAATCCGACAAACCAAACCCAACAGCCAAGAGGCCAACTCCAGCTACAGCCAGTTTGAGTACTTGTTCCACGTTTCATGTTCTGGCCATTGCAATGCTTTGGTATTTAGGTGTTAATTTCCTGTCCCAAGGCGAAAACAAAGAGCAGCAGCAGAAGTTCTCAAGTACCAGAGACAACAACAACTACAACTACAACAAGAACAACAAGTTCTTGCAATCTTCCATTGCAAGTGCCGACCCTAATAAGAATAATTGCAGGCTATGCGCTGAAAATTAGAAAAGACAACGAAGCAGGGCACAAGTTTTATTGCATGCGAAATACATAATTGAAAAGCATCGACTCTTGGACTCCAGGACTAGACGAGTGTTCCTCTTAGTCCTCTTAGACAACTCTGGCTGCTGCGCTGGCCTCTTGGCCTGTCCAGCACCCCGAAGCTTCGGGTTGTCAGCTAAACTTTTTACAGCTCGCTGAAATAATAGCAGCAAAAGTGGTTATAAATATTTTGTGCAGCAACGCGGCAACCCTCAGTGGAGAGCAGGGTTTCCAGGCTGCGTGACAAAATGCTGCGAAGACAGCGAAAGTCATTTTTCAGCTAAATGAATTTGCGGAAGTTGCAGCAACTGCGCAAAAAAAGTCAAGAAAGAAAAAACTTGCTGCAAGTTCTGGCAGGACGAAACTTGCCTAGTCACAGATGCGGTCAGCTGCAAAGTTCAATGTGCAACTAATGAGGCAGCAACAGCAGCAAGCAGCCTTGCAGCATCAAGTCACCAAGTTTGGCTGCTGCTGTTTATTTATAAGCAAAAAATACTAAAATAAATACCAACAAAAAAAGTTTACCATTTTCATTTGCACTAAATTGCATTCCAATTGCAGGTCCACCAGGTCCTCCAGGTCCACCAGGCAAACGTGGCAAACGCGGCAAGAAGGGCGACACCGGCGACAAGGGTGATGCGGTAAGTTAACCCAAGTCCTAGGACCAAACTCCACTACTAACTCCAATTCCATAGGGTCTCAATGGCATCAGCGGTGAGAAGGGCGCTGCTGGCAGACCCGGTGACAAGGGTCAAAAAGGCGATGTCGGCCATCCGGGCATGGATGTCTTCCAAACTGTCAAGGTAAAGCGTAGATCTAGACTGTACGCCAGTCAAGCTGCTGCAATTACTCACAGTCAGTCAAAACTGAAACTGTCAAAATTCTTAAACAAAATTCTTACACTAAAAACTAAAATTTCTAAACTCAAATTAACAAAATTCCCCTCTCTCTTTGCGCTACCCGCTCTTATCTTCAACACATTTTCCAACACTGCAGAACCTCAAGAGATCGGTGACAACGTTGCATGGTGGCACCTTGGGCTATGCGGAAATTGTTGCTGTTAAGGTATATTCCTTCTGCCACAAACATAAATACATTTCAAGTGTAGACAGTGTAGATGGTGTAGTCCTTCCAGATTGTATGTCAGAGTCCTGTTCTGACTGCAACTGGTTGTCCTTTTTGCTTGCTTTTATTTCGTAGTTGTTTCATTGTTGTTTGTAATGCTTTTAAGTTGCCTTAGTCCTAAGCTCTTTTATTTAAACTGAACCCATAAATATGTAGCTCCTTCGAGCTACGACGCATCGGTTCGTTTCTGCTTAGTCATTTTGTTCATTTGGTTCTTTGGAATCTGCCTTTTAGATGCTCGTCCTTTTGTTCTTCCTGTGCTGTAATTTTTTAATGTCACAATGTATTTGCTTTGGAATTTGTAGCTTTTGAGTTTAACTTTTACTGCAACGCTTTATTTGTAGATTCTCTACACACATATTTGGGTTTTTGTTTTCGGACATTTTGTAAAGTTATGGTCTACTAAATGAATACAACTATTTATTTGCTCTTTAGAAACGATTAAATTGGTTGAAAGTGTTGTAGAGTAGCAATTTCCAGGATAATAGATTGGACATAGTTTATATGTAGTGTGGTTGGAAACTAATTAAAATCTTGTCGTAATATTTTAGCTAGTTAAGCTAAAATTGTTACTACTTTAAAGAGTCTGAAAGCGCTTTAGACGCCAGTACTAGAAGCTCATTCAAAAAGTTTCCAACACTAGAAATAGTCAATAGTAGAAAATCTTCTATAGAGTCAAAACTAATGGAATATATTACTAATTAAAGCTCCTAGTAGTCATTTTCGTGCTATTATAGCAATATAACAATATACTCAAGAGCTTTTGCTATATGAAAAAAAGGAACCTTCTCAACGAAGTACTTTTGCAACACTAGAAATGCGCTCATGCAACTTAAATGCTTATTTTAAATAAATAAGTTCTTAAAAATGTGGTCAAAATTCGGTCTTTATGGCTTATTTTTGAATTTTCATTATCCAAAAGAATATCACTGAAAAAAAGAGTTTTAACCTATAATTTATCTCCAGCTTGCCTGCATATCGACTAAATAGAAGTTTTCAGTATTTTTCGCTTAGAACAAAGTATTCTTCTATTTCACCATCTGATTCAAAGAAGATTTCAGTATATTCAGTTAAGAACAAAGTATTCTTCTATATCATCATCTGAGTTGGAAGAAGATTTCATTATATTTAGTTGAGAACAATTTTTCCATTTCATCATCTGAGTTGAATGAAGATTTCAGTATATTCAGTTAAGAATAATGTATTCTTCTATTTCGTCATCTGAGTTAAAAGAGGATTTCAGTATATTTAGCTTAGAACCAAGTATTCTTCTATTTCATCATCTGAGTTAAAAGAAGATTTCAGTATATTTAGTTTAGAGCAAAGAATTCTTCTATTTCATCATCTGAGTTAAAAGAAGATTCCGTATATTTAGTTTAGAGCAAAGAATTCTTCTATTTCATCATCTGAGTTAAAAGAGGATTTCAGTATATTTAGCTTAGAACCAAGTATTCTTCTATTTCATCATCTGAGTTTAAAAAAGATTTCAGTATATTTAGTTTAGAACAAAGTATTATTCTATTTCATCATTTGAGTTAAAAGAAGATTTTGGTATATCTAGTGAAGTACAAAGTATTTTTCTATTTCATCACCTGAGTTAAAATAAGATTTCAGTATACTTAGTTTAAAACAAAGTATTCTTCTATTTCATCATCTGAGTTAAAATAAGATTTGAGTATATTTAATTTAGAATAAAGAATTCTTCTATTTCATCATCTGAGTTAAAAGAAGATTTTGGTATATCTAGTGAAGAACAAAGTATTCTTCAATTTCATCATCTGAGTTAAAAGAAGATTTTGGTATATCTAGTGAAGTACAAAGTATTCTTCTATTTCATCACCTGAGTTAAAATAAGATTTCAGTATACTTAGTTTAAAACAAAGTATTCTTCTATTTCATCATCTGAGTTAAAATAAGATTTAAGTATATTTAATTTAGAATAAAGAATTCTTCTATTTCATCATCTGAGTTAAAAGAAGATTTTGGTATATCTAGTGAAGAACAAAGTATTCTTCTATTTCATCATCTGAGTTAAAATAAGATTTCAGTATATTTAATTTAGAATAAAGTATTCTTCAATTTCATCATCTGAGTTAAAAGAAGATTTTGGTATATCTAGTGAAGTACAAAGTATTCTTCTATTTCATCATGTGAGTTAAAAGAAGATTTCAATATATTTAGCTTAGTAAAAAGTATTTTTCTACTTCATCATCTTTTTTTAAAAATTAACATTATAACCGCCGCAAATTATTAACTACTAGAAGTAATCTCATAGAAGCATATAATATATTTGCAACACTGAATTATGGTTTTCCGTTGATTCTTCTCTTAAAATACGATTCCCGAAGCTATTTTTAAAATATCTTCTATAGATTATGTAGTGACTTTTGAGATTTGCAAACAAATTTTGAGTCGCTAGGAAATTATGAAGAATTTCTTTGTTGACCACTACTCAGTGAAGAGAATAAGACATTGTTTTGAAGATATAAAGAAAAATTGGCAGAAGACGTTTACAAAGAATCTTCCATTTGAAGTCTATGGTACATAATTTTAGAAAGCGTTTTTGAAGCAAGCTGTAACTTAAGAAGAACACGAAAGATCTCCCATAAGACTACATGCTTATTTTGCGTTAACTAATCTTTTTCTTACAACAGAAAGACATGCTTTCTCAGTCTACAGCTACAGAGAAATAACAAAGACATGTCATAATAATTCAAGAAGAATACGAAAACTCTTTTATAAGATGACTCGCTACCTTTGAGTCAGCTTACACGTTTCTTCCTATGCCAAAGATAATCATCTCATCTAAGTGAAATACTTTGAAACTGTGCCATAAGAAGAATACGTAGAATCTTCTATTAGACGACTCGCTAGCTTTGTTTCAACTACTTCTTTTCTTACTAAACTAATCGACAGACATATCTTCTTAAAAAAGATTTTGAAGATTTGAAGGAAATTATAACTTTAAAATTATATAAGCAATTTCTTATTAGACAACCTTGATGACGCTAGCTTTATGTCAACTAATAAAATTTGTACTACGCCAATTGGCAGACATCTCTAATTGTGTTAGTAGATAACTTTAAATGTGTTTCTTTAAAACTAAAGAAAAATAAAATTCAAGAAGAATATGACATATCTCTTATTAGATGACTCTTTAGCTCTTCTTCAATCTTTTATTTTCTTACAATACTAATAGACAGGCAAGTGCAATATTTTGAAGCTATAACTCAAGAGAAATATGAAGAATCTTCTATTAGACGGCTCGCTAGATTTGCTTCAACTTATATATTTCTTTTCTATGAGTTAATAGACAGATATACCTACTTAGTAGAGATAATTAAACAGATTTTAAAACTTTTTTTTAAGGATTGAATGAGACTTTAAAAGTTAATTTCAGATAGGATTTTTGAGTTTTTAATAAAATTACAAATGAGGAATAATACGAAATATCTCGTATAAGTCGACTCGCGAGATTTAAGTCCACAAATGCTTTTCTTACTAAGCCAGTCAACGGATATCTCTTCTCAACGTATCATTTTAAAATAGAATTTTGAGATTTAAATGAAACTTAAACTTAGAAGAATACGAAGAATCTTCTATTAAATCAGATTTATCTGAGATGAAGGAAATTATAACTTTAAAAGTATATGAACTAGGCTCTTTTTACGAAGCCAATTGACAGACATCTCTAATAAGTGGATAACTTTAAAAAGCGTTTCTTTAGATTTCAATGAAAATTAAACTCAAGAGCTACTCAAAGAATCTTCTTTAAGAAGACTCGCTAGCTTTGCGCCAACTTATCCTTTTCTTATTAAGCTAAAAAATAGATATCCCTATTTATTGGACAAATCTGTGATATAGATTTAAAAAATTATATTTTAAGAATGGAATGAAACTTTCAAAGTAGATAATTTTGGATAGGGCTTTTGAGATGTCAAAAAAATTACAAATTAATAAAAATTCGAAGTATCTCGAATCTCGAGCTCTGCATAAATAAATGTTTTTTTTTTTAATAAGCCTGTATTACTTTAGAATAGAATATTGAGATATAAAGAAAACTTGCTTTAAAGAATAATGCGAAGAATCATTTAATAAAATATGAGCTTTTCATCATCTTATGCGCTCTTTACTCGTTATAGATATAGATTTTAAAATCCATTTATTTTATGTTTTTATTAAACTATAAGGTGATCCCTACTTAGTTCCACTATGATATAGATTTAAAAAATTATTTTTAAAATTTTAATGAAATTTTTAAAGTAGATCATTTTGGATAGGGCTTGAAATTGAGAACAATTCGAAGTATCTCGAGTCTAGAGCTCTGCATCAACAAATGATTTTTAAATTAGTCAGTATCATTTTAGAATAGAATCTTGAGATTTCATTTATATGTTTATTTATTGATCATTTCATAAACAGCTACCGCTTTTCATCATCTTATGCTTTCTAAACTATGCTCGTTATAAATAAAGATTTTAAAATAGTTTTTGATATTTCAATAAAACTTGAGATTAAGTATTTATTTATTCAATATATGAAGAATCTCTCACTTAACGAGTCTTTAGATTTGCTTCAACTAATCCTTTTCATATTTAAACAATAGATTAAGAAATGGTTTTTTAGATTTTAAAAAAATTTAAGATTGCTTGAAAGCAATGATATAAGAAGAATACGATGAAACTCTTATACCATAGCTCACTAGCTTGGAGTCAAATAAATCCTTTCTTCTAGATATGCATGTAGAATAGTGTCATAAATACAGATATATAAGCAAAAGCCGTAAAAACTCATTTCGATATTAAATTTAAAAATCTGATTCGATAACCCGTATCTGTCTGCAGCAATCATCTTGATTAGCATAAAAATATGATTGTATGTGTGGAAATATTTTTAAAAAATTTTTGACTGCCAATACCATTTGAATATTAAACAAATTTTTCCGATAACGCAATTTTAGTGGAATATATACTCATCGACATTTTTAAATAAATAAAAATTATGCTATTGATAAATGAAAACATTTTAGCATTGGAATTGAATTAACTTTCGTGAGTAAAAATATGAAAAAAAAACTCACGCAATAAATAAAAAGCAATTTTCCAATTGGTACAGTTTGCATAGATTAAAAATAAATTCAATTTGTGTAGAATTCAAAACATAACAAAGCGCTAGAGATAAAAGCTTTTATGTATTATAATGAAAAATAAATAGTATTGTATGTTCTATATTATTAAAAACAGCTGCTTAAAAACAATATAAATTTAATAGAGCTTAATAGATAGCATTTAATATCACTTAAACCTTTTTAGTTTTAATAACTCTCTTCATTTGCCTTCTTAACGACTTCATTTAAATGTTTTTTTTTTTTTAGTTTTTGATGGGGCCATAAAATTTGGTTAAAAAAAAAGTTTATCAACATTTTTTTTTTGTGGCTTCATTATTTGGCAATATTTTTTTTAATTAACTTAACCAACCTTTTTTTTATGAAAGCGCATTTGCAGCAGCTTAATCTTATTTTTTCTAATTTGGTTTTATCGTTAACATATTAAACTTTTTATTTTTACGGTTTTAATTTAAAATGGTTTGTGTTGCTGTTGTTACTGTAAGGACTTGCAAGAAGCGGGCGTTAATGTGTCCGCCTCCACGGTCATACAGCTGAAGGTACGTAGTCCGGCAGCCAGCATGTGCTCCTTTTTGTGGGCTTAGGCGTTCTATAAAGCATGTTTTAGCTTAATTTGTTCGTATCCGAAGATTAGCTTAACAAAAAGTGCTAATAAACTTGTTTTAATTTAGGGCGAACCCGGCGAACCAGGTCCACCAGGACCACCAGGCGAGCCTGGCAGTCCGGGCGTGCCGGGCGAGCGTGGACCACCTGGTGAAACTGGACCTCAGGGTGTGCAAGGAGTGGCAGGCGAACCAGGTCCCATAGGACCGCCTGGATCGTTGGGTGCACCGGGCACAAAGGTGAGTAAAGCAAGCGGAGTCATAAACAAAATGAAGTTGTCAACAGGATTAATGCAGTATTTGTATCTGTTGGATAAACAAACTGTCATTTATAGTGAGTTGTCGTCGTCAACGTCAACCTCGGAGTGTGCCCAAATCTCGTTGTCGTCTGAGCGCTGTCTGCCTTTTGTTTGCTTTTCGTCTTTTTATCACATTATTTATCGTTTATTTATGTATCAGGTCTCACTTTTCACCTTTTTGTTCCCTTGACGTTTGCTTTTCCATTTAATTTTCCATATATCAGTGACTCTGACTCATGTGTGTATTTTGTGTGTCTCTCTTAACAGGGTGACAAAGGAGATCGTGGTGATCGCGGCCTTACCACAACCATCAAGGGAGACGAAGTACCCACGGGCATTATTGAGGGTCCGCCTGGACCGGCTGGACCACCTGGTAAGTGTTTGTTAACTTTTACAACAAATCTCAGCTACTTAGCACATAGATACATCTAAACACACACACAAACAAACACAACAAACACTAATGCATTCACTCACTCGTAAAATACAACACTGTTTGTTGTAGTTGTTGTTGTTGGAAAAACTATCGATGGTTTTTTTTCAAGTGCTGCCACGCGGCTGCTGCGGGTCGTTTAATTTATTGTCAGCCCAAACTCCAGACCCGCTCCCTCCCTAATGCACTCACTTTGACAGTTCACGGTCTAACTGAGTCATTTAAGTGTGTGGGGGGAATGGTTTTGAAAACGCTGAATTTTGAGTTCAGGATTGTAGCAATTATCAGTCAAAATAATTTCTAAACGAATACCAATTTATTTATTTAAATTTTGTATATTTGTTATTCAAGGTTAACGTTAGCAAATTCATTACCTATGTAAGCCCAACAAATGATAAGGGTCCAAGGGCACATTTTAGCCTTATCTTTCTGGTCTGTTTGTCAGTCTCTTTATGCTCCTAAATTTTTTTTTTTAACAGTGCGTCCTACACTCAGTTTTTTTTTGTACTTATAATGTTGCAGGCAAGTTAGGTGGCGCACTATGGATAAAATAGGCAGATCAGCGGACAAAACTATAAAGTTAAAGTGCGGCAAAAATTTCTAATGGTATTCGAAAAGGACAAATTTTTAAAGACAGATTTAAGAACATTGCATCAGGAGCAGGAAGCAAGGTCTTAATTTTAGCCAGAAGACCGATCAGTCAAACTCGGTCAAACGCCTGTTTGACGTCGAAATATACCCCAAAGGAGTATTCGTCAAATGCTTTAAGAATATAATTTTATTTTATTATTATTATTATTGGGATAAATGTACTGCGACCCAGGTGGATCTATTGTACCCCCTTTATGGCTTAGAGCTCTCCCAAAAGTCCTAAGGCCTGCATGTATTGCAGTATTTTATTCGGACTTATAGAAGCAACGGTCTCTGTTGGGAGAACGTACATGCCCAGGAGCTTGTTTCTTTTACCGGCGATTGCCATTTATTCACATAATATGTGCGAAGAAATTTCTTAGTTAAGAATATGATTAGCCACTCTATTTACCTGCTCGACGGTGACGTGTCCTTCCCTAAATCCGAATTGATGGTTAGGCTAAAAATTGTTGAGTTCATTGATCCTCTTAGTCATCAACATCACCCAAACTTTGGCAAAAGTGAGGAAGAGGCTGATTGGACGGTATAATTCGGGGTCCGACTCTTCTTTTCCAGGTTTCCTGATCATATTAATCAGAACTATTTTCTATTGGACAGGGAAATGCTGTGTTCCTATCATCGCATTAAAAATCAACATAATGAAAAGAAGAGCTTTCCTTGGCAAAGCTCGCAAGCTAACATGACATATTCTGTCAATGACCTGGGACCTTTGACATAGGAAGCTTTGTTATATTTTTCTTCAATCTCATCTAATTGAATGTGTCAAACAGGCAAAGTCATTTGGAGTGGTGTGTCAATGATGCTGAGAGTTTCTCTTACTTCTTCATCCGTAGAAAGTTTAAAAGACGTAAGTCGCTCTTCGTGGATGCTGAGCAAATGTATCCACTTGTTCCTCTGTATTTGAGCATAAGTACCATCATGACGCCTTAGAATAGTTCGATAGTGTTGTTTCTTTATGCTTTTGGTCGCTTTTCATAGGTTTTATTCAGTATTAAGTTTATAATCCAGAGCCTCTATTCTTCTGTCGAATGAGTTCTGTCTGAGGGTCTTGACACAGCCTTGTCTGAGTGGTGAAGGGTGGTCTAAAGTTTTCTACGAAGTCGTCGTTTAGAGAGAAGTCGAACTAGCTCAACAGTTTGCTGGTTACCCACTTTATCCTGTCTGACAACTGCTGGTTTTGGATTGGCTACAGCTGTCGCAGAATGAATTTTTGCCGTAATTAGGTCAACCGCACTCGCGGTTCTGCATCTCTCAGTGAACCGAGTTTTCCAATGTAAGCTTGTGTAAAAACTGAAAAGCTCTAACCGGAAGAGAAATGAAAAACCATTTTTAGAAACTAAATGGAAGATCCCACCGGGACCGGAGTTTTATCAAAGATATCCTGTAATTACAATCGGACTTACATAACACAATGATTCAAGCCAAAGGTATACTACAAAATATACTTTTGCTTTAAATACCTATGTTCCTTAAATGCAATATGTATTTTTTTTGCAAATATATCATCACCATTCTGTTCTCTTCTCTTAAAAAACAATATTTATTTTTTTGTTAAACCAACCCGATATATTTTTTATTGAAAATAGATATTTAATGCAATAATACAAATTACAAAAAACTTTATTTACATAATTTCAAAAAGGTATCACAAGTCCTATTAAAAATAAATGGTAATTCCCATATTTAAGAACAATATTTTTAAAAAACTGAAATGTTAGTTACTAAGAAATAGTAGTCCAATTTTGGTTCCTTAGCCAGGTAGAGCTTTGATACATAAAGATAAACATTTTCCATTTTTTGAAGATTGTTAAAAAAATTTTAAAACAAACAGTTTTTTATAGTTAATACATATTTCCTCATAGATATGTGCATAATACCAAACAATTTCTTTGAAAAATAAATTATAATAATAATTTTATTTTGCTATTTAAGCTTTAAATTTAGGAGAACTTTTGATTATTGTCGGCTAGTTTGCCCATTTCGTCCATAGTGCAGCCCCTGCTTTTTTCATTTATTTTTTAAGAGTACAGATATACAATATGTCTGCCTATTACATAAAAAACTTTTAAAAGTCGTCGTCATCTTTTATATTTTTGTTTTTGTTTATCTAGCGGCCACAAGATGTTAAAAATAATTTGTTGCATTTTTATGTTTATAATAAAAAAATAGGCTAAAATATATTTTATATGTAATTAAAGTTGATTTTTTATATGGCCTAAAAACAGAGCATCGGTATGTCTCTGGGAGAGAAGCGAGCAGGAGCCGAAGACCCCTAGTGCACGTACATACTTTTTTTATTTTTACTTTTTTTGGTGTCGTCAACATCTATTTTCACTATTAACTACTAAAACTTTTTTAACTAGTACTTTAACTTGAATTAATTGCAATCTAATAAAAACTGTCTAAATAAGATACTCTACAGAGCATATTATAGTCGGCTAAGCTGACTCCATCCCGCCCACTAGCTTACAATTTGTTTACAATTCTGCAGCAACTTTGTTGCATGTTTTTTATGCAATTTTGTTTTCCATTTTTTACAACTTTATTTCAATTTTTTCCCCAAAAATTCTTCTTTCATTTTTTTGCACAACTTTGTTGCAATTTTCGTACTCAAATTTGCAAATTTGTGTTCGTGCCACATTTTGTATGAACATTAACGACCTTTGAGTGTTGTGTGGCATAGTTGCAGAGTTGGGCGTCAATTAAATGCCTAAAATACCCCCCAACCCGCCTGAGGCAACCACACTATACAAAAACTTCACCCCGCTTTCCAATTTCCATTTGATTTTCGTTTTAACGAGCTGACGCGTTATATAAAATATTCCAGCCCAATTCGATTATCTAAACGTTTTGGCATTTTATTGCTTTTTAATAAACGAAAATAGCTCGTCCAAGAATCCGAAAACTCTAATAGAGCAATCCATGATTGTCGTAAAATTTTGTAGTGCTTATAAAGACAAAGCCATAAAAATTTAACTTTAGGTCTTTTATGTGGCTTTTAGCAGCTCATTTGAGCAACTTCCACTTGAATAAAGATCTTGTAACAGCGACAAATTATTTACTGCCCGGCTCATATTTATATCGCCCACTGTGAGAAGGCGCCTCGCTGAGAAGAAAACTAAGCTAATTATCATATTGCTTGAGTAGGGGTGTTCATGCATCATGTAAAATGAAATCTTGTGAAAAATAGAAATGGTTGATAAAAATGACTTTAGAGCTTATTTTGAAATTAAATATGACTTTAGATTATATATTTTATATTTGAACTATGAATAGAAATTGTCGTTTCAAATTCTATTTGAATGGCAAATTTGTCCAATGTTATGGAACATATAGATTAAGAGTCAGCTGAATCAGATATTAAGCTGCAATGCCAATGAATACATTAATTTTTGTTGTGTTTCGTTTTGTTACCAGAGGTAATACAGAAATCTATTTCACCCAAATTTCACCCGATTTCCAATCCTCAATTGGTTTTCAAATTTCGTTTAATATTAATTGTGGTATATTTTATAATAAATACGAAATTTAAAATTAAAAATAAGAGAGATTTTCACATTTGTTGGATTGGATATTGCTCGAAAAAGTTCGGCTCATCTTTATGTATTAGTACACTATTATTGCGAATTTAATTTAAGAGAATGACAGAAATAGTATTTCTTGTGTTCAACTGATCTAATTATTGTTATACGATATATATTTTATTTTCTCCTTAATTTTATTGTAAAATTCCAACAATTATTGTAGCTATTAATTTTCTAAAAAATCTTCCATAGAATGACATTATATAGAAGATTATGATAAAATTAATGATACCATTTTGCTTAAATCTTCTATAGACTGGCATTATAGATTATTATAAAACTATCGTTTTTTTTACTGACTTTCTTCTTTTGAGCCTTCATTTCTTCAGTGCTTTTCATATCGTATATATACAATTTAGTAATCTTTGATATTTCTTAGAATCTTGAGTTTCGTTAATCCTGAAATCTTTCTTTAAGTTTTTTTTCTTCCTTTTTTCTTTGGAAATCTTGCACGGTTTCACAATATCTTGACTTTTTTTTACTGCTTTTCTTCTACTTCTCTCGCACAATCCTCGTTTCTCAAATAATTTAAGTTTCTTTTACTGATATTCTTCTTTAGAGCCTTCATTTCTTCAACGCATTCCTTACATATACACTATATACTAAATAATCTATAATCTTTAATATTTCACAGAATATTTTAATATTTAAGTACTTACTACTTATATTTCAAAAGCAATCTAAGCAAATTAATCCTTTATTGGATAATACAATAATTGATCGCATAGATTTTACAACTTTTTGCTTAAAATGTCTACAGTTAGGACGACCAAGCGATATCTCAAATACAAAATTTATCTTAAAAAAATGTTCAATGGCGAAAATCTTTAAAGGATGGATCTTCCAAGATTCCGTTTTTGGGAAGTTACGGTGAATTTTGCAGATTAAAACCTTTGTCTAAACTAGTGATCTACTGAATTAAAATTAAGGTTTAACTGCTATTTAAGGAAAAATTATTAGATGTAGTTTTTATGCGATTTTACAAATACATCTACGATGTTTCAAATTATTTGTCAAAAAATCTTTACTTATTGTACTTAAAATAAATTAGAAAACTTTTTTTACACAATATATGAGTTTGTTTAAAAAAATTACATATTATCAGATATCTTCGATATTACTAAGTTTTTCCCAAATGTATAAGTATTGTCTTTTGTATTGTTAGAACCCCGACGCCAAACAGCAAATGGGGATTGAAGAAGAAGAAGAGAATTATTAGAACTTCCAAAGTTCTAAAAAAAATTTAAAAATAAAGTAGAATATTTTTTTGAAGAAAACAAAAAAAATCCTTTTATTTTTAAACAAATATTTAATTTTTTTTAAATGGGCTAGAGTTTCTACAAAATATTAAAAGCAAATTTTGATCTTCAGAATTTTCATTATAAGTGCCAGGATTAAATTAAATGGTTAAATGGAAAACGTTTTTAAAATATTCTGTAATTTCCAATCTTTTATTTATTGTCATATATCCAAGAAGTTTTCTTATCATTACGTAATTTCTAGTCATTTTTGTCACAGTTTTTGAGTTCAGCGCGAAAAAATTAAATGGTTTTTTAAAGTATGAGGTTTTTTAAATTTTATAATTTTTTTTTCAGTTTTTATCCGTTTGTCAAAAAAAAATTAGTTTTGATTACATTATTTAAAATCCAGAACCTACTTAAAAGAAATTTTATTTATAAAGTCAAAATTAAAAAAATGGAAAAACTGTACAATATATACAAGAAGTTTTTCAAACATTGGATAATTTCTACTCTATTTTTCCAGTTCTTGAAAAAATTGAATGGTTTTAACTTTTATTGATAAATTTACATTTTTTTAAATATCAGTTTATTTCGATTTTTTTTTTAAGTTTCTTTCAGATTTTACTTTTATTCCCGATTGACAAAAAAATTTAGTTTAAATAGCATTATTCCAAATCCAGAATCTATATAAAAAAATTAAATTGAAATTTGGAAAAATTTTAAATTTGAATGACTCATCTGAATAGATTAAATGTCTTTCATTTTAGGCGACTTCAAATAAAATTGGTAAATTTTTATCAATCTCAGCGATATTATCAGGGAAAGCCTTTCTTCGAAGACATATCTGTTCTGACAAATCTCGACGCTTTAGTTAATTTCACAATTTAGTTATGCCTTTTCTTTTGTAGGCGTCATTAGGGATCAAACAGTTTAGGGGTGATGTCTACCTGAGTCGAGTTACGATTCCAACCTAATCTAACTAGCCTGTTTTTGGCTTAAAAATTTTGAGTATGACTAAAATTTGACTTTGGTTTTGGGCCCATGCGAAGAATTCTTGATCTATCTTCTTTTTTGGCTAGGTTAAAGCAATGATTTGAAACAGCTAACGCAAGAGAGTTAATAGTAAGAAAACGAAACAAGTTTTAATAAAAATTTATGAAAATAAAATAATATATAATATTACCGGACTCAACATTTTTATATTTGCAATCATACCCATCATATCTTCAGTTAATAGTTGAAATGATTTATCATAATAATGCACTTACGTTAGTTGAAATTGTTATATCAAATTTTGCATATAAAATTAATTTCAAAGTCTTAGCCTGAATACCCCTAATACATTTGAGCACAGCTCGTTAGACCTCAACGTTGAGGCACAATCATAGCTATCAATTAAGAACTAGAGCTACAACCCGCATTTTGAGCCTCCCATTTGACTTATCAAAGCATCAGAGCATCAGAGCAGAGAGTTCTCCTGGTTGCTGTCGCTGCTCTTGTCGTGTCCATTGTTTTTTTTCTTCTTGATTTTGTTGGCTTGTTGTTGTTGCCTTGTTTGCTGCTTTTATTCCAAGTCAAAAACAAGATTTGCAGCGATGATAGCTCCAGTTGCACAATGCCACAACGGCCGACCAGCAGCTTGCCACCCACCCAACTGCCACACGCAACATGAGCCACTGCTCATACCTCTATATCGGGGTGGGTGTGTGTGTTTCGAAGAGAGACCTAGTCCAAGTCCGTTGATGGACATGAAATTGCAATTTATTTTCCCAAATCAACGCTGGGCTCAGCAACAGCCTGCTCTTGGGACTTGGAACGACGTCCAAGGTCCAATTGCTTGGCCCCAACTATTTGGCTTGATTTGAATAAATTGAATGTCATTTGTATTTGGAATCTTTCTTTTTTTTTTTTGTTGTGTCGTCGTCGTCTGGTCTTCCTGCCTGTGTTGTGCCCGTCTCTCGTCTGGACAGCTTATCTTATCGTGGTCGTAATTAGTTAGGCTGACTTGTGCTTTATGTGTAGGTAGACGATTTCCGGGGACAAACCGGACTCAGGCCGAAAAGTTGACTACAATTTAATGTGTCATTTGTACTAGTCGTCGTTGGATTTTGATTGGAATCGATTCGATCGAAATGCTGGCAGTTTTTGTCATAAGTAAACAACTGTGACACAATCTAGAAAATCGAAATTTTCAATTTATTTCCTGATTTAGTGGGTTTTAAGTTTATTTTAACTATTGGGATAGCCAGCCAATGCGTATGAAATTAAAACTTATCTTTTGCATTTCATCTGCATACATTTCATTTACTCTAAAGCAAAGCACAATAGCTAGGACTAAAAAAATAGAATTCCTTGACACCAACAGGCAAAACAAACAATCCAATATCCTGGCACTATAAATCCACTGCAGCATTGCCGACAGCGGTTTGGGCTGCTTTTGCAGCTGTCCTGGGAATTATATTCTTTTTTTGCGCTCCTTGTTCCGAAGAGGAGTGTGTAGTTTTTATTATGCTCTGAAATTGTCGCCTAAAATGCTTAACGGTAAATTATGCTACCATAAATACAAACACCGAGAGGACCACACACACACACAGGGAGAGAGATAAATAGAGAGAGAGATTCTCGGAAACTGAAAGAAGTACACAAATGCTTTATAAATAAATAGCAGCCGACAGCCATGCTTTACCATGTACATGGATGGCACTGCAAAAGGATCCCCAGCGTAGACGTCTAAAATTTATGCGCAGCCAACCCACCGTCCAAGCGACCAACCGACCGCACCTAACCAGCCTGACCCCAACTGACCGGTCGGTCTTCGTACCCCCGGACCATAGCTTACCCTTACTCTCCCGCCCCTAAGCGCAGTTTTACGAACTTAATAAATTTTCTATATCTTTACACACACACACACTGCACAGAGACACACACAGACAGAGATAGACTCATTTTGACAAGCCGCACAATTGGATTTATCTACAACTATGAGTCGAGTCTGTCCCAACTTTTCTGACCCTCCCCCCTCACACTCGTGGTTGTGTAAATGGTTCCATTTAATGGCCAAAACAAAAAAAATGCCGAAAAAAACAATTTTTCATTATTTTAACTAAACAGGTCGTCGTCGTGGTCATCGTCATCGTCGTCAGAGTGTCATTGAAGTCGGTCGGGTCGTTTTTGTCCTAGTCTACTATCTATCGTCCAGATTCATAGTAGCTCTTAAGTAGCGGCACAGTGGCGCATAGCTAATTTTATTCGGTTGAATTTATGGCTTTGGGTAACGATAGTGCTGGATAAAGTCATTTGCAGTTTGTAGTGTGATTTGTGGATAAGCTGGGAAGGCAGGAACTGAACAGAGTGTGTTAAAAGAGGCACTGTGATTGGAAAGAGTAAAGGAATTCTACATATAATAGTTTTTATAGTAAAAAAATCACAGTTGGTTTTAGCATCTCTTCCGAACAACAAAAAGAAAGGATTGGGTGTATTGTTGCCGGGAAATGATTGAAAAGTAGCTATAGACACGTTTATGACCTTTGAATAGGCAACGAATTATAACCTACATCAAAGGTCGGCACAAAGTACGGTCGCTTTGTAGCTTGTATTTGTGTGAGTGTCACAGTGACGTCACAACTCTTCGGCACAAACATCGGCATTGCCGTCTCGTGTCTGTTGCGAAGCACGCAAGCGCATGCCTTGCCGACCCCAGATCATCATTAAAGTACGAATCAAAATATCAATCGACTGTCTGAGCTTTCTAGAACCAAACAAACCCAATACAAGTTAATAGCTATAGAAGCAGCCAGGGGATGACTTTAGTCTCACCAAAAAAGATGCCGCAGATCTAGCAAAGGACATGCCTGTGCTTCTGCTGCCAAGTGATGAATTGTGCTACAGCACAGGTTCAATCAAAATTTTGATACCAAACTCAGTACGAAAGACCTGTGGACCTCTCTTGTTGCAGTTCACCCAATGAAACCACATACAATAAAGTGGCACTCAGACGGATCACTTGCTGATCAAGGAAGTAGCCTGGGGTAGTAGCACCCAACACCAAATATTACGAACCACTCGGCAGATACAAAAGCATTTTCCAAGCTGAAGACTGTGCTATTGGAAGATGTGTAGAATTCAATCTGCAAAAGAACTACTATGACAAGGATATTTCCATCGTGTCTGATAGTCAAGCAGCGATAAAGGCATTAAGCAAAGCCAAGATCACATCAAGCCTAGTCAAAGAAGTGAGAACGTCACTGAACAAATTAGGAGCCTGGAATAAGCTCACGGTTATACACATAACAACATTCCAGGAAATGAGCTCGCAGATAAACTTGCAAGGACTGATGCAGCACTACGGCTAATCGGACCTGAACCACACTGTGGGATTTGTAACCGTGTGGTACAGCACCTACTGAGAATAGAGTAGAAAACTAAACGACTGCTTCACTGGGCGCAGATACCAGAGCTTAAACAGTAAAAAACCCTCCTCTCTAACTACGACCATAAGAGCTTCAAAGTCATGATGACTCACGGGAAGAACTCCGTGAGCATCCTAACGGGCCCTCTGACGTGACATTGTAGGCTCCGCAGCCACTTAAACATAATTGGTATAGCGGATAGTTGACTATGTCGCTTCTGTAGCATGGGGGAAAAAAACTTCATTGCATTTATCATGTGAATGTATGGCACTTGCCGGTAAAAGAATCAAGCTCATGGGCACTCCCACCGGAGATCGTTGTTTCCCTAAGTCCAAATAAAATACTCGAATACATGCTGGCCATCAGACTTTTGGGAGAGCTCCGAGCCATTAAGGGGGTAATTACAGTTAGTTCGCAGTACATAAATAAAATAAATAGATTAGAGCATCTTGGGACGATGCTGGGTTCTGAATGGTGTAAAACCATTTGCTTGATGGAAGTTTTTTGTTAACTAACCCAAATCCATCGTGGATAATACTTCATAACGACAGCGGTTTTAGTTATTCAAACCATTATTAATTTAGTCAGATTAATATATCATCCTTCTTTTTGTTCCCGACATTCAAAAAAAAACTGAGAAGTCAACCTTTTTAGGCACCAGAGCTCTTCAAAGCTTTTGCGAGCTGTTAGCAAAAATTGTTTTTTAAAATACCAGATCATAAAAAGTAAAATCCGAATCTTTTAATACTATAAAAGAAGTTCATAAATAAACAAATAAATCAAAAGCCATAAGGTCTAAGAAATACCAATAAAGTTCCCGGAATCGTCATAGTGTGGCGCTCTTAGTAACCCAATTTGATGTCTCTTTTTTTATATTATATAACTTGAGCCATTTACCAGCGGCTTGAAGGATTCAACACACTCAAAGAATGGATGACCGGAAACTGCAAATTGACTATTAGAGAGTTGTCAGAGGAGTTGGATATTCCTTGAAATCCGTTCGAAACATTTTGGTTCAAAATTTGAGCTTCAAACGTATCGCGGATCTGAATTCCCAAAGGACCACGCCAGGATCATGATTTCCAAGGCCATTTGGGTGATAACGGAATGATTACATTTCAACAACCACTGAATTCATCTGATTTTGCCCCTATTGAGTATTTCCTATTCGGTCGACTGAAGAAACCGCTCCGTGGAACGCGTTACAGCACCCAAGATGAGGTCATGGAAAAAATGAAGATGGTTCTGATGGGTATACCGCAAACCAATTATAAAAATGTTTCAAGGATAAGAACAGGCGCTGGCATGAGTGTGTTTGTACTCGATGCGAAATTCAATTCTTTAAGGGGGATAATATCGATTTTGATGAATAATCTTGTATTTTGGATTTTGTAACTAAATTCCAGAAACTTTTTTATTAAGTATATTGCGTTTTCTAAGCATAAATTAGTATCCAATGTTTTCGACTAATAATAAACGACTTTTTGTGAACAAAAATATTTGAGCAGCCTTTTCAGATTTTCTCACCTTATAGGTAAACGAACATTGCTACAAAATTTTAAAGGTCAGTTTTGAACTTAGAAGCCTTAAAAATTTGTTCGAACATTGTTAAAAAAATATTTAGGAAATTGGGCATTAGAGGACTAAATAATTGAACAAGAATTATTTAGAGGTTCCACCTTCAGAGTGGACCAAAAGTGCTTGAAAAATTAGTTAGAAAGCATATAAAAATGCAACCATTACAAACAGTGTTAATTGACGTTCTTTAATTATTAAGCTTGAAATTTGAAAGCAGCCCTGGTATAACAAGATCGACCTCTTTGATTTTGATAATTTTTACATATGAGATAGAGGTACTAGACAATATTAAGCACGCCATATTCTTTCCAAAATTCCGATTATTTATCGAGTTAGTGAAAACTTAATATCCACAATTTCTTCTACTTTTTTTTCGAAATTTATGTCTACCAAGCGAATAGCGATTTTCATTTTTTCAAAAAAAGAAGGTTTTTGGATAATCATTTTTATATTATATTTCAAAACTTTTTAAATCATTTTTTTTTTAACATTAAAAATTGATCTCAATTTCTCTAAACAATGGAAGGAATCACATTGTATTTCCTGAAAAAAAAATTGTATCTCTCGTAGATGAGGAAGTTATGCTTATTGATGAAAGCGAAAAACTAATAAAATACCATTGATACCTTTTGATTAAAAAGTTTCCGGAAAAGATCGATTTAAAACAAATCGGAATATTTATTTTTTTATTAGGTTGGTAAGACTGTTTTTCACATCTTGTCATAATTTGAGCTTGATTCAATCCATACACTTCTGGTAGGCCTGGCAGGGATGGCTTTGAGTTCCTTCTTCGAATCTTGTTTGATCATCTCAATGGTGTCAAAACGCTTCCCTCTCAATATATAAATATCTCCTAATAGCTGTTGTCAGAGTCTTATGCAGTATTTTTTTTTCCATGGTAAACACACTGTATATATTCGATACCCTGCATTGGTATTTTTTACTCTGACACTATAGTATAGTAATAGAATTTTAAAACTTTTTCATAATTATCAAACAATGATGGGGAGCCTTTTAAAAGCATAATTTCAGATTCTAATTCTAACCTTTAATTGTACACCAAAAAATATTTGCCCAGCGACCCAAACATTTTCAACAACAAAAAAAACATCAGTGGACCACTGTGCATTCAAGGAATTTTATATTTGGCAAATAAACAATTTGCATTTGAATTTTAAACTAAGCTCAAAAACTCATCAGTCTGACCTCAGACAAGCCGGATCCTGAATCCCTTGATTATTATTGTTGGTTCATTGTGCAAAATATTTGTACAAATTGCTGACAAAAACAGACCAAAAGCTTGTTGACAGCGGCCAACCCAAAACACAGAGCGTATAATTACGTGACAGTGTTGTGGAATGCCACGCCCACTATTTGCACAACACTTGCCAATGCGGTTGTATTTATTGCTTCACACATACACAAACACACACACACACAACTGTATTGTTTGCTCTATTGAAATCTGTCACTAAAAATAACCCAAAAAAAAATATTAACATTTACAGGTCCACCCGGTGAGCCAGGGCAGCGCGGTGAAGCGGGTCCCGTCGGACCAGCTGGTCCACCCGGCGAGAAAGGACCAAGAGGCAAACGCGGCAAACGGGTGAGTAAGGCAAAAACGCCATAAAACCAACCAAACTCGTTTAGCAGTCAATTTTAATTAGAAAGTGGTGAAAATTGAGTGCAGCGTTTTGGCCTGGTCAAAATCGAAACCACCCAAAAAAAAAAACACCAAACAAATTATGTACAGCTAGGCGAAAAAAAATCTCGATTTATTATTATGTAAATTACAGTGTAAATTTGATTGTAAATTTTTGGTGGAGTGTTGGAAAATGCGTAACTCAAAAAGTTGCGCTAACTTTATGCTAATCTGTAAATATTTGTACAGTCAACGATACGGGCATAAGCCCAAACGCACACATGTGTATAGTATCTATGTAAAGTTATGCATATTCATAGGCACGTTAAGGCAGAACTTTGTAGTAGAGTGTAAATAGAGCAACTGTGTGTGCATGGCAACCTGGCAACCCTGGCAGCCCCAAATGCATGTTTAACAAGAGCTTAGACTAGTTACATAGGCTGCGTAAGTGTTGCATAATGTTCTGCACGTTTTTTTGGAGTCGCCCCCCCAACTGCCTGCCCCTGGGGGCAGCTAAACTCATTACAGATACTTAAGCGGTTTTTGAACAAGGAACAGGAGCAGGCGGCAGCAACACAATCAAAAGTTTGTGCCACAGCGACAACAACGAGAACGACAAAAATTCGATGTAATGTCTTTGATTAGAGACAAAAGTATCTGCAAGATACGCCCGCCTGGCACGCATAATAGAAATTCCCCAGCGTGCTGCAAACTAAATGCCGCTGTCGTCGGTCGCACTTTGACGCCTCATCTAAATTGTCAAAAATTGTTAAGCCTGAGCTTAAATCCGCCGCTGTTTAATTTATGGAGCAACATCTATCTAGGCATCTGTATCTATGTATCTTATACATAAGCACATTATGTGCTTTTCGCTGGAATGTCAACACTGCCAAAGATACTTAACATTTTTATTGGCACTCGAAGCGTTGGCAGCTGTTGCCGCCTGCGTGACGCGTTGATGGATCTAAGTACTATGTGGCAGCAACAACAACGTACATCAGGATTTTCATTTTTGCGCACTTGCAACATCCAGAGCCAAGTGGCTGCCACACACTCACCCAGTCAGTCAGTCCCATACGCAGCTGGCATATGAATATGTAGCCAGCACGTTTTTGGGCATGTTATGAAAAATGCATAAGTACTCGTAAGAGACTTACTACGTCACTATAAAACAGCCGCTGAAATCCTGCCCAGCAAAAGGACTCACACACATACTGCCTGCAACCCGCTGTGTGTGCGTCCGGAACTGCGCCAATATATACGGCCAGGAATACTTTGATTATTGTGCAGCAATCGAAAAAACTCATAGATACACAGTTACAGATACACACACACAAAATGTATCTTGCTTGTATGTCTGTCTGCCTTTGGCCAACTGCTGTTACACGCCACTCTGGTCTTTGTTGTTTTTGTAATAACGCGTAATAACAAAACAGCAGGAAAATCAGGCTAAAGGCAGTCCTGCCATCCGTCCTTCCGTCCGTCCTTCCGACTGTCCACCCTTCCTTCCTTTCGTCCATACATAGCTCAAAATGCGTTTCAATACGCCCAAAAACCAAACAGTAAAAGCTACAAATGGCAACGTGCAACGTAGTTTTTACGACATTAGCGTACATTTGGCTTTGCTATTGCAAAATGGGTTGACTGAGAAGTTGTTAAAATGGAAAGGGGTGAAAAAGCAATTTGTTACCCGCATCTTTGATATACAGGGTCCGGCACTCGAAGTGTAACCAATTAAAAAGGCCAAAAATTCATTTTGGAAAATTACCTTTACTCAATTCAAGGTACAAAATGTGTAGAAATAATACGAAATTTAGAAACAATATACTTTCGCTCAATATGGCCACCTTTTGCCTTCACTATGGCCTTGAGACGGTCCAAAAATGAATCGGAAGCTGCCCGAATGTGACTTGCAGGTATTTTGGCCCACTCGAGGACAATGGCTTTTTTCAGCGCCTCGAGACTGTTGTATCTTTTAGTTCGGACCTTGCTCTCCAAAATGGCCCAAAGAGAATAATCCATCGGATTCGCGTCTGGTGAATTCGAGAGCCATTGTGTGGACGTTATGAAGTTCGGAACGTTGTTTTTCAGCCATTCTTGGTTCACTCGAGCTTTGTGAGACGGTGCCGAGTCCTGTTGAAACGTCCATTGTCTGCCACCGAAATGTTTGTCTGCCCACGGCTTCAAAGCAACCTCCAGAATACTTTCCCGATAATATTGCGCATTAACCTAGACGCCACGCTCGATGAAAACGATTGGAGAGCGCCCATCTGCGGTTACAGCGGCGCAAACCATTATCTGTGGCGGGTGCTTCCTCCTGGTGGCCAATCGATGACTCAAATTCTCGTACGGTCCCTCAAGTAAACCCTATCGTGTTGAGAGTTTACGAATTGCTCAATTGTAAAAATTTTCTCGTCAGAAAACTCAATGTTCGGCAATTGACCGCTTTCGGCCAAGCGAAGCAACTCCTTCGCTCTCTCAAGTCTGACTTGTTGCTGCTTCGGTGTGAGAGGGTGCCGGACCCTGTTTAACAAATCCCTGATGGACTATTTTGTCGCCCCTGGAAGGGGCATGGGGATCTCCATTAACAACCGTTCTAAGAGTTATAATTTTTTTATTTTTGAAATATTATAAACTCAAAAAAATTGGGATTTATATTTATAGTAAAGCAAATCATTCGGAGACCAGGGCTGAAGAATTAATAAAATGCCATATGCTATTATATTTGCCATTTCCTAAAGAACTCTTCCTTACAAACCAAATGGTGTTAAACAAAATTTCTTCCCAAATTGACATTCTTTGTTAACATCAAAAACTCTTAATATTTTATTAAGCCTTATAAGACAACATATTTAGACTGAACACCTAAGTTGCTTTGATAATCTATATTTAATTTCTACATTATATTTGTATATTATAGGTATTCTTCCTAAATATATTTAAAGATATAAATTCTTGAGCTAAAAATGAGCCACTACAATCCTATTTCAAGATGGCTAAAAATCTAAAATAACGATTTCGCTCACGCTATAAGATTGTTTTCTTGACTTCTTTAAGAACATTTTTTTAAAAGCTTATCTAAAAATACTGTAATTCATAAAGCAATTTTGAACTAAAAAAAATGCTACACATTTAAAAAACATAAATAGTTTTTAAAACAATTTTAAGAGTTGTGATTCTATGGCTCCATAACATCTACAGTTCCTATTCGATTCCCAAGATCTTAGACTCGAAGTACTCCTAAAAGAGAACGCTTTCAACTTAAAGCTTAACATAATTAAAAAAAAAAACGGTATCTTCATAGTGTTCGATGACCCTTGATAGAAGCTTAGCTGTCGATAAGACTAGTTCTTTGATCTGATGTCCCAAGTTTGAATCAATTTGGATGTTTACAAGACCGCGTATATCTAGGCCTGATAACAATTTGGAAGACAGAATGGCAGTCACGCCGCAAGCTCCTGCCAGAAGACCTGTTCCTTCATCCGTCATCGTATCGTCAGTTTAGATCGTTAGTTCCTTCTGCCCGATGGGAGTGCAAACTTTCTCCGATAATTAGGTGGGTACGCTCCAGACGGTAACTTCAGGAGAAAATATTATTTGCAAATCAGCTAGAAATAAACCAATCGACACAATTGGCATAACTCAAAATTGTGGAAAACTTGGAACGGAATTCCCAACAGAAATACTTTGGTTGTCTCCTACTTGACCCCCAATCTTTTAGCTATCCCTGTCGCTAAGATTTTCATATTTTCTACTGCTTAGGATGATTGGAATTGCTGGAAAAAGCTACAAAGTTTTAAGGGTTCAATTTAAAACTGATCCTGGGTACCTTGGGCCGCGGTACAATAATTCCGGCCCTGGCTTTATTTCTTTTTATCTGCTTTTAAGCTTAAACTTTGCTGATTAATTGATCTGCAGATAGTTTTTAGCAATCTGTACAACTTTTTATCAATTTCACAAATCCACATACCAAAAATGTGCAATTTTGAAAAATTGTCAAAAATTTCTTTTTTTCGAAGTTGGTTGCATGTAACTTCGATCATTTTTACTTAATCTGTACATATATATTACTGGAAGGAGCTCATCAATACCTTTCGATCTAATCTTCTTTCTTGTGCATCAAAATTTGTATTCACGAGATATTAAAGAAAAACTAAAAAAAACTCCTCAAAAACATGTTTTTCGAAAATATCTCGAAAATGGTGGTTAAGAACAAACAAATCGTTGCCATTTTCGTGTTTCTCCATTCCAAATTACCCTTAAAAACAGTTTTTAACGAAGGTTAATTTTTCGAGTAAAATAATGCTATCATCATAAGAGATTAAAATTCTTTAATTTAAAAAAAAAAATTGTCAAAAAAATATTTTTTACAGATTATTAAAGATCTAAAATTAAAATTTTTGTCTTGACTTCAGATTTTTTCCCGGATTATTTTTAGATAATTTCTTATTTTTTTAATATAAACGAAGCTGTAAGATCCATAAATAGTTTGTATAAAGGAATAAGATATTAGGTAGGAGAAATTTTTGCATGCCACAGAACAATAGAGTGGCCCAAAAATAATCTTTGAAAAATATGCCCAATATCCAAAGATTTGTCTACAACATAGGTCGATCACCTATGAATGTTGCATTAGATAATTCTGAGTGAAACCAATTCAATAGGTCTACAAATACCGAATTAATGTCAGTTGTTGGAAATCTAAAGCTCCTTTCCGAAGTAATTTGTTGCATAGAATCCGGGAATAGGGTCAGAATTGCCTCATCAAGGATTTTGAGATATTTGAGGTTATGTTCCCGAAAAACGTCGTTTTTACCTACTTCTGAGGTTATTTATGTACAGGGTGCCAACAATTTTTGTGATCTGCCTCTCTTCTGACCTCTGATATGGGTTCTACTCAGCAAATTACTTCGGAAAGAACCATTCGCATTTGTTTAAGAAGTTTCATTCAGAATTATTAAATGTTACGTTTTTCGGAAGGCTAAATTATCTCAAAGTCCCGTCGTGATGGTCCCATTTTTACCTCGCCGGATTGTACGTAGCAAATTACTGCGGAAACGATCCTCAGCTTTCCAATAACTAAACAATGTTGGGCTGTGCTAGTTTTGAAAATTAAACGTAATAAACAAAAATAGATTGAAAATATTATTTACCAAAAACTGAATAAAAAAAAAAGTGTCCAAAAGAAAATTGAGAATCCCTGGTTTAGAGTATCACAAAAAAAAAATTGGTTTTTTAACTTTCCTAAAATCTCCTCACATAATAATATTTAAAAAAATTATAAGTTATGCTTAATTTTTATGCCTTTTAAATTATATCTGTGGTTTTGATGCAGATCGTATACGAATACGAATTTTACTAAGATTGTTTGAGAACTTCGGAAGGCTCCGAATGTTTTCGGCTCACCCTGAAACCTTTATCAAAAACCATGACATGCCTACCCACTTCTTTAAATGTAAAAGGCAACACCTTTTGCTATAATCTGTTTTTCAATGAATAAAAGAAGTTGATTTCAATCAATTAAAAATAATGGTAAATCGTCTCGCATCCAATTCTCCCATCATCTACCAATGCCACCAATTTCAAGAAACTCCTCAAGTCACCCTCGAAATTTTCTTCCTCTGCGGGTATCGTATCGCATCGCTGTGCCGCCTCCTGTTTTACTATGCTGCGCGCACTCGTGCCATGATGTTTGAATGTGTCGATTATGCTGCCACACTTAACCCAACTCCACGATGCACTCCCGGCACGCCGCCGTTGCCACCACCGCGGACTCTACCTCTGCAACTAACTCGTGACTATTCCGCTGAAGAACCAAAGCAATACGGCGACGTGAAGTCAAAACAAATGAAAGTCATGAGAAACGGCAGCCAGACAGACAGACAGACAGAGAGACAGTCAGTTCGACGCGACGTTCTCATCCATTGACGCTATGCCGCGAGCTTTCCCAGTCGGAAACAAACAAAACTTTTGGCAACAAACAAAACTTCGCGCTTAGGCCCAGCAGATGATGATGGTGAAGATGATGAAGACGAGCGAGAGGAGGAACTACGGGTAACACATAAAAAATTATTTGCAACAATTGCCATCATCTTCAACGGGGCGCAGTCGAGACGTGACTGCGGCCGGCAGAGCGTCGATTTTTCAATTCGGAAATCAGTGGCTTTGATTTTTGGCTAAGAAAATGCGGAAAACTTGAAGAAAATCTTCGACGGCATTAGCGTCAGCGATAACGCGCTGCTGATGATGATGACGATGATGAGATGATGCTCCTCCAAGTTACTGCGTTGTGTTTGGATTAATGAAGCCAAGCTAATTTTAGGCTTCATATAACCCGAAACGTTTTGTAAACATTTATTGTATAAAAAAAAATTGGCGCGCCGACTACATAAAAAATTGCCGTAATTAGTTCAGCAAGTCGTTAAAAATTTAAAAATTTGCTCGTATGTTGTTTGGAAATTCATTTATCGTCAACGTCGTTTATCGTTGTGTCTGGTTCTGGTTCTGGTTTTGGCATTATGGTTTTTTGGTATAATTCGGTGTACATGTTTTTTTTTTATTTCTTTATTTTACTTTGTTGCTGCCACTGCCACACCCACTCCCTGGTGTGCTCACGTCTGTGGCTGTGGTAAAGGCGGCAGAATTGCACAGTGGCACAAAGGTGGGTAGTGCTGTGCTAAATGGTTCAGTTTTGAAATGGGTGGACATTACGTTTGTTAGGTTTTCAAATAGTAAAACAAATTTTTTTTTCGTCTTTTGCAAACAGAAATTAATTGTAAAAATTTTGTTTTAAAATGCAGGATTATATTTTTGAAGAACTGTTTTTCAATATTTGGGAAAATGGAGATCTTTTTGGAAATACTTTGTGTTGTGTGTGTCGATTTTCGTTCGTAGATTTTTTTATATTTCCTTGATATTATGTATGAATACAAGATTTCGCTCCTAGTCGGAGTATGGAGTAGAACGGAGCATCATAGGGCAGATTTTTTACTTGCTCGGAAAGATCAGAATTATTGTTCATATACTAAAATGAATATAATAATGGTATCTTCGAACAAAAATGTTGTGTATCTCATTCAATCCGTATTTAATTTTTAAAGAACTGTTTTTTAATATCTGGCAATATGGAGATCTTTTTTGTAAATATTGTTTATCAGATTTTTTACTTACTCAGAAAAATCCGAGTTATCCAGCCTTGCTCCGGAAACCGAAAAATCTAAACCGAATAATTTTATTCGGATTCGGTTTGGCGTGCTCCGAAAACCGAACTTTTTGTCGATAATTTCCCTTTTTTTCGATATGACGATGATGATGATAATCCTTTATTTTATCGATAAATTTACATATGCTGTGGTTTAACCAGCTGACTTCCCTTTGTTCAAAATTTCTTAACTTTGCAAAAATATAAATTATTTACTCAACTTCTCGTTATAAAGCTCAAAGAAGGCGTAATATTATGAAAGAATAAAAAAGTAAAAAAAATAAATTTTCAACTTAAAGCTAGCATAAATAGAATCTGAGAATATCAAAGAATATTTAAAAAATTAATTCAGTAAAACATTTATGCTTTTTTAATACTATTTTGGCGAATCGATTTCATTCCACTTGCAACAGGACATTCGATTTCGAAGCGCACGAAAAATTCGGTTTGGTGAAAATGGTAGCACGAAAGATTCGGTTTCAAAACGAATCCGAATAAATTTGTCTAATTCGCATTCCGGAGCACGGCTAAATAAAAATAAATCTAATAAAGACATTTAGGAACAAAAATGTTCCGTATCTAGTCTAATCTTTATTTAATTTTTAATCCGAGATGTTTAGATTAATATTGTAGTTCTATTGAAAATGTTTGAAAAATGGAATTGTTTTATTTTAAAACTCATCTTATTTGAAACTGACAAAAAAAAATCATTCATATGAAATATAAAAAGGAAAATGTCGATGAAAACGGTTTAAATAGAATGTTCGAATGTTGGGTGTTCGTCATTAAAAGGGAACATATGTATGTATTAGTTTTAAAATTCTCAGAATCATGGAGAAATTTTTGGATTTAAAATAGAATCCTTCAAAATAGACAAAAAAAATTTTAAATTTGCAGTATTGTCCATTTATAAATTGTATTTTTTTCAACTTTTTGGGCGGGTTAATTCAAGAAATTTCAAAATTATTAAGAAAAAAAATAGTTAATTTTCTCATAATATAAATTTGTTGATTTCTTTTAAAAGTTCAACTTTTTGGGCGGAATAATTTAAGAAATTTCAAAAATATTAGGAAAAAAAGAGATAATCTTCTCGTAATATAAATTGATAGATTTCTTTTAAAAGTTCACCTTTTTGGCCGGATTAATTCAAGAAACTTAAACAGTATAATATTTAAAAAATATTAGGAAAAAAAGAGATAATCTTCTCATAATATAAATTTGTTAATTTCTTTAAAAGTTCAACTTTTTCTGCGGATTAATTCAAGAAATTTCAAAAAATATTAGGAAAAAAGAGATAATCTTCTCGTTATATTAATTTGTAGATTTCTTTTAAAAGTTTAACTAAGTATGAGGATTTTCTTTCTCCCAAATGCGACAGTTTGGTTTATTTACAGTGCCAGATAGCGTGAAATGGCTCATCAGTCATTAAAATTCGCTCCCAAAAATCGAGCAATTACATTTAATGAACATTGTCACTATTTCCGCGCGTTCTTTGGGCGTGAATCGATGCATGGTTAAAATTGTAATGCAATAACCTTTCCAAAATGTGTTCGACGACGTCAATCGGTTGAAATCTGTCAAAGTTATTCAATATTTCCATCGACCACATTCAAATGGCGCACCCTGTACGTATTTACAAATAAGATTAACATTAATCAGAAGGAACTGATCAACATCCAAATATTTCGATGCTTGTATTTGTCTTGAAATGGCTAACCATAAACCAGGCCTGACTTATGTGACGTCATAAGTTCAATATTAGCAGAGTGGTTAATACAGCAGAGAATGTTTCTAGATAAGGTTTTTTCAACTATGTTTCTGATTATTTTCTAATTAAAATACAACTTTTTCAATTTAACTAAAGGATGGTTTTAAAAAGAAAATATCGTTACAGTCATTCCTTGACCCCAAAAACACTCAAATACACATTTAGCTAGTGAAAAAAAAAAACATTTTTGACCATTTCAATGTAATATCTAAGTCGATTTTTGAAAACTTAACCAAAAAAACCTATTTTGAAAAAATGGGCGACTCGAAATTCATTTTAGTTTAGTTAGCGCCAATAGTTTCTAGGGAAAAGTTACTTAGAATGGCTCAGAATCAAAATCGCTGTAAAAGCCTTAATACATATTTAACAAGTTTGGTTGATTTATAACCACGGCCAAAAAAGGTTGACAAATAAACCACAGAAAAAGAATCTTCAATGGACTACATTGAACCTAAAAAATCTTTTACACCATGTTCATTTATTTCCCGCCCACTGTGCGTTGTCGTCATGATAAAAAACGCAATTGTAGGCATTATAAATTTGACATGTTATTTTCGTCGCATCGTGGAAATAAAATGTTCTCATATATGTATTGCTTGGGAGGGAGTCTGTTGGGGGCCGTACATGACATGAATTGTGTCTATCGTGGAGCTTTAGATGTGCTGACATTGTATTTGTATTTATTTATTTATTCTTTCGTTTTTTTTTTGTGCAATGAATTCTATAGAAGATTTACAATACATAAAGACACAGTCAAGGAGTGGGCTTAGAATTGTTGAAAAATTGCTATTTATTATAGGTCATCGATGGCAGCGTCTCGAAAAAAACACAAAAACAGCCTTAAATTATGGCCAAAAATAAAAACTTCAACAAGCAAACTTTTAAAATCCATTCAAAAAAGTTTCCAGCTGCGCCTCGTTGCTTTTATTTTTCTTTATTACAAAAGCTTTACAGAGATTTACTCTGTCACAGCCAAAACAAAAATAATAATAATTTTTTAGAAAAATTTCTACAAGTTTCTCTTGAAAAGTTTATGATAAATATAATTTACGATCAGACATTATATTAAAATTTTAAATTAATTTCAAACTCTCTATATGAGTGGGTGCTAGAATTTTGGGGTTGTCAACGGCGTCAAAGAATACGTAAAAATAAAGGAATACAAACTTGAGTTTATGTGGGCGATAATTTTGTTTTTGTTTATGGGAGGCGATTTTTCGATTTTTGGAATTCGTGAAAAAGCGTGTGATTAAAAACAAAGGTTAATAATACTTATTATTCTGATTTAATAGTCTTCTTGGACTTTAGTTGGGTAGTTTTTGGGGTACGACGATTCCAAAAATTACTCTTGAGGGTGCCACAGAAATTTATAAAGATTTTGGCAACGTTTTGAAAACAAATCTTAAAAAAATCCGTAGGTGCCACAGATCTCAAAAATTTATTTTTCGCACAAATAATTCCGAATCGCTAGAATAGCAGAAAAAAGTTGGAACTATTCCAGAAATATTTTAGTACATTTAGATATATATTTTAATTTATGATTTTAATAGTTATTTAAAAAAGTCAATTTGTTATGAGATTAGTCAATAATGTGTCATATTTTGGACAATTTTCGCTTTCATTTTCTGATAAGTAAATTTGAATATTTATCCCGCCGTACTCATCAGCTTGAATAACAACCCTATAAGCCAACAGTTGTCAAGCAGTCAGTAGCATTGTGAATGGCAAAATACATTTGTTTACATTTACATTTAATTTGGGATTTTCTTCTTATCTTAAGAATTTCGTCCAAAACTCTGTTTTGCTTTTTTCTCCTCGAAGTAAAAAAAATTTTAAATTTTTTACTAACTGTCAAATTATTGACATTCACAAATTTCACTAACGTTTTTGCAGCAGATTTTAATACAGATTTTTAAAAATGAAATCCATGAATCTGAGATTTATGAAAACACAAAAATACAGATAATTCAAAAACTGAATAATTTTTCCAAATATGAAAAAGTTTCTTTGAATATAATAGATTTAATTGCTGAATTCATTTAAATCTCAAACAATTTTTTCTAAGATTTGATTCTCCTAACGGCCAATGTCCGGTTATTGTCGATGCTATTCTGAAGATCATTGTTCTTGGCTTGCTTAGCAGTTCGGCCGTTCTACGCTTGTCGTATCGCGGCTAATTTTCCTTTGCAATCTTGCAAGTGCCAATATTTTTCCATCTGGTTTCAGCCTTGTTCTGAGCTCGCAGAAGAATTTCTCTCTTGATAGCGCTGAGTGGGTATTTGACAGCCACCTCCACTGCTTCGCCATCTTATGCTCCTTTTCTCGCCAGTTCATCAGCATTTTCATTCCCGTATACGTTCCTATGTCCGGGAACCCATTCGAGAGCGATGTTCATTCTGCTTGCAAGGGCATTGAGATCTTTTTTGCATTGTCTGATGATTTCTGAGTTCACGGTTGGCGATTTGACTGTCGGAGAATATACACACCTCCGCCAGCTGACTCGGATGATTATTCAACACCTTACATGCTTCTCTGATGCCAAGTACTTCCGCCTGGAAGATGCTGTTTCTGCTGCCTAGGCAATAGGAGAGAGATACTTCGAGTTCGTCCGAGTAGACGCCTGCTCCTACACCGCGATCCATCTTGGATCCGTCAGTATAGATTGCAGCTGCGTCTGCTCTTATTACCCTGTTCATGTCCCACTCCTTTCGCGTCGGGAATCTGACGTAGGACCTCTTCTTGAAGTCCAGTACTGGTGTTATGTAATCTGTTGATTTGCTAGTCTCTTGACCCTTCAGAATGCTGCCATGTCCGAAGGTACTAGTCCTCCAGAGTCCAGTTTTTTGATTCTGGTGGCCGTGTTTGCTGCAGTTAGCTTTAATTGGATGTCAATCGGAATCGTATTCAGGATCACATTTAACGTCTCTGCTGGGCATGATCTAATTACGCCCGTGACACTTGCACAGGCCGCTCGTTGCAGTGTACTTAGTCTCCTGATGTTGTATTGCCTGCTCAATGCTGGCCACCATACAAGCGCACCATATGTGATGATGGGTCGTATCGATGGCTGTATACATCCATAGGGCAATCTTAGGGTTCAGACCCCAGTTCCTGCTGATGATTCTTTTACTGGTGATGCTATGTACGCTTTCTCTATCCTTTTTTCCACATTATCCTTCCAGTTGAGCAAATATGTTTATACTTATTGCAAATGTAGATTCCAAACAAAACTTGCGTAAAATTTCGATTGCGAAAAAAATTCTTTGCATATATCAAATTTATCAGATAAATTTATCCTCCCAAAATGCAATTAAAGCAACCATTTTTTACAAAATATTATTGAAATAATTATTTTCTAAAAAATATTTTTTTTTAATATTACTGAAATATTTGTTTTCTAGAAAAATATTTTTTTTTAAGCAAATTTATGGAGATATTGAAAATAACTGCAGTCTAATAACTTTAAAAAAATATAACCAATATCTAATTATTTAATTTTCGGCATCTCCATAGATAATAACATCTACGGTTAAATTTTCATATCTGTTTTTTCTTGATAATGAAAATTAATGCACTTATTCTCTTGCAAATATATTTCTGCAGCTTATAATCGAAATAATCGTTTTTGCATGGGAATAATTATTTTTTAATGAGATATTAAAGCAACTAATTAGGTAAATGAAAAGATTGGGTTGAAATTTTTAAATTTACACTCTTTTACGTTAAATAAAGCTATTAGATCGAGACCCTTACATAAAAGATTATTTCAGTAAAATGTGTTCGATCTTAAATTGCCAAAAGATAATAAATCTGTGGTAGTTTTACATAGCGCTAGGTAAAATGTTAAGAAATAATATAATGACAATAAGAGCATAACATAATAGTTTTCATAAACTTTATAAAAAATCAAAAATGAGTGCTTCACGATTATCGTAAAACGGAGTAAATTTAATTTTAAAGAAGTTCTCGCGAATTTCGACTAAACAAATTGTAAGCTCATTTGTGACGGGGATACTTTTATATATTTTGTGTCGCTCAATTCGGAATTCCGAAGTACAAGAAACCACATTACCCGAGAGTATTGACACATATACCTAAAAAACTAAAAAAATATTTTGCCAAATCCCTCATTAAGGAACTTTTTAATGCAATGTGTAAACTAAATCCAAATACAATTCTTTGATTATTGATGAGTTGCTTGGAAGCTTACAGCTCAGCCTAGGATTAAAACTTGTTTCATAAAAATTATAGTACTGATATTTTAAAACAATTACTACCCAAAACTGAATCACTTTAACACTATATAAAACACAACTACTTAGATGATATTGATGATAAAATTACGATTCTAAGACTATATTGCGATAAGCGCTTTCGTATAAACGATTCAGGTGAAACACACTAACAACAAACTGAGTAATAGTCGAAAGACACTAAATTTATTTTAGACTCATTTCAGCAAAACTTTAGGCTCTATTTTGCTTAGATGCCATTCTAGATTTGCTTAACAATTTTTTAATAAAGTGGAAACAATAATTCAACTCACCCACACACATTCACACTGTGTGTACACAGAGTGAATAAAATGAATACTCTGAATGAATATACTGAATACTCTGCTCATGTCATAGGCAATCTCTGCCTAAAGCCTTGCACCAAAACTGTTTTTGAAGCATTTATGTCAAATTTATGTTAATATATTTTACAATTTCTGTATGGAAGCGACTTGCCCATGTTTTATGCCACAAATTTTGCATAAATTTTGGGTTGGCGGGGCATACAACAACAGCAACAACAACAAGGAACATCTCTCATCTGGGCAATGTCTTATCAACAACTTGGGCAAGTTTTGTGTGGGGACAAGAATAAATAAAGTCATAAAAAAATTACCAAAAGCTAAAAGAACTTGCCGATTCGTTATACGCAGCATAAATGATGCACGCGCACATACACATTCACAAAGTTGTACATATATAGAACTGGGTCAAAATATGTGAAGCTGGCCAGTTTTATGGTTGATTTCTAGGATTTACTGAGCCATTTGGAAGCCGTACATTTGTTGAATTTTTGTTCAGGACTCACTTAAATAAAACGAATCATAATTATTTAAGACTATTTTGACTTACTTTTTGAACTGTGGTCCAAAATTTTTTTTCTCTTCAGAGATTAACAATTTTTAAAACTTTTTTTTAAGTCAAATAATAATTGCGGTCATGGAACCCCCATCAGAAAAGAAATTCTATCCGCCTATACTAATATATACAAATAATGAAAGTTTAATTTCATATTTAAAGTAAACATTTATTTATTGAAAACTATTAAAAAATATTTTAATTTCTTCATATTTTATTCACAACACAGCCACAGAAAAAAAAAATATTTTTTCGGGTCTGGGGGTCAGACCAATTTTACTACATATATGTTTTTGGGGTCGCTGAATCCGAATCCGAGGTCCAAAAATCTCCAGCACGTCAGGGCTCTGACATAACCTCAAAAAACTTCATACAAAATTTTATTCGAGTCCGGGGGTCAGACCATGTTTATTAAAGGTTTTTTGGTCGCTGCATCCAAATCTGAGGTCTGTCAACCAAAAGATCTTTTGTACCATACCCATAAATTACGGCAAAAGACCTTCCGCTTTCCGCATGAACAGCAGTAGGTCTTTTATTGGTATTGAACTAAGATGAAAGGGACTAATCCGTTCGTTTCCCATGTGACAGTCTCTGTCCCATACCAGCGCTGGGCAGTCACAGAGAATATATCTGGTGGTTTCATCGTCTTCTTGACAGAGTCTGTACTCTGAAGAGCCCGATAGGCCAATTTTCTGTAGTCGGTATCCAACAGTGTGGTGGCCAGATAGGTATGCTACCGGGAGTTTTAAGTCCGCTCTGCCAAGACCTTTTTTTCTTGATCATATCCAGAGGTTTGACAAGCACTTTTGCTTGACGAAGCCCCGGTAAGGGAGAACCAGTATCTCCTATGTTGTCCGGGGGCCCATTTGCTTATTATGGTCTTGATTGTGGAACAACCAATACCACAAAACGGCGCTGGGTGGAGGCACCCTGTCGTGCTAGATCGTCAGAGATAGTATTACCATCCACTCCTGAGTGTCCAGGTAGCCAACATAGCACAACTTTGTTCCGGGCGGACAGGGTTTGGAGGTAGTTATGGCATTATTTAACCATGCTGAAGGAGATGCTCCAGGATGATAATGCCTTAATAGCAGCTTGTCTATCTGATTAAATCCAGATATTTGCTCCCCTAGTTCCCTTGAGAAGGATACTAAGGGCGCAGATCTCTATGGCATGAATTTCCGCTTGAAAGATGCTCATTGCGGAAGAGATTCTGCTGTTGGGTCCAACGACTCCAACACCTACACCCCGTTCAGTTTTGGAACCATCCGTGAAACATTATTGCCACCGGAGGTTTCCACAGGGGCTGCCATCAGCCCAAGTCTCCCGACTTGAAGGATACTAAGGGCGCAAATCTCTATGGCATGAATCTCCGCTTGAAAGATGCTCATTGCGGAAGAGATTCTGGTGTTGGGTCCAACGATTCCAACACTTACACCCTGCGCAGTTTTGGAACCATCCGTAAAACATTGTTGCCACCGGAGGCTTCCACAGGGACTGCCATCAGCCTAAGTCTCCCGACTAGGGAAAAGAGATCTAAATTTCTTGTTATGAAATAGTTCAGTGATCATAAGATCTGATCTAGAGCAGATTATACGTCAAGAAGGGAATATAGAAGTGCGGCATGACCAGTGTCACTTGCTAAGAGTCCAGATGTGATCTGGATACGTAATAGACTCTGCATGACTGACTTTTTGATGAAAATGTGCAGGGGTGTGAGTCCAAGGACTGACTCCATGACAGCAGTCGGACAGGTTCGCATAGCTCCCGAGAGAGATATGCATACTAGTCCTTGAAGCTTGCTGCATTTCTTGACATAAGGAATTAAAGACATTGGAAGATTGTAGGGAAAATTTTTCAATCACTTAGTTCGGATGTTGTGGAGAGGCCGTCGGTGGCGTAAGTGGTAGCGTACTCGCCTCTAAAACCGAAGGTCGGTGGTTCGATTCCCCGCAGTAGCACTGGTGCATTTGCCTAGCACTGGCATCGCTAGCTCAAAGACGCTATTTGCCATGAAAGACACCGCCGTTCGGATTCGGCTATAAACTGTAGGTCCCTGTTCTGTTCGAACAGTTATTAATAGAGATCCCCTATACCCCTCCTCCAAGGGGTCTAACAGGGAATTATTTATTTATTATTTGTGGAGAGTAGTGGCTAGTTACTGTGGGTAACGCTTTCATTCAAAGCACGTTATTCGCTTTGACTTTTTTTACCTCCTAACCTTTATTTCCAATTCCTGTAATATACAGAAATACAAAACTAAAACAACTTATATAATCTAAAAAACATAATATATGCAACATTAAAAAAATTTTATCTTGTACCTCGACTGAGAAACGAGAAAACTTTAATTCAAGAGCATTCTGGCGCGCTTCACTTATTTCGACCCATATATGTATCTATAAAAGCATACTCAAGGGTAATGCGAGCTTAGGCTACTCCCTTTGACCAAACCACTGCCATGCCGCGATATACAACAAGGGCACATGTGTAGCATGTGGCATGTGGGACACCGCAGACAGCCGAAGCAATGGCTGACTTTGATGGCGGCTGCAAGAAGCGCGCAAAAAAAATCGTAGCATACTTTTTGGCTCAAATCAAAGTCTTAAAGTTGCTTACGTGAAATCTAAACGACATTGAAGGAGGTGGTGCGACGACGACGATGACGATGATGCTGCCATAAGAAAATCTAAGATACAACTTATATATATGAGTGTGTGTGTTAGTGTGTGCGTATGTGTGAGTGTGTTTATATCTCAATGTCTGTCACTCAAAAAGGGTTCTTCTTCGTTTCGCGTCCCGGCAATTCGTTTTGGTGTTGCCTAAACGACGCAATAAGCTTAACACTTCTTGAGGCCTGGGCAACAACCCATTTGCTTACTTCCTGTGCAGCGCCCCCCCGTAAATCCCGGACAACGCTGCGTCAGCATGACTTAAGTTAAGTTGCCGGCGAAGTTAGTCTTTTGTTGGTTTTTGTTGCACGATTTGATAAGCTAAGCCAATGCGGTGACAACTGTGTTCCAAATGGCCTGTAACGGAAATAGAGCCGCCATTTTAAGTTGTCCTGCGTGTGTGTGTCTGTGTGGGTTCATTGAAAATTGCGCAGCATGCAAATCGTTTTTTTTTTTTTATGAAATATCTTATTTTACTATCATAATTTTTTTGCACTTTGTGCGCAATTTTCCATTTTCCACTGCGGCAATTATTTGTGCGCGTTGTTGCGGTCAATTTTCATATATTTTATATTGAATATGAACGTGGACCAGGCAGAAATCGGTCAAGCATGCAAAAGGTTCAACATGCCGCAGGACACACACACACCAACACTCACATACCCATGGCATTTTAGTATGTGTGTGTGTGCGTGTGTGTGGCATGTAATATGGCCCCTGGGGTGTGCGTAACTTTTATTTTATGGCTACTGATGATGAGGGCGCAATGGGAGTAACAAAAACGATTGAAAAAGAAATCCGAAAGGCTCTCAATCCCACTCACACACACACGTAGGCAAATAAAAAGCGCAAGTTAGTGACACCAAAACGACTGGCCTGATCTGCCCCGGACTACCCTGGCCTACCCTGGCCTACCCTGGCCACCCTGCCGTGCTCGTTTTCCCCCAACCCGCAGTAACCTCATAGAAATTTATAGGCACGCATATAACATTGACATATAAAATGGTATGGTATGAGTTTTCCAAACGTTTCTACAATATGGAATTTTCCTGCGACGCATGTAAAAGTGGCAAAATTATACGAAAACTTGTAACTTGGTTTCCTTGCCACACACACACAGACACTGCTTCCTTCCCAACAGCTGCTCGAATCTGCCAACCAGTACAGGGAACATGTTATGTAGACGTCGCTGACATACCCCAGCTGTGCACAATGTTCTTACATCTGGCCAACATCTTGACGTTGCCTCATCGCATTGTTGCGGTGGCAAGAAGAAATCTTTAACAACGATTTCCCTAAATACTTCCGAATTTCATATTACACAATAAACATGCTAGCAACAACAACAACAACAACAACAACAACAACAATAACAACAACAACAATCTTGGCGGTAAAACGAAATCACGCGAAATTTTTACAATGCGACTTTACTTTTTCCATCTTCTTCCATTTTTTTTTTACTTATTTCCTGATGGTTGAAATAAATGCACAGTGGCGCACAAAAAGCCACCACAAACAATTCTTATGAAACGGAAACTGAGTTTTGACAAGCCAAAGTTTCAATGCCCTGAAGACCACGGAAACTGACTGGGATATGTTTTGAGAAAGAGAAAAAACGGGTAAACATGTTTCGCGGTTAAAACAAACTTGTGTCGCATGAAAGCACCCAAGCGAATCAATTCCACGAAAATTTCGTTGAGAAAAGAGTTTACCATAAAGCAATAAAATAAACAAGAATTTGCTTATGATTATTACACAGGCTCCAAATTTCACATTTTAAGGTGAGGTTCTTTCAAATTTGGTTGAGAAAATTTATTTTTTTGTCTTACAAAAAATTAAAGCTACGTATTTGTGGAATATGGGTTAGAAAAGATTTTTCAATGCTATCGATATTTTTAGAAATAGAGCGTCTTGAACGCACTACAAGAGGCTGGATAACTTAAATTTGGGGACGATGCTCTGCGTGCAGAGGCAAACAAGAGTCGCCATTTTTCAGCCGACATTTTAAATTTCGTCAAGATAAAAATGTCCAATTCATTCATTGTATGACCATGACAACCCGTTCTCGGGTTACGCGTGCCTTCTCCAATTAGAAATACCAAGGGAGGATAGGTTCTTCTCCACTTGAACTTTCCAGCGGAGTCGTGGTCGTCTCCTTAGACTTCCTTCGTCGGCTTTCGCTTCGAATACCTTTTTGGTTGGAGCATCATTATCCATACATACAACATGCCCGAACCAGCGCGGACGTTGTATTGTGGTGCGCTGGACAACATCTATGTCGTCGTAGAGCTCGTACAGCTCGTGGTTCATCCATATGCGTAAGTCGTCCGTAAGAATTTTTTTCCCAAACACTCAAAGAGCAGATGCATCTGTCCGTGACACAACCCATGCTTCTGCGCCGTATAAGAGAACGTGAAAGATGAGCGTCTTGTAGAATGTTAGTTTTGTTGGACGGAAAATGTCCAATTAGTGACAATAAAAATCGCATTTAAAAATGAAAACAGTAAGTTTCTATGACTGTTAATTATGCCAATTTTTTCCAAACTTCGCCCTCTTCTTGGCCAAATTTTGAAAGAACCTTCCCTTATTGTTCTGAATAAATTCTTATGCTTCACTTACTCTTTTCGATTAATTATTTAAAAACAATTCAAGAATGCCATTTCTTTTCTTAATTCCTTGATTATTGAAATTAATCAAGATCTTACTTAATATTGGCATAAATAGAATCGATTAATATTAAAAAATACTTAGGAAACTGAAGCTGCTTTGCCCATTGGTTCCAAATCCGTATATACTTTTTATTCGTTTCTGTTTACCGGCCGACCTCTGTAATTTCCTTGATATTCTATAATCGTGTAGGATTTATATCTTTAAGATTTAATTCAAATTCGAATTTGAGAAAAATGTTCATCTTGATATTTTTATGATCAATCTTAAAAGTAACTATGAATGCCATGAATCCATTTTCTTAAATTTAAGATCAAAGGTTTTTACAATGTTCTAAAATGTTTTAGTGCGTAAAATTCTATACAAAATCGATACCGATTTGTAATAAAAAAAAATTCCAAGTATTTTTTGTATAAAAGACTTTATTCCTTTTGTGAATATTTGTTTTTTTCTTTATATGATTTATTATTTAAGCGATTTCAAAAAATTATAAAAATTTTTGGCCACATTTTTTTAAATTCAATGAAATTGCGGTCAACAGACGTTTGGGTCAACGATATTTTCGTATTAAAAATTCCTATTCTAGAAACTACAGTTCTCTTTTTTAAATCATCTCAGTTCCTACTGGATGCATTCGAAAAGCCGGGTGTTTGCAGCCATCTCGTCTTTGATTTGCAATCGATTCTTCTAGGCACTCTCCAGTTTTGTCTTTCGCATCTTCTTAAATAGCTCTGGATGCCTATTATGAGTTGGCTCTGTTCCCGCCAATTTGCAATAGAGTCACTCATAAATGTGCTCAGGTGGAGGTACGCCCTCTGTTGATGTGGTGTACCTTGGGCAAAGGTGTATTACAATGCTCCGAGTCTTCGTCGCAGGTTTTTCACACCGGGCAAAAGGGAATTTCCTCATTTTTGAATTTGTGGAGGTATTTTCTGTACCCCCGTGACCAGTAAAAACTGCGTAAGATGGAAGTTGGGTTGGCCGTGCTTGCGATCCATCCTATCCTTGATCCTGGGGATAATCCGATGTGTCCATCTTCCTTTGGTCGAGCCATCTGGCTTGCCATGTTGACATAGAGGCTTCTCTCTCCGACCTACGGACAGCTGACGTAACTGTAGCACCGTCCTCAGTCGTTCTCCAGGCATATATATCCTTCATCTCTCTGGCAAGAAGATCAATGGGCACCATTTCAGCTAGTACTAGTGATCAAAGACCGTACGAAACGCTGAAATAACCCTTAGCGCGCTTAGCCGATAGGGTGCAACCTATAAAAAATAATAAAATTTAATAAAAATATAAAATGGACGAACCGTACGTCATGGACTGAAGAAACCTGATCTTGGGTATACTTGTAAAGTTTTTGATTAAACTAGTTTACACGAAAAATTAACCTTTGTATAAAAGTTCTTTTTAGGATAATTTTAGGGTAGTCAAGACACAAATATGCAATTTTTTTTCTTAAAAATTGCTTTTGGGTTCTTTTTTCAGTTATTCGTGAATATCTCGTGAGCACCATTATTTACTGGCTTTAAACATTATTAGATCGAAAAGTATTGATGTGGTCTTTGCGGTGATATGTGAAGATTGAGTCAAAATTATTGTAGTTACAAGCTCCCAAAGTCGATAAAATTAAATATCAGACCATTTTTCAAAATTACCAATTTTCAGTTTGCGATTAAATTAACAAGAAAAATTTTAAATAATTTGTTTAAGATTTAAAATAAAAAAAAATTCTTTTACAAACATTTCGAGCCTAATGATCTTCAAAATCGGGTGAGAACTATATATGCTAAGAGCTATGTAGGAAAATTACGCCTTTTGTTGGATCAATTAAAATTTTAAAATTTGTTTAAGCTTTAACTACAATTAAACCTTTACGAACATTTCGAACCTAAGATCTTTTATAACTGGTTAGAACTGGAGATGCTAAGGAACTATCTTCGAAGAATCGTGACAAATTCTTGGAAACGTAACTAAACTCAAACGCAAAATTTGGAGTGAAAAATTAAATTTTTGAACAATATTGTGATTCAGTGAGAATCGGAATTTTAATAGTCTATGAGACTTTGTACTCTTTACTACCAAATCCTAAGGTTTACACTATTTTTAATTTGTTTTGCTTCTATTTTAACCGAATATGTCGAACAGATCTTTTTTTCCCTTACTATTTTAAAATTGTAATGGCTAACGAAATTCTTCAATAATTCGTATTTGCCAAGAAAATTAATAATCCTTTCTCAAATGAAGAGTGCTAAATGTTGCAGGCAATTAGTTAAGATTAATAACCAAAACAAATTTTGAGTGTCGTCTAACCAAAAGCAACTATCCAACTATCTCAAGAAATCTTTTCCAGTTCGGTTACGCCCCAATTTAAAAATAATTCCAGCTTAAGCTTGTTATCCCTGCTTCAAAACTGCTTCGCGATGCTGACCACAAACTCCTCAACAAAACCAAAATGACCTCCTTAGCCGAAAAAAAAGGCAGCCAAAATTTGAAGATGAAATTTAAGATTTTAACTTGGCTCAGCACTTTTCTTGCGCTCAAATATGCAAATCATTTTTAAGTGTATTTACATACAGATTCATGGAAATTGTGGAAAACATGGCAATTTTCTTGGCAAGCTTCCATTTTTTGCCCATCGTGCAACCAACTTGAAGCGTTACCAACTTAAAGCGGAACATATTACGCATTTAATGTGCCCTTGTACTTTGTCAGAACTTCACTTCGTCTAAGTGTGAGTGTGTGTGAGTGTGTATCTGTGTGTGGAAGAGAGTTTGCTGTAAAGTTTTGCGGCAAGTACTGAACGCATTTCACGGCTCTGGTGCGTCACGTTGACTGGATGATCCGTATGGTATTTGTATGAGCCGGAAACGAGCAGCAAAACTTTCACCTCAGGCACTTTGTTGTTGTTGCTGCTGCCGGTTGCCATTTGCGTAGGACCTCAGAAAAATATGAAAATTCAAAAAGCAAACTGTTTGAAAAACAAAAACAGAAAAAGGAAAAACGTGAAAAATATGCGCACACGCATTTGCTTTGAGGACTGCACTTGACAGTGCGCACCACGCCCCCGGAACCACCATCGGTGACACTCCTCCAGAACGTCGTACTCCTCGTCGCACCCCTCGCTGATGTGTCACATAAAAGGTCGCGCAGAGATCAAAATGATTTTCAATTTAACGCGTTTACGTGCGGCTATTTGTCTGTTTTTGCAATGGCCGCCCAAAGCCATACGCGCCGCCATTTTGGAGCACTTTAAATGAAAATTACGCTGGGAGCATACTGAAAAGCGCCAACCAGAGGACGACACCTTGACACTTGAAGAAAAAACGTGCCAAAAACCTTTTTAAAACATTTACTGCATGGCTTCTGTTTTTGTTTTTATTGTTTTACTGATGAAGGTTATTTCTCTTAATTAGAGAATGTTTGTGTTTATTCTTTATTTGGGGACGTTTTGTGATTTGTGTTTTAAAATCTATCTGCTATTCAAGGGCTTTTAAGCAATTTCGATTGTAATAATTGTGGAAATTGAGTTCGTGTGGGTTTAAATTCGGAGTTAACATTGTGGATATGCTTAAAATTTATAAGGAACTGCATTTAGTTTTGAGGGAGCTATTCTTAGCAGGCGTTGAAAAGTATAAAATGGCAACCAATGAGTTATGTGGCTGTAAGAATAAAAGGTAGAACAATAGAGCCTATGGAATTGCAGTGCGGCATTCCTAGTAGGTACGGATATAGGATTTGGTTTTGAAGGCTCTTAGTTTCCAATTGCATATATATCACAGTTCCGAAAAGACTTTCAGCCCATTTTTCCAACATTTGAGGTGATCGCATTGTGCCAGCTTATTTTGTCATCTTTTGTCGGCATTGATATATTTTTATTTTCGTTTTCAGATTTGTTTCCAAAATTATAAGGTTTTATATAAAAATTGAAAAAATGAATTTTCGTTTCAGAGGTTTCATCATCATATCAGGATAGTTGATACTAATCACATTTTAAGACGATTTCTTTGATTTTGATGATTTGAAAGAATTACATGAAATGATATTTATGTTTCGCATTTTTGCGATTTTTTTGAGGTATCGATAACTGAATATTCAGATACACATTTCTTTTGCAAGATATTAGGTCGGTCATCTGTTGGTTTTTCTTAACTTATTCGTATATTTTTCAACAATGTTGGATAAACGGAAATACCAAACGCAAGTTTGAAACAACTCATTTATATAAGAACAATAATACTTAAAAATGGCCACGGCTTGCTCTACGGGCCCGGTGGCCAACATTGTAATTTTCGAAGATTTATTTTTTTACAAATACTTATCTGGGTTCTCCCATCCCGCAATTATTGCATCATTTGAATACTGTTGGCGATCGGCATGTAACTTTTTACGCTAAGTGCAGTTCTTGGAAGCGATGGTAACAGGGTCCGCAACTATGTTTTATTCAGAGAACGACCTGCAACATGTTGTTCGATTGTTTAACGATTTATGAATAAATTGAGTACTTCTAGCTTCCAAATTATGAGTGATTAACCTAAAGATGGCCCACCCAATATTTATCGTATACTTATGCAAAACTTTGTTATATCTAAGTAGAGAGGAAAATTCAGCGTCAAGCGAAATAATTACTTATATATTATTAAATTACATTATTCCAATAATTCTTTTTATAACTAATTAAATTTAAAAACATATAAATTTTTTTAATATTTTCTTAAAAATCTATTTAATTTTAAAAATGATTAATTAATATGATTTAGAATCTCATTGAATGTACAAATTATATACACTTGAATTCATTGCAATAAAAACTTGCACTATACTCAATAAGTATTAAAATCCGGAATACAAATAATTTTGCCCATCTCTAGGTCTATCTACGAAATGTCCTATGGGATATAAATTCAACGTAGTTTTTTTTGGTAAATTTTGTTTCCTTGAAGCGGGTTACGTTTTAAACCAATCTCTTTGATATTGATAATTTTGACATATGCGATATAAATATGTACTAAATATACCAATATTCAGGTCGTACATTTTTTAAAACTATGATAATTCTATCATTTATCAAGCGATCGATAATTAAGCAGAAGGCTTTTCATTGATAAGGACTAATTCATAAATGAACTATAAAAAATGAATATTTTTTTAATGAAAATAAATCTTTGGTGTAGTAATAAAAATTTGATTTTTCAATCATAGTACACTAAAAATACCACCTTCAATGTGTTCAATTTTATTGAGGATAGAAAATTATGATTGCTATTGAAATATCGATACCTAAGTAGTCTATCTTGGGCTAGGCATAATTTACATTTAAATGAATAAAGGTAATAAAAAACATAAATTTTACTTAAAAAATATTTAACAATTTTTCTACAAATAATTTTTCATATTTTTTAATTATTTTTATTTAAAAAGTGTATGTTATTCTAAAACAAGAATTTTTTGCTGGACACTTTTTTGGCAAATGCGAAAGTCGATTAAATTCTACAAATAAGTTTACGTGGTAGACAATTTATTAACCTCTGTAAATGTCATCCAAACTGTAAAGATGAAATTAATAGACGATTTTTTTTTACATATTTTTGGATATATGCAGATATAATATTCATGAGTTTTGGACCTATTTAGGCGTATGCACGCGTCGTATGCTCTTTTTATTCTTTTTCAAACACTTTCAATTGCTTTCTGCAATTAACATTTTATAAAAAATAGCGTTCATTAGCTTAAATTAAAAAAATGAAAAGAAAAAATTCGTTGCATAAACTCTGCGAATTACAAACTAAATTTATTGCCTTTCAGTCCATTAAGTTGAACCAAAAAAATGAATTTTTTATTACGTTCCACTTTAATGATTCGACAGTTTAAGCCAAAAAATGATTTTAATAAAATTGGGAAGTTTTATAACCAAAAACAAAGTGTTGAACCTATAGTGTGTTTCAAATTAATAGAGTCAACCGCTTTTTCGGGAATCATTTATATACTTTAGCTTTCTTTAGCTGGGAAAAAAGTTAGCCCCCAAAAAGAAAGTGCTGCCTTTAAATCAATGCAATATATGCAACCAAAACTTCACCTCTTAAATATGCAAAACAGTGTTGCCTTTGTAACACAGAGTTTTAATTTAAAAATATAATTTTCTCAAAATCGCCGTCTTTCTATGTTATTAAGGATTCATTTCACTTGGATTAAAATCCAGCCATTTTTCTCGGTGCACGGGAATACATTGTTGCTGCAATGCAGCTGGCAAGAGAGGGAGGGCTAGATGGAAATACAAAATAACTTTGGACAAATGTACGGAACGCCTGCGACACAAGGCAATTAATTTACAATTACACTCACACAGACAGACGGACAAAAAGACGGACGGACAAACAGACAGTTACACAGTGTTGCCACTACGGCAGAGTGAGAGAGATAAAAGTTGTAAAAGGTGTAAAAGTTGCTTTTGCAAATTGAATTGCGCGTCCCCTAAAAGTATGCAACGAAAAAATGTTTTTGCAACATTTCACTAGACATTCATTTGGTTTCGTTTTTTTTTTTGGGATATTTATTCGTTAAATTGAAAGGCGTTTGTGCAAATATTTTCAATATTTACGCATAATTTAGGCAAAAGTTTCGGGGCATTCAATGCATGCACACACACACACACGGACACATATTGATACAATGTTTGTGAGTGATTGGTACAATATGGTGTGTGTGTGTCTGAGTGTGTGTGTGTGTCTACTTTGAAAATTTAATTTAACCCGAGGCTCTTACTTGCTCGCACAAATATTGATACATTCTAATGGATTTCTTGCTTACACGACAAGCAAACGCCAACCTATCACGCACACACACTAATATTAACTAAATATGTGTGTTCTTGAAATGCTTTGGCATTGAAAAAACCCAGATGATGCCGGGTATGTTTTTATTCTCTCTTTCTGAGAAGTTGCAATAATAGAAAATGAAGGTTGTCTTAGCTGGGTGTAGAAGCTTGTAACGTTTTGGGGCATATGGGTGGATATAGTTACTATAAAAAGAATCCTTGAGAATAAGAATCACTTAAAAGTGGATTTTCGAATGGGAAAATTGGATTGCCAAGATAATTTTAATCTGTTTTTAATTTAATGTAGGAACTTTATGTACACGTCTTATGCTTTTTCTGAGAGATGCATAGATTGAAATTAAAAACAAATATATTTATACTAGTGAGCCCGGCAGACGATGTCCTGCCCCACAGAAACTACATTTCAACCCCATTGCGACTACGCTTCTGTCTGCACTTAATGTCCAGTACCCGGTGTTGAACAATTCTCTACTATGCTATATTTACGATGTTCACAAAAATGGGTATATCTCACGAACCGAAATGCACAAATACATCGCAATAGGCTTAAATCCTCTGTATTGACAACCTCTATCACACATTACAATCTTATTTAAAATTCATCGACGCGTTCATGAGAACATCCGTAACACGTAAAGCATTCTATCTCATTCTATGTCAAACCAGCCATCCCCTTCTCACACTTGAATTTTTAAGATAAATTAACATTTTTAGGATTAATTTATCTTATTAAATCTGATTTTCAATATTTCAAAATGACGGAGCTACAATGGCCGTCAAAGCAAAGTAACTCCATAATTGAATAACTATTTATTGTCTTATTTTCAGAAGAACATTATTGCAACCCCTTTCATATGATATTCAGACACTTTTTTGGTAGCTGAATAAAAGTATCTTATTAGTTTTTCAATATTTCATATGGGTCCCCCCATATGTGTGCTTTTCATTTTTGTGTTTAAAGTTCGAGCTCGGTATACAAATATGGGCTTTAACGATCCCTTAGTAGAATTTCAAAATTACAAAGTGGCCCGGCCATCTTTGGTCCGAAAATCTAAAAAATTATTCCTAGGTCCTCATAGCGACTGATCCCATAATGGCGGATTTGATAGAGAATGTGCCATGTACCGGGTAGTCCATATAATAAACGGAATTTAATTTTGCTATGAAAAAAAAAACGGATGAATATTTTTCAATGGTTGAACTTTTATTGGAAAGGTTGTGTCATGACATTTATTTATAAAAAACAATTTCGGTCAAATGATCACCACGGCTGACTTGGCAATAGCCAATTTGATGCACCCAATTTTTGAGTACATTTTCGATTGTTTCGAGTCTTATGTCAGCAATAGCAGCTTGAATCTTGTGCTTGAGGTCTTGAATTGTTTCTGGATGGTTGGCGTAACATTTATCTGTAGCCGCTTCCCAAAGAAAATAGTCCAACGGTGTCAAATCGCCACTTCTCGGAGGCCAATTCACATTACCGTTTTTGCTAACTATGCGTTTTTCGAAGATAGGGCGCAAAACATCGATTGTAGCGTTGACTGTATGGCATGTAGCGCCATCCTGTTGTCGGCTCCTTCTTCATTATCGAAGAAAAATGGGCCGATGATGCCACCAGACCGAAATCCGCAATAGTCGCTCGTTGTGGGTGCATTGGCTTCTCTACAACGACGTGAGGGTTTTCCACCAGGGTGGAAATGAAACTCGTCTGAAAAGGTGATTTTTCGGTAAAACTTTTTTTTTCAAATTTCTCACAGTTTGAGTATAAAACTCACATCTTTGGAAAAAAGTTTTAAATATTTCCCAACTTTCTTTAAGCGAATAGCGTCCCATTCCGTAAATGTCAAGGTTTTTACAAAATATCTGTCACTTGCCGAATGAATTCCAAACAATAGATGAACCACCCCCTATATCCAATTATTGTATATGAATTCCTTTATGTAACCTATTCTTACCTACAAAATCTCAAATTTATATATGTCACTTGGTGGCTCAAGGGTCATAGATAATGGTTTAGATGTTACTCTAACCATTTTGGCAAATAACCTGAACAAGGAACTAAAATATATATTTCGTTCATCTAAAAAGAAACTCCTCATTTTTACTAAAAATTTAATAAAAATCGCTTTAATTTTAATGCCGGGACAGTTTCTTTAATTTCAATCCAATTTGGCAGAAATGATAAAAACTATATCAAATTTATTTTAAATTTAATTTGTAATATATTGGAGCAACTAAAGGTTTATGGATTACATCCCTGCGTATATATCTGCATAACCCAAAGTAGTGTTCTAAAAAGTGCCCCTATAAATTTCCTCCAAAAGAGTATTAAAGCTTCGTTGCCAACACTCTCAACCAATTTTGTTCAAGTTAGTTAGTCAGCTGCTTGAACAAGCCATACAAGACAGTCCGGCAAACATTTGCCCAACCTTTTCTCCCAATCTCTTATTTATGTTATTTATCGTATTGTATTGTTGCTTCTGCTGATGCCAGCAGCTTCCAGCTGGCACTCAAAGCTTTTAAACCTTTTGTACCCCTTGTTTTGTTATTTTATTCCGTCTTTTTTTGTTTTTGTTTTTGGTGCTGTCATGCACGTTGATTTGTCGCTGGCATTTGTTTATCGGCAATGTCCGTGTGTAATCCCCTTAAATGCCCCCCTTAATTATCGCCATACCATGCGCAGCAAAAGTTAAACGTAGAGCAATTTAAAGCACTTTAATTGCACTACAAATGGACGACTAATCGCCGACAAAAGCTGCCAAAGAGTCGTGACGTAGCGAGAGACAGAGAGCGAGATAGAGGGGGTCCAAGCAAACCAAGCGCACGCAAAGCGGAAACGGAAATTTAACAAAGCGAGCGAGCAAGCCAAGCCGCACACATACACACACACATGGACACATACATATATGTATAGAGTGAAGAAGGTAAATGGTGAAAGAAAAGAAAGCGCAGGCACATTAGCAACAATGTTGGATGCTCGGGGTAGCTCAAGAGTGTGCACACACACACATGGAAACACACGCATATACATATAAGAGAGTAGCTTGGCAATTGCGGTACTTGCATGCAGATGAGCTGCGACTTATGAAAAGGTAAAAAAGAAAACAATGTGAAGTAAAAGTGCGAGACGGAGTGCGCGAGAGAGAGCAGGAAAAGAAAAAGTTACATTGAGCAGTGCATTTGCGGTAAACCGTCGACTTGACTTGCACCATTGCCGTTACGTTTACCGTTACTTCCAAAATGTCGGCGCCATGTCGTTGCCCTCTCTCCCTCTCACCCGCACTTCGAGCGCGCGCGCTCTCTCAACGCCCAAGTTGTGTTCAAGTGCTACTCTTCCGTCTGCCTTATTGTTGTTCCTTCTTGTTCTTGGCATCTCTATCGCAATTGCCTTTTGTTTTTGTGCATTGAGTGTATGCAATATGTGTGCGTGTGATTGCGTTTGTGTTAAGCGTTTACATTGTTGTGTAGGTTTTGTTGTTCTTGTTCTTCTTCTTCTTCTGCTTGGTTTTACTTGTTTTTTAATAACTAAAAGTACGTCACTTCCTACTGCATACATATACGAGTATACTATATGTGAACTAGTTTTGAGGGGGCAACTCGAAAAGTTGCAGAGTAAGCCCCCCGTAATATTTATTAGTCTTACAGTGCATAAAGCCATTGGCTTAGAAAACTATAATATTTTATAAAGTTTCGCGTGCAATCGAAGCATTAATTCCACTACAAAGTTGTTAATTATTTAAATTCAAGTTTGAAATAGCTTCAGCTGTAGTTGGTGTAAGGAGTTTGGATATAAGCTGAAGCAAAAAAAAATTACTTGACATCCATAAATTTTAGGGAAAGCGAAACTTTTTACTTTATGTGCATTAGAAGCAAAAAATATTTGCTTACATTTTTTAGACTATATTGGCCATACTACACAATTATATAGAGTGTAGAGCTGGGCATCGAGTCGATTTTGAATCGTTGCGCTTTTCAATAAAATCGATATTTCTTGATTGAGAATCGATCTGTTTGAGTCATTCAATTTGGTGATATTGGTACATTAAGGCATGTTATTTTATATAGGCTTTCAGCATTTTTGATTCTTTGGTTCATTTTAAGTATTTTTTTCCAAAAAATTATGGGTCCAAAATTTATTTCGAGTCGGCCACTTTTTCAAAATTTTTTTTTTTAAATACTCAAAAATCATTTTAAATCTTCCATTTACAAAGCCAATTGACGTTGAGAAACCTCTAGGCAAATAATGGGTGATTCATTAAGACCTTTTTTTTAATGATTTGGCAAATGCAAATTTCAAAGGAATAATGGAATCTTTATTTATGATTTCGAAAGGATATTTTATGGCATTTATTTTTTAAAAATAATCTTGTTCAAATGTTGGCCGCAACTGTGTTTTAAATGGTCCATCCTGAAGGTCCCATTTTCAATGACTCGTTCAAGCATTTCCACTGGTATTTGGCCAATAACACGAGTAATGTTGGCTTCCAAGGCCTCAATCGTTGCTGGTTTGTTCACATAAACTTTTGACTTTACGAAAACCCTAAAGAAAAAAGTCGAGCGGTATGATATCGCACGATCTTGGCGGCCAAGGTACGGGTCCCGTACGTGAAATTAATTGCTCACCAAATTAACCTCGCAATAGAGCCATTGTTTCATTGGCAATGTGGACCGGAGCGCCATCCTGTTGGAACCAAATGTCGTCGAGATCACGGGCAACAGTTTCAGGCAGCAAAAAGTCCGTTAACATGGTCCGATAGCGTGCGCCATTGATGGTAACGTTCGCACCTTGCTCATTTTTAAAAAATTACGGACCAATGATTCCACCAGCCCACCAACCCGTTGTTTTTCTTGGATGTAATGCCAGCAGGTGAACCTCTTCGGGTTGATCTTCTCCCCAAATACGGAAATTTTGCTTATTCACGAGGCCGTGGAGTCAAAGGTGCCTCATCACTGAACAAAATTTTGGTCGAAAACAACTGATCTTCATCGATCTTACCAAGAGCCCATTTACTAAAACGGCGACGTGCAGGAAGGTCATTTGGCTTCAATTCTTAACAGAGTTGAATTTTGAATGCTTTCAAGCCGAGATCCAAATGTAAAATGCGCCAGGTGGTTGAAGTTGTTGCGATCGGCGCCGAATCGATTCCTCGCGGTCATCGTGAACACTGTCAGCTACCGCCGCTATATTCTCTTCACTACGTGCTGGATGTGGTCGATTTGGTCGTGTATCATCAAACAATGAATACTGGATTTCAAATTTGGAGATGGTGTTACAAATTGTGGGTTCGGTGGGTCGATTATGTTAACCATAAGTCGATCTCAGAGCACGAAAAACATGCTTTGCAGAACGCTGATTTTCGTAGTACAATTGTACAATTTGTAAACGTTGTTCGGGTGTAAGTGTTTCCATGATGATTTGCCAATGAACACTGAACAACTTTGCCTTTGACAGCTGTCATGGATCACGCGTGAAACACACGAAAATCCCTATTGAAAAAAAAAGGTCTGAATGAATCAACCTTTTGATTTATTTTTCTATGATTATCTGTGGTTTTGTCTTACTAGCGCCTACCGTCTTAGTGCGAGTAATCGATTTTTTTTAGAATCGGTCGAAAAGATCGATTTTTGAAAATTTGAGATTGAGCCCATCTGTAATAGAGTGCCTCTATCAACCTCTGCTTTGCATCAAATCTCTTAAGGAGCACTTATAATTCAAATTTTGCAATACTATTTGCATTAAGCTTTAGCCCCATTGGAGAAGACCTTTTTCTGGCCACTGTGATTTTTCATAATTATATTACCAAATACTTGTTGGTGACTTGTACTAGTTTATTTTTTATATTGACAAGTTACTTTACCTCTTCTTCAAGTATAAAGAATGAACACTAGTTCTGAAAAAAAGCATACTTGTTCAAAAATGGTACGCAGAAACAGTGCTCCCATTTTTTTTCTAATAAAGCGAATTTTCACTAGATAATCGGTTAACTTGTTTTTTATGCTGTATATCGCAGACCCTCAAAGGTCCTAGCTTAAGAAGTTAAAAAAAACTGTTTAATTCAAGAAAAGATTTAAACGTATACTCTATAAAATAAATATATCTATACAACCCATTTTTAGATTTACATGATATGAAGACGGGTATCTGATAAGCAAAACTTTAAATACCATTTTCTATTCTTTCTCAACCTATTGTTCATCTTTAACGAACCTGCAGTTCTAATTATTAAAAAAAAATAAATAAAAAAATAAGCGAGTTACAAATTAAAAAGGAGTTTGTAGAATGTACCACTTAAGGCAACTGCTGCTTTAACTGGTTGTGAATTATAAGCATAGGATTAGTTTAACATTATTTTCATGGGTAAAAAAGTTCAACATTATGTAATAAAAATGCAATTTTCTCGAAAAAAAATTGTATTCCTGCATATGCCTTCTACGAATTTCCCAATTTGAACACTATTTTTTTGGGAAAATTCTATATTTATACATATAAGTTCCGTAAATTTGTAAGGATTCTTATAAAAATCTAGAGTTACGTCAAAAAATTAATTTATGAAATTAATCTATATACATATATGGGGAAAGTTTTAAGTTGATATGTTGAGGGGTGTGGGAGAAAACGCGGTAAATCGAGAGCGGGGGATGGGGGTTCCGCATCGATAAAATTTGATTTGGATTTTTTCATTAGAGCCACATGAATCATCTTTGCAAAAAAAAGTGTAATTCTAGGTAGGATATGGAAGGTAATGGTAGGTTATGGTAATAAGTGACCATAATTACATAGTCAAATATTGTCACATTTTATAGGAAAGGGTAGATGAAATTTGTACAAAGTTATAACTTTTGTTGTATTTGTCCGCTTTTGTTAATTTTTGACATTCGGATGCATGAGTTCATGACTCACCGTTCTGTCAAAGTTCAGATCGAAATATTAAATGGTCTGGCAAAAAGCCGCGAAAATCTACTGCGGGGTAACGGGGGAAGAAATTGACATGATTCACCAAACTTCATCGTATCAGAAAATATGCGCGTCAGGTACAATTTGTATCTCTAGCTCTTATAGTCTCCGAGATCTAAGTTTTTATACAGACGGACGGACTAACATGGCTCAATTACTACCCGAGATTATGATAAGCATTTTGGTATTAAGGACTTGGGATCTGCCACGCCTCCGTCTGTCCGTTACATACTTTGCACAAATCTAGTATGCCCTTTGTACTTTTAAGGACAGGGCTTAAAAACTATTGCACAGCAACTTATTTTGGAAGCAAAAAATTAGGGATGTCAAAATCTTTGCTTTAAGAAATTATACCTCTTAAGAGCGGTTATTAATATTAATTTATTTGTTATCTGTGTAGGGGCTTCTAACTAAAAAATTCAGATTTATCGATAAAGAATTGATTAGCATCGATTTGATATTCGTAGGTCTTTTATTTTTTCTCAATGTTGGACTTAAAAAGGTCCGATAATTGAATTGTTTTGATCTACTAGATTATTAAAAGAAAACAGACGTCATGATAATTCGACAAATGCTATAATTACCCTATTAAATTAATATAACTTTATTCTCTTTAATTTATTAGTATGTGAGATCTCGATATTTGAATTACGATCGCAATCTAAGCAGAAGATATTAAGTTCTCACACATTATACTTTACTTTCATTCCATGTTTTATTCAGTATTTTATTTTTTCCATGTATTTAAGGGAAACAATGTTCAGTAGCTCCTAGAATATAAAAAAATCTAAAATTTAGAAGATAACAAGCATAGAAAAATAGCTATTAACTAGTCCGCGACTTCCGCTCAATCATCATCATCATCATCATCGTTTGGCGCTACAGCTCTTTGTGAGCTTTGGCCTGCTGAACATAATGCCTCCAGGTTACACGATTATTTGCTGCTTCTTTCCAGTTTTTTATCTTAATCTTATCCATATCCTACTTTAATTCTTCCATCCATCGCGATCTTGGTCTGCCTCGTGCTCTGGTGTTGTATGATTTTGCATTTAAGATTTTCTTTTGGGCTCTAGAAGGTTCCATTCGTGACACGTGGCATAACCACCTTAGTCTTTGTGCTTTAATGAAACGTACAATGTTTTCTCCTCTAATAAGCTGATCTAGCTCGTCGTTCCATCTAATTCGCCACTCTCCATTGTCCTTAATAGCGCCAAAAATGTTTCTTAGAATTTTCCTTTCAATTTGGATTTGTTTTTTTCACTCAGCACCCAAGATTCAGATCCGTAGCATACTACTGGCCTGACTACAGTTTTATATAGCGCTAATTTACATGTTCTACTGAGGAGCCGTGATTTGAAGCGTTTTATGAGTGATGCGTACCCCTCAATAGGCGAACATTTTTCCATCTCCAAATTTTACATGTGGTAATGCAATGCTAAACTTTTCGGCCACACCTCGCACACAACTTTATTCAACACAGAACAATAACAGTAATTACTATATAGAATATAATTGTTGCACATATCTGGCCATATTTTACTTGTCTCCAAATTACAAACTGACAACTTCAATTGCATAATGACACATTTTTATAGCAAAGAGAGAATAGAAATAAAGTCTTTAGCTAAAATGAAACTATCTTGGTTAAAATTCCATTAAATTAATTGTCTTTTTCAATTAGATACGCTTTGAATTATTTTAGATACGAATTCATTAATATTTTACTGGCTCAATTATGAATAATTAAACTTGAGCTTTAATTGCAGCCTTGTTTATTAATCTCTTTAAATATCTTCAAGTTGAATCTATAGCAAGAGGAAATAATCTTTCGAGAGAGAGGGAAAATAATATAATCTGGGGGCTTTTCTCTGCTGCCTTTGTTATTATTATTATTATTGTAGTTGTTGCTGTTGTTGTTGTGGTTCTTAACATATTTCCTGGTGCTGTCGTTGCACTCTCTGAGTCGAGTCGAGTCGAGTCATTGTGGGCGCATTTTCTCGGTACTACCATTTGTCTAATATACTACCCCAAGGCATTATTCTTCTTCTTAATATGGTCGTCGTCGTTGTTGTTGTTGTTGGTTGTTTAGGTCTTTGCGGTTCGTAGCTTGAATGCAATGCACCGTTAGGTAGTTTTCATAATTTCAGACCACACACACGCACACACTAACAAAATCCTCTAAGCACACACACAGTGACACAGTGGGCTTTGCAGCGCACACGCCTAACGACTAATGAATGCAAATGTGTGCATATATGAGTATGTGCAGCTGTGTGTGTGACGCAGTGACGTAGATAGGTTTCTAACAATGAAGGCGATATTAATTGGTATGAGATTTCATAATACAAAAGGCCTATATGTAATTTAGAATTCACTTAATTAATAATAACTTAAGAATTTAACTTCTTCTTGCACAACTTGTGAAAATTTAGAAATTTTTAAACATATTTAGGTCTAGTGTGATATTGATTTAAATGAAATTTTAGGAATTGAATTCATAATATTGTTAAACAGCTTGTAGATATTTAGGACTGACTTTAAAAGATGCTTCCGTTTTTAATTATAAAAAAAAAACGCATTTTTAAAAATATTCTAAAATTCAAAAATTAAAAACATAAAGTTTATTGAAAAATTCTATCAAGAAGCTAATTTCTCCATAGCCTACAAATCTTGTTGTTCTGGCTATTTCTTAACATTTTAATTTAGAACTAATTTCAAATTGCTTCACATTTAAGCAACTTTTTGGACTGCTTATAAACTAAACATATTTGAGAAATGTTAAGCTGGTCAAAAAGAGGATTTGGCTGAGAAATATGTTATTTTTAATTCTACAGTTTTAATGAACCGATAAATGCTTTATTATTATTAGTTAACACGTGCATCAAAAATCAAAATCAAAAATTCGGTTAGCTTAATTTCATTAAATATAAATATTAAAAGGAATGAGAGCTTTCGGTACTTGTTCGAACTTTAGGATACCCACAAAGAAGCTGTGAAATCAAGTGAAGTTAGTAACTTCTTTTCTCTATTCTCAATAATTTATAATATACCAATTCAACTCCTTACTGTAGTTGTTGAAGACCTGTATACCTAATAGATATCGATAAATCTCATCTTTCATATATAGTCTGTTAAGTAAGAGCGTGTACGGCATAACTTATTAAAAATTTATTTAAACAGAAGTTTCTTTACATTAATTTATTCTACATGTTGCGAAGCATGACGCAAATATATCAATAACATGTCCAGTCACCACCAGCGTCAAGAATTGCATAACATCTCCGCGGCATACTTTCCACCAAATTTTCAGCATATTCGACGGGAAGCGCTCTCCAAATGCGTCGAATTTCTCGGGAAGCTGTTTCAAAGTAAATGTGGGTCTTCCTCGAAACTTTTGCTTGATGACGGCCCAGACGTTTTCGATGGGATTTGCATCAGGGGACTGTGAAGGCCAATTCAAGGTGACGATGCCTTTTTCGCACTTCCAGTCGCTACAGAGACGACTGCGGTGTTTGGGGTCATTATCTTCCTGCAGAATCCAATCTTCTTCTTTGTTGATAAATTGACATTCAGCAGTCGGTAATAAAGCTTTTCGATAAATTTCGACCATCCTGGGAGCATTTAGGTTCTCTGTGATGAGATGCAAAGTGCCGAAAGCCTTTTTTGAGAAGCATCCCCACGGTGCGCTGGACAAAATTACTTGAAGACAAAGAACAGGCCCGTGGTATGATACAATAACCCCAAACAGAAGATTCGTCGGAGAAAAGTAAGTTACTCCAATCGCGATCAATGTTTTCTGTTGCCCAAGCCAATCGTTTTGCAACGTGTTTTTCGGACAACAGTGGTTTCTTCAATGTGCTTCGCCATTTCAAATTATTTGCTTATCTTTACCCTTTTTTTTAAATTTTGATTGTCCTACACGCAAACTTAAGCCAGGATTCCGCGAAAACAAACTCACGATAATTTTTTTATCCTTCTTGGTACATACATATTCTTTCATTATTTTCAAAGCTCCTATAATCCTATAATATATTATAGCTAGGGCCAAATTGTTTATCCAAAATAAAAATAAAAAATGCAGGTATAAATTCACTCTTCAATACAAATTTTATAATGTTCTCGTTTACATAAAAAGCGGCTTTTTTCAAATTATATTTTATCAAAATTCTTCGAAACAATTCTAATGATATTTATAGAATTTGAGTAATAGCAAGTGTATTCGCTCTACGAAGTTATAAGGGAAGGTGAATTTATATTTTTAGAAACGATCAAAATCTTAAAAAATCGTAAAATTTTCCTCGAAGGCAATTTTTAAAGACAACTTTTATAAAAAATGGCGTACGTAAAGTCGGACGCGAACGACTTTGGGATACCTTGTACCACTAGCTTGCAGTAAAATATGGTATATTGCTTAAAAACATCAAAAAAATTTGATTGCCAAATTGGGTTCCTTCATAAAAAGCTAAAAACCTTAAGAATTTTTAAGCAACAATTTTTTTTGACCGATCGTTCCTATGGGAGCTTTATAATACGTATATTGAACAGATTTAAGTCAAATTTAAAAAAGTGCGTTAGAACCTTAAAAAAGATCTGAACGCCGAACTTGGTTCAAATATCTTTACAAACAATCCAAGCACAACGAATTTTGTATAAAAAACGTTTTTTTGGACCGATTGGCCCTATGAGAGCTATATGATATAGTCGACGGATTTTGACTGAGTTTAGTACAGTGCTTAGAAACTATAAAGAATTTACGAAAACCAAATTTTCAATATCTTATCAAACAAACGAACACAACAAATTTTTGGAAGATCGGCCCTATGGGAGCTATATGATATAGCCAACCGATTTATTCAAATTTGGGTACAAATCTAGTTACGATATCTTTTTTAAAAAATTAAATTTTTTTTTATTTTATATGTGTGATATAGTCAACCGATTTTGATCAAATTTAATACAGTGCTTGGGATCTATAAAAAACTTTCGAATGCCAAGTTTGGTTACGATATCTTCATAAACAAAAGAATTATTCGTCTACAACTTTTTTTATCGAGGTCGGCTGAAACACCCCTATGGGAGCTATATAATTTAACCCCGATATAAAAAAATAAAATAAACTTGTCTCCTATGGAATAATATGGGATCTAATGTGAAAGTTTGGTTACTCTAGCACTTAGCATCTCTGAGATCTAGGCGTTCAATGCGACGGACAGACAGGCAGATGGACATGGGTATATCGACTTCTCTAGTCCCCTGATCATAATTTAGGTAACTTTGGGGAGTCTCCGACGATTCCTTCTGTATGTTATATACATTTTCGGCTTGCACAAACTTAATATATCCTTTGTACCATATACGGTACAGGATATAAAAATTGAATTTCCGAAAATCGGGAAGTATTGCATCTTTTATAAAATAAGCATATAAATTTATAAAATCTTTTTCGAACAAATCGAGTGGTTGTCGCAGTGAAGCTCAAATCAAAGGTGACAAATGATAAAAAAAGGCAGCAAACTCTTAATAATACTCTAAATAAATAACCCAAGCTTTTAAACCCAATTTCATTTATTCGCTGAAGTTAAACTTTTTAAACATTAAAGTATATGAAGATTACCTATGAAGATTACGTAGTTATATGGTCATGATAAATGCAGAATTTGTCTCCCCCCTAAAAAATATGAAATGACATCTTCGATTGGAAACTTATTTTATTCCTTTAACTCCTTGAGGAGCATAGCGCCTTAATATGTCTTAAATCATATTTAAAGGATATTTTGTTATAATTTTAATTTTTTTGGATTTTTGGATAAAATCCGGCTACCAAGAGCCTTTTGTGAATAATAAGGCGGAGAGTTATTGAACCGGATTGAAAAAAAATTTAATTATTTACTTCATATATCATCATCATTTAAGCATAAAACTAAATCCATCAATCAACATTACATATTGCGAGTTAAGATACTGAGATTTTTTTTTTAAATCTTAAAGTTCGACTTTGAAATTGGTCTATTTTAAAACAAAATTAAAATTGTTTAGTCATATTTTAAATGACAACAAGTGGTAACTAATAAAAAGTTAGGAAATCATTAAAAAGTAATATGAAAAATTGTAACCCACTTTTTCGAGGAAAATGCAAGTCAAAAATATAAAAAAATAAATAAAAAACTTCACAAGTTTTTACCCCCAAGAGTTTATTGTTTGAATAAACCCCCCAAAAATGCCCCGCCACTGATGCAAAAAATGAGTCTTACGTAAATGTGTGTGTGTGTTTTGGCCTCATCGATGCAGCTGGCTGTTTGTCCCAGTGGCTTTGGTAGTTGCGGTTTTTGTTGATTTTGTCGCTGCCGCCTTGAAATTTGCCTAAAGCAGCGCACAAAAAACAATTAATTGTCTTTCACTTTGGCACTCGTTATGCACTCGCACATAGATACACACACACACAGACGCACAACCGCACACAATGGCAGCCAGCACAGCAAACAGCAATGCAAGTCACAAAGAACGCACACAGATTCACAGATACACAACCACACTCACTCACACATATACATAAGCACACTTGAGGCACGTAGACGCCATTGCTTGACTTTATTTTCGACTCGTCGTATAGTTCGCCATGGTTTGTTGGTTTTCTATGCAGCTACTTGCCACAACACTTCATTGTGTGTGTGCGTGTGTCTTCATGTGCGTGTGCTGGTGTGTGTGTGTGTGTGTAGCTACTACAGCTTGCACTTAACACAATTTTGTGGCACACAAAAGACTTTCGCTGTGGCACAAAAACCGCCCCCAACGCCTCTAAGGGTTTTGTTTTTTTGCATTTGAACCGCTTTTGTTTTGGCATTAAAGCCTTTGTGGCACATTGCCGTGGCAGTTGGTCACAGCGTTAGCGCCATCGCCACGTGGCTTAAATTAATGAACCCTACTAAATTGTCTGTTTTCTATCTCTTCTACCCCAAAAAAAAATTTTACATCCATGCATAACTATAGATATTTGGACCTGGCGGCACAAAACTGGATGAAGACTATGAAGACCCGCCTGTAACATTGCTGCGTGGACCACCTGGACCGCCTGGTTTGTCCGGCAAAGATGGACGCGATGGTCGTGATGGTCAAAAGGGTGAGGCTGGCGAACCTGGTGAGCCGGGTTCTTTGGGCCCTAGGGGTTTGGATGGTCTGCCAGGAGAACCAGGCATTGAGGGACCTCCAGGCTTGCCTGGTTATCAAGGACCGCCTGGTGAGAAGGGTGATCGGGGCGATATTGGACCACCGGGACTAATGGGTCCACCTGGTCTGCCAGGACCACCGGGCTATCCAGGCGTCAAGGGAGACAGAGGCGAGCGTGGGGATTCGGTAAGCGTAATCTTTATGTTTTAATATGGTAGATGGTTTTTGTTATCGTGTACATATTTTTTTTAAGGAGACATTTGTCCGCTTTTATTGAAAAATTAAAGTCTTTAAAAGGCTTAAGTCTGCTCTTGAACTGAAACAATTTTTTGAAGATTTTCCTTTCAATTATGTGTAGCTTAATCTTTGGCCCAACGGTTGAAAGTTAAAGTAAATAATATAAAAAATTTGATTTAAGCTTTAATATAATTTCATAAATATATTCATATTATATCTCAGTTGATTAGATACTATATCTAAGCTCTGATTTTGTCTATCTAAAGCTAGCTTTAAGCAATATTTACCGATTTTAAGCCTAATAATGCGTATTATAAATATATTTTTAAATAAAACGACTTTAAATTTATTTTATATATATTTATGATATTTTTTTTTCTTCTTGTAGTACCGAAAAATGCGTCGTCGTCAGGACGACAGTGATTCCCAGCAACATATGCCAACCATTGAATATGTAAGTCAATCGTTGTCTAGCTTCAAATAAAATTAAGAAAAATGTCAATCAATCAATTTGTAATTGCAGTTATATGGTCCACCAGGTCCGCCCGGTCCAATGGGTCCACCAGGACACACAGGTTTACAAGGCGAACGCGGCTTAGATGGACGCAAAGGAGATCGGGTAGGTTTTAGGTTTCCTTTAAGCAAAAAAAATTGTATAATAACAAGTTTGTAATACGCTTTGCAGGGTGACAAGGGTCATAAGGGTGATCAAGGTCCTATGGGTCTGCCTGTAAGTATTGCAAAATTTTGATGTTAAATAAGGAAATAGCTATTAAGTAAAAAAATCGTTTAAAGGAAATTATGCCCTGGTTGATAACGAAACTCTAGATTCAGAGATGATACAATGTTTTGAAAGTAAAATATTTTCAATGACACAATTTTTCTAAAATTTTATTTTGTACGATCTTATATATCCTTAGAAAGGTACTCAAATATTTAAACGCTTGTTCCTTTTTAGCGCAAAATGAATAGTTAAGAAGTTAAGGTCATAAACCTTATTTCAGAATTTTAGACTTAAAAAAAATACTTTTTTTCGGTTCCAGATTCGGTAAAAATGATTTTTTTTTCTCGAATATTTATTATTGGAAATCAACCCTTGATTTTATGGGTTATAATCCAACATTTATGAAAAAGTAAGTCACTATACACTTAAAATTCTTTTGTGTGGTATCATTTAGATTACTCTATATATATATAATTTTTAAAAAATCAAGTAGAGATTCTATGATATGAAACGCCTTCTGAGGTCTTTTGGATAAAGGCGTTTTAGGCGTCTTCTTGGTCTATGACCGGCCAGGGCACATGCAAGCGAGTTCGGATGGTTCCTTATGCGATCAGCGTAACGGTCGCTAAGTTTATTCAATACATCACCCACATAGGGAATGCTTATGCTGGTCCGTCGTACCGAGAGTTCACCTTTCACCATAACTTTGAAAGATCGATTGTCAAGAAATGATTTTATGATTTCATAATGAGGAACAGGAAGGGCAGATTTAAGTTTTTGTAGTAACCCTTCGTGCCACACTCTGTCAAATGCCTGCTTGACATCCAAAAATGCTGCCATGCAGTAGCGAGGATTCTCGAAGGAGTCTAAGATGTGTTGCACCACTCTGTGAGTTTGCTCAGGCGTGCCATGTTTCGGACGAAAACCGAATTGATGCGCTGGAACTTGGGACGTCACGCTGGAAAATGACAAAACTCTGCTCAAAAAGATTCTTTCAAAAATTTTCGCGAATACCGGCAGCAAACTAATCGGGCGATAAGACGCAAATGGAGATGGGAGGCTTTAGAATCATAACAATTTGAGCCCATTTCCACTCCTTTGGGAAATATGCCAGACGCATAATTGCATTGAATATCTTGACTAGAGCCAGAATGCCCGCCATTGGAAGAGCCTTAGCTACTCTGGCGTCAATTTTATCAAGTCCAGGAGCTTTTTTGAGGTTGAGTGCTTTTATTTGATCAACAATTTCGTGTGATATCTAAATCAAATGTTAAAAATTACTTTTTGAGAAATATTAAGAAACTACAATACTTTTTCGAAATAGTCAAGGACCTATATTTTTGTAAACACAAGACAACTCAACAAAAATCGTAAAGGACTATAATTTTTTGGCTAGTCTATTAAAAGTTTGATTTATAAAGCTTATAATAAGTAAAAAAGTACTATAAGAAAGTATCTCATTTCACTGTAAAGCCATCCATAAATCTATATAAAATTAGGAAGAAGAAAGACGACCGTGTAGGCGGAGATGTCTATGTTAAGGATTTCAACGTTAGAACTGCTTTCCGACTCCCGGACCACTGCAGTGTTTCTCAGGCAGAGGTCACTGCAATCCAGAAGTCTTTAATAATAATAAGAAACTTTCAAGTTCGAAATAAAAACATTTGAATCTACTCGGATAGCTAAGCGACTATTAAGTCCATAGTTTCAATGACTTCGTGTATGAAGTCAATGAATAACTTCCGCTTGTCTCTAGAAGAGATGGCTGAGCAATTTTTAATTCACCTCATATGGGTCCCAGGACATAGGTGCTTCGAGGACAAGTGTATTGTGGAAGAACTGTGTAGACAAGGAACTACCAGCATCCTCCTTCAAGACAAGGAGCGCCTGGGTATATCCCTGGCCAGCTGTAAACAGAGAATACGAAATTTTTTCGCTCTCTGTGCAAATAAAACTTGGAATCGAACACGTGTAAGATCTCGCGCCAAACTTGGCCAAACTGCAGTAAATGAACCAAAGAACTCTGCTGTCTGAATAGAGCCCAGTGCTCATCTGTTATCCGTGCTATTCCGGGATACTGGCTGTTGGGAAACCACGCATCCAGGTTGAATGCTCCCCACCATGACTTCTGTAGAAGCTGTGGCGATGAGGAGGAGTTGAAGACGGTGGAACACTTTTTTTGTCATTGCCCTGGGCTGGGCAGTAAAAGATTTTGGTTCCTAAAGTCACACTTTCTTGACGATTTATCTTAGCTCTTCGAACAGTGTCCAAAATGACTTTAAGGATTATTCAGGCTACCGGCTGGCTTCCTCACCTCTTATAAGGAATCTCTCAAGTGGGTAAGAGTGGTAAAATAGCTCACTCTAGCGGTAGTGTAACGAGCCTATCCTTGGCCTAAGTGAGTTGGGACGTCAGTCCCAACTACCGCCCTAACCTAAGCTAAGAAGAAGAAAAAAGATCGGATCAAATTGTCAAATTTTGTTTAGAAAAGCATTTCTTTTTTAAATCCAATTTTGCAGCGACGTTCCAAAAAAAAATCTAAGCGTCAACGATTTTGGAGCAATTTCCTATTTTGACATATTTGTTTTAAAGCTTCAACATTATTAAAATAATTATTGCCTACTTTTAGGGTCCCATGGGCATGCGTGGCGAATCAGGCCCCAATGGTCCTTCTGGAAAAGCTGGCTTGCCGGTAAGTGCTTAAACATTGACCATAAATTATATTAAAATTTATAAATTACATAATTGGCTTATTAATAATATCCATAAATTGTTTTGTTTTTCTTTTTGGCGTGTCTTACAATTGTTGTTGTTGTTGTTTTGTTACTAAAAATATCTAACCACTAAATGTGTTCTCATATGTATCTCGTTCTTTTTCTCTCTTTCTTCTAACAGGTTTGGGGCTACTAATATTAAAAAGTAAACAGTGCAGTCTAATAAATAATAACAAACACATTGCGCAAAAGTTGATCATACACCAATACAACTAAACATAAACACACAGATACACAATAAAAAATAAGAAACAAAAAAACACATAAACGCACAATGCTACCAAAAAATAATGAAAAAATTCTTATATAAATTGATATCAAGCTGCGCTGCTTTAATGTCAATGCGTCAACGTCGTCAACGTCACAGTTATTGTCTATGTCTTATAAAGAAATCTCTACATATTTACATCTATATATATATCTATATATATGTATATCAATTGTACATACCCGTGTACATAAGAATGACAAAATGCAGCATGCAATAAAATGTGAACAAAATAAGCAAAATCAAAATGATATGCACACACACACACACACTCTCCTTAACAAAGGCTTAACACACACACGCATACTTAAGCGCATGCCCCCCAAAAAAAACCGCAAAGCAACAAACAAATAATATTCATATCATTTAATACATAAACTAAGAGTAATAACTAAAGCGAGAAACCGTATAAAACAAACCCAAAGCCAAATGAGTATTTATGTATACAAACAAACAAACAAACAAACAAACATAATTATTTCTACACAAACGAGCGAGCAAACTAACAAATTTACACGTAACTATTAATTGATGCAACTAACTTACTAGTCTCTACTCTCTACTCTACTCTACTCTCTATATCTATTGTATCCCCATGTATCTATTAACGAACGCAGACAGATCTGACTAACAACTGATGGAAAGATACAAACAGACAAACAAACAGACACACAGATACACACAGACACACGGACAGACAAACAAACTGACAAACTAACAAACACACCAACAAATATGCAATGCAAATATTTTAATTGCATTTCATTTGCTGCTGCCGCTTTTATGGCAAATTTGCATTGGAAGCAGCGTCGCAAGCAGCGCTAGTAGCAGAGCAGCGGCAGCGCAGCGACAGCGCAGTCAACGCTACGAACCACTGTGCATAAATCATACGCACCATTGTACACAAATTTTGCACATAGATGCATATTAAGCAGCCAGCGAGGGTGGTTTTAAAAATTATGGATTTTAGCAAGAAAGCACATTAGCAGCTGCTAGGCTTTTTTTTATATTTTTAGCTAATCTGTAATTTTTTGTGAAATAATTATCTGCAATGGCATTAAAAGAAATTTCTAATAACTAGTATTATTCATTCTCCTACATTTTTTGACTTTGTCAACTGAACTATTCATCCGAATTAAATAAATTTACAATATCTGAGCATTTTATTCGAGTTCGTTTTGAAATCGAAATTTTGTGGCTCTCAATCTCTCCAAAACGATTTTTTTTTGTGGTTTGAAACCGCATTGTTTGTTGTAAGACGAATTAAAACGAATCGGCAAAATCGGTTTTAAAAGTTACGCATTTTATAAGGAAATACATTTTTAAATATGCTTTGATATTCTTAGATTATATTTATGCCAACTTCAAGTGCATTATTTACTGAAAATAATTTATAATTATTTTTTTGCTACATCAACCCAAAAATTATCAAGCATAAATAAGAAGAATTTTATTTTTTATGTTCGTGTTCATTCCATTCATGAACACATGGCCGATTGGTGCGACAGAGTTGCCGCGTTACACAACGAAAATTATCCTTGAAACTAAAATAGCGAAGACATGTTTAATTTCAATAAATATGGTTGCTTAAGTAATATTTTTAATCTTATTTTAATGCACAGAATAATAAAGTACTAGCAATATTTAAATGAAAGTTAAATTTAGATGAAATTTCTAAATAAAAAGTTGCAGAGCTGTGACAACCATGTCAGATGTTTTCAAACAAAAATAATTCGCGACTACACAACATGAGAATTTATCGCTATATATAAGGTTAATATGTTATGGGAATTATCGACGAAATAAAAATTCGTTTTTGTATAAAACAAAAATAATTTCGCAACTACGCGACATGAGAATGCATCGAAAAAATAAGGGAAATGTAAGATAAATACGTTTTCCGGCGTACGCAAAAAATAAATCCGAGATAAAATTGTTCGTCATCATCAATTCCTTTATCTCCGGTTGGAGAATTTGTGTACTTTTTGAGGTTTCTGCTATAGGTGAATTTGTGTTAATGTGACATGAATTTTGCACCTCCAAAGTCCGATGTGCAGGTTGCCGGAGCAGGGGGATTTCTCGAAACACGATTACCCCTTGGAGACTTTCTAATCATTACGTTTTGATCAATGTTTAAAATAACTCTTATTCAGGCTTGGTAGTTTTTCCGCGATAGTTATAAGCACAAAGCGGAAGCTTAGTAGGAACTACCACCCTCTGATGACTAAGCACATGTTGGCAGTAAACTTCCGGGAAGTCTATGGACAGCTACCGTGCCTTCATGTGGGGACTTGTAATGCATTAAAGCCATAGATTGTTAGCATGATTAGTTATTGAATGGCGCCAAATGACTTGCCATGACGCTAGGAGAATCCTAGACACTCAGGATTTATAAGGAGTTCGGTGCCACCCAAAAACCTCTCTGAGACTCTCCCCTCCTAGCCGCTGAACGCTGTCCGGGACTGCTTATTGGTTATTCGCAGCTTACCTTCATATCTGAAGGCCTTTCACTATCCGCAACCTGTGACCCGTCCAGTTGCCTGCCCCTAATATCGCGATCCGGAATAAAATTGTTAGTTTGGGTTTATTATTCTGATTATTTTCTGATTCCTTGGCCATTCATCAAAACTTGTAATTTGCCCATATTTTTGGCTGCTTTGACTCACTGTAAGACCTCTAATATTGGATAGCTGAATTTAAGCGGCAGTTTTATGTGTTCCGCCCAAGGCAACCAAGAAAGGAAATCCTAAGCAGCTGCGAAAGATTTAATAAAAGCCACGAAGCAATCATGAAAAATAGAGGAGCTCTAAGATTTCGTCTAAGGAAATCGTTATCAAAAATAGACATACAAATTCTGTCATAGGTAGGTAGGTAGGTAGAAGTGGTTGTCATTCCCACACATCTAGGTCTATGAAAGGCCCGTTGTGATGCCACTTGAGTTAGTCCTCTACTCTCCTGTATCCTGTTTGAACATACCTGTCGATTTAATAAACGAATTAATCTTATTTCTTCTGATTTCTGCGAATTCAGTAATAATCCCAAAAGATTTCGGAACCTAGTGTATTCAGTCTCCTCCTGCATAGTGTCATGCATCCACACAGGAGGTGCTCCACCGTTTCCTCCACTTCTACCTACTGACAGCTTCTACAGTAGTCAAAATGCGGCACGCCCGATCTATTGGCGTGTTTGTCATACTTCATTCATAATTCATATCGATAATTTTGAACAAAGCAGTGCGATAACTTTTAAAAATTATTCAAAGTTTTTGAATCGATGACGAAGTGGATTTGTATGTATAAATGATATAAGAATCAATATGCAAAGAGATTTCTCTTAAATAAAATTTCACCAGTAAAACGTAGCTAATATACGTTATATATAATGATTAGTTAGCTTGCTTTGTCGCAGCCGAGTACTTTTCAGCCTGCCCTCTCAGATGCATATTGAGCAGCATATTAGTTCAATTATTATTACTGACATTTTGACAAGACCAGTGATATGAATACTGCAATACCACAGAAATGGCACTGATATTAGCTGGAAAGTTTCCCGTAATTACAATTTAAGCCAGATAAAAACAAAAAGCATCGGAATTTGTGGGTTTGCTTTTTAACATTGCTAAAAAAAAGTGAAATAATAAACAGGAAGCCGCAGATATCGAGCCATATTTTTTCTGTCATTGTTTTAATCACTTTTGTCATTTTTCAATAAGTAGCTGCAGTATTTTATAGCCAAACAAATTAAATTAAATTTGACCGACATAAAAATCAATGATAAAAATCTAATAAAAAAAAGTATGTAGATTTATTTTAGAATAAAAATCTATTCAAGCAATAAACTTTTGTTGAAGCCCGTCAGTCAGACAGTACTTTGTGCTAAAAGCTTTATTAGCGTATTTTGTTAAAAAATTTATCGATGAAAACGTGCCAGATTAGGATAAGATCAGAGGTAATCGTTTCCTGCTTTGCTAAGTGCAGACTTCGATATATATACACTATATATCCTTGAGTTCCAAGGTGGAACACAAAGTCCACAAATAGACAGACTTAGAAATACTTCAGCATTAATGCCAAAGTAGTGAAATGTGGCACTAATTTCTCGAATCCTGCAACAACATTTTTTTTCCATTTAGTACTCTTTCAGGGAGCTTAGGGCTTCTACAAGAACTTTCCACTGGAATCTGTTTGACGCAGTTTGCTTTGCTGTGTCCCAGCTGATGTTGTGTAGGGACAATTCGTTTAGTGTTGTACGACGCCAGTTTGCCTTTGACCTTCCCACTCGTCTGCTTTCTTGGGGGTTCCATTCCAAGGCCATCCTGACGATGCTGCTTTGGTCTTTTCTCAGAGCATGGCCAATCCAACGCCACTTGCGTGTTCTTATATGGGTGCAGATAGGAGCACCACTAGTGTAGTGCCATAGTTCCGCGTTTGATATCCTGTTGGGCCAGAATATCCCGCATATAATTCTAACGCAATTGTTGACGAATGATTGTACTGTTGATATCATTCTCTGCGGGGCTATCCACGTTTCGCTGCCATACAACATGATGGATTTGTCGCTCGCAATGAAGATACTCAGCTTTGTTCTTCTGCTTATTTGCTGGTTTCTCCATATGCGGAATAAGCGTACCAAAAGCGGATCGCGCTTTGTTTAGACGGCTCTCTATATCCTCATCCACCCCACCACTGGTGGAAATTGTGGTGCCAAATTATTAGTAACTATCGACAAAGTCGATAGGTTTTCCGCAGATGGTTATGCTACCTTGGCTGGTGTGGTTGAGGCGCACTGCTTTGGTTTTGGATGCGCTTATCGAGAGTCCAACTTTGCTGGCGAGGATCTCGAGATCATCACTTAGTTTATGAGAGATGAGACAAATGTCGCCCGTGTAATTCTGGTCTTTCAAATTACGGGTGAGACTCCACGTAATCCCACGCCTAGAACTGCATACATCTCTCATAACCCTCGTCAACTACTATATTGAATAGTAGATAGGGGATATTGGATAGGGGACATCTTTGCCTCACACCGGTGCTTGTTTGGAATGGTGTACTGATTTTCCCATTGTGTAGTACCGCCAAGTCCGCATCATCGTACATCGACTGGCACTCCTCTCCTTGCTAATGCCCGCCATATCGCTGCTCTGTCAACTATAACCGAAGGCCTTCTTGAAGTCGATGAACAGGAGGTACAGTGATGTGCGCCAATCCACAGCTTGTTCGGTTATTATGCGTAGTGTGTTAGCCTGGTCTACGCACCTCCTGTGTGCAACAACATTTTATACATGATATATTTTCCATTGGTTGGTTGGTTTGTTTGGGTGCCGTTTAAGTGACAACATATTCAAACTCAATTAGCGCTAATGCGCCATTTTGTTACACCACTTATGGGAACCACTGCTGTTCGGTTTACTCAAACCATCTCGATCCGATAATAAACCTGCTGATGTCGTCTAAGTTCTTTTCTCCCAAGTCACGTAGGCTTCCTAACGCGAAGCTTCCTAGTGCTCTGCGTCGCAAAGTTCCCAAAGGCGCACATTGCTAATGGTTTGGGGCACATCACATCTAAGCCATCAATTGATAAACTGTCTCTTCTGTGCTCTCCTGGTCACAGCTTCGGCATCTGACGTTGTAGGCGCCAGCCCGATTTTCTTTGCATGGTCTCCTAACGGCCAATCTCCGGTTATTGTCGATGCTATAAAGATCATTGTTCATTGGCTATGCTTAGCAGTTCGTGTCTCGTTCTACGCTTGTCGATACTCAGCGGCCTAATATTTCGGCTTCGCAATCTTGCATAGTGCGCAATATTATTCCATTCTGGTTTTCAGCCTTGTTGGGTCTGAGGCCCGACACGAAGAAGATGTCATCTCTTCGTAGTCTAGTCTGAGTTTACGGGTCATTTGATCACAGCTACCTCCGCTGCTTCGCCATCTAATGCTCATTTTCTCGCCAGTTCATCAGCCTTTTCATTCCCGTATACGTTCCTATGTCCGGGAACCCATACGAGAGCGATGTTATTTGATATTTTTGATATTTTCCATTAGCTAATAAATTTATCATTTTATAAACTATTGCATATAATTTATGCTTTTATATATATTTATGCAAACACCCAATTAATTGGAAATTTAAATAAATTGTTTAAATAATCTACGTATTTAAAACAATTAAGTTATTTAGTTTATTGCGCTGTCATTCTCGCAATGAGGCAAAATTGTTTCAGATAAATTAAAATTTAATGAAACCGTCTCAAATGATTAAGATAATCTAAACAGAATTTACGGATACTGTAGCCTATTTGTCTCAATTTATTTAAATAGCAGCAGAAATAAAGAAAAACTTAGTCCAAGGATATTTTTCCTTACTCAACACTGATATAATCAGCTAGCAGGCTTTGATCTAATTAAAAATTGATATTCGAACATAATTCAAATCAAAAAGCTCTCCAAAATAAAACCCTTTAAAAGCTGTCCATCTCCGTAAGATCCTTACTGCTGGCTCTGCTACTGCTGCTGTATCCTTTTTTTTTATTGCATTGTCTTAGGTGCCGTCCATGGGCTTTGTCTTATAATGTTTATCACTTTATATACAAAGCATAAATGCCAAAGCTTCAGTGCATATAAAACAAACCAATACAAACATATTTATTACCACTTGTATTTATTTACAATTTCCAAAATATATAAAAAAATAAAAAAATAACAATGTTATTGTTGCCAAAATGGCGACTATGTCATTAAAGCATGAACTAAACTAAGCTAAATTTAAAGATTAAAAAATCCACTTACATTGTAAAATATTTTCTCTCTCAACTTTTCTCAATGTTTATTGCATAGCATATAATAAAATTTATGTCTACAAAAAGAAAAAAGGAAACTGTTTAAATATATCTAATAAATAATAAATTTAAAAATAAAAAAAAAACTCTATATACTCGAAAATATTATATATACATATACATATATGATACAACAACAAAGAGCTATCTTCCAATTGTGCATATTTTCCAGTGTTAAAAATTAATCACACAAACAACTAACAAAGCAACTTGAATTAGTTAGTTTAATGTTTAATATTTGTAATAAAAACAAAAATTGAGGATTAAAAGGTTTTATAAATATTGCCTAAATGTTCAATACAATGTCGGCCAGTCGGCATATGAATACCCTTACCAGAGTTAGCCGTTTAGCTTAGTGTGTGTAAAGTGTCTATAAGTTGGAAAGTCAGTTTTGTGTGGAAACAGCCGGGAAAAGCGGGAAATATGGAAAAATCCTTAAAAGTCTTTAGTTTTTGAAATTGATACTAGCAAGGTTCTATGTAAAAATAATATTTCTTATAAAGCATAGCTCAATCTAAATAGTTATGATATTACGATTTTTTTTTTCAACGAAAAACTTTCAAGATATTTTTGCAAAAATTCAACGATCTCTCGAAAATATTCGTTAATTTTTTTTTAACAGTCATAACTCAATCAAAATTACACAGCCACACAAAAAAAATAGTTTTTCGGTTCTAGAGGTCAGCCCATGTTTAATGTTTTCGGGGTCGCCCAAAGAAAAGGAGCACGTCAGGGCTTTGACAAAACCTCAAAAACTTCATAAAATTTTTTTTCGGAGTCCGGGGGTCAGACCATATTTACCAAAAAACATATAATAAACATGGTCTGATCCCCGGACTCGAATAAAATTTTGTATGAGGTTTTTTGAGGTTATGTTAGAGCCCTGACATGCTGGGGTTCTTTGGACCTCGTATTCGGATTCAGCGACCCCAAAACATATAATAAACATGGTCTGACTTCATCATCATCATCAATTCCTTTATCTCCGGTTGGAGCATAGGGTCTGTCTTCCAGACCCGAAAAACATTTTTTTTTGTGTGGCTGTGTTATTAAATAAAGCTGCTTCAATTAAACGTAAAAAAAAAATTCTTTTTTTTAATTTTGAAATTGTTTTAAGAATTTTTATTTAATTAAGCCTAAGTTTTAACTTATAAAAAAAAAATGGTTTTGAGTATTCAACAGTTTGTAAAGCTAGTCCGAAGTCTTGAAACATTTTTTTTGATTTTTTAAATTATTTTATTAATTTTTGTGTAATCCTAAGTATTACTTTTTTGAAGGTTAATTTAAAATAATATTTTTGAGTATTCGACAGTTTGTAGTGTTAGTCCAAAATCTTGAATATATTAAGTTTTAATATTTAAATTTCAAAACAATATTTATACACATTGTAAGGGCTGTGCCATTGTTTTTTTATTTAGCAAAAATTTCTCGTAGTTAAAATTTTTCGCAGCTAAAATTTCCCTCAAGATAAAAATTATCGCACTCTTTTTTCTCGCTGCTATTTTTGCTTCGGTTTGTCTTTTGGGACAAAATATCGCATGCGAGAAAAATAAAACAATCTTTTTCGCTCTACCTGTTAGGGTGGTATAGAGGTGGAGATCTATCGATAGTCGGCGCCATCGATAGTCGACGATAGTAATTTCACAACAATCGATAGTTGACGATAGTACTATCGATAGTCAACGATAGTCGACGACAGTCCCGTCCACAATAATATACATATTTGGTTTTAATTTTAAAATTTGTTTAATTTTTAAACATGAAAATTCATATACGATATTAATGTTTTATGATCCAAAAGTTTTGGTTCAAGAATTAAAGAATTTTCACATTTTCTTCCTTGAGCCTGGTTTGCCTCTCCGAAACAATTAGGAGAAGCTTCAGAATGCATTGACGAACTACAATCGCCGTTTGTCGATGCGGTGTTGTCAGTATCCACCTGCAGTTGGAGTGCTGGAATCTGGGACATGATTTTCCAAGCCAGTGTGGAATCTTTTCAGATGATCGTGAAAAGTTGAAGTACTTCCGCTGGTTTTGTACTTCTTTCCGTAGTTAATGCACTTTGCCAATATTTTGTCATCTGACGTTTTATAGTATTTCCATACTTGTGAGATTTTAGTTTTCTTTTTTTGTGTTTGCCTCTCGGTCGCCAAATCTTTCTCCGAGTCCGTGCTGCTGCATCGCATGCCTGCCTCTCAGCCCTCGACACACTGAGTCTGAGGGAGTCCCGACGTTTACCTTAAATTCGACACATAGTATGAACTCGGTAATCGCAACCCTCGATACACGCAATTCCTCGATTTTTGCAACACTAAGAAATATAGCATTGTAACTTTTTTCCTATTTCTGAAAGAGCTTCGTGAGACGAGTTATTTATTTTTATCGGTTGTTGCAATCTCCTCAATAAGAAAAATTACCTAGATTTCTATTAGTTGCGGTTACCGAGTTCATACTGTATTTAAAAGTTAGCATTATGCCTCTTTAAAGAAAGCGATCCATTTCTTTTTATTGAGGTTTCTAATCAATTTTTCTACAAATATTTTTTTAGCAGAAGCCACAAATAAATGCGCAAATTGTACTTTTTGATGATGTGAAAACTATCGGAGAACTATCGATAGCACTGTCGGCTCTATCGTAAATGTCTGGCTGCTATCGATCGGTAGCTCGATAGTGCTCAACCATCGATAGTGCCGATCTGGTTCGACCTACTGACATCTTGAGCTTTTAGTGTCAGATTAAAAATCAAAAAAGATCAAAAATTATTTTTCTCGCATGCGATATTTTGTACCAAAAGCCAAACAGAAGCAAAAGTAGCTGCGAGAAAAAAGGGTGAGAAAATTTCTAACTTGAGATAAATTTTTGCTGCGAGAAATTTTAATTAGGTACGAGAAATTTTTACTAAATAAAAAAAACAATGGCAGAGCCATTACAACATTTTCAAATTATATTGGTGGAGGTCTACTTTTTTTAATTCCCATCGAAATATTTTTTAAGCAGCTTTTTATTGAGAAAATGCTTTTATCTAAACACAAACTTCTTAAATACCCTTTTTTGATACTGATTTTTTTTTAGACCAGTTTAAGGATATATCTATGTAAAGGTACAATATGGCCTTGTGGGAATAACAATATTTATATACACTTCATTTAAAAATGAAATATCAACAATAAATACACAGACAAAAACTATGTATCCTATTGGTTTCATAGAACAAACATCTCAAAGAAAATACTCTTATTAAAAAAAAAAAACAAACAAAAACTCAACTCATAAATCAAAACTATAAAAGGAAAAACAAAACTTTCGAACTTATCGTGAACATATGCAATTAAGATTTATTATATATACACACAAAAACAAAAAACAGAGTAAAAAATAAATATAGATATTTACTATATATAAATTTAAATTTATGCTAAAATTATTTTTTGTTCATGCCTGACAGGATATGCTTTCCACTTGAACAAAGCAAACAAAATGCAATTATAAATAAGTTTCAAAAAAAATATGCAAATGACAAATTTAAAGCTTAAAGGATACGATTTATAAGCATATAAAAAGTCAATTTGTTTTCAATTAGCTATTAAATTATGTGTGTAGTTGACAGTAAAAACTTGTCTATGTCTAGTTCTGGCCCTAAAAAAGAAACCCAACAATTTGCATGTCAATTTTCATTTAGCACACAAAACTATCCAAAATCCCAAAAGTGTACATAAAACTTATATAAACTTATTAACTGCAGCATTTATAAGCATTGTTGACAGCTGCCAGTTGTCCTTCAACTTATCTAACTTAATTTAAGCTTAAATCTTGCTCTTAACTATTGCATTTTATGTAACCTAAACTTCTGCCACTTTTGTCCTTTTTAAACTAACTCTCGAACTCGAACTCTACTCTTGCTCTTTAGGCTAGAATAATAAATTATGCGACATGTTTTTAACAAAATGCATTAATTATATAATTAAATACTTAGAGGCGGCTAATGTTAATTGTAAGTGTAAATTTGTTAATTACTAAAGCAAAAGTTTAAAGTGCAAGCAAAAAAGAAAAAAATTAAAAAAAAATTATATATATATATACATTAAAATATATTTATGTGTATTTATGTCTAAATGTCAATATGCAATTAACTGCAAAATCAAAAACGAATTAATACAAAAACAAAAAAGAAATATATAATTTACTATATATTATATATTTATTTGCAAAAGCATGTGCAAATATTAAGTGTTAAGCAAATAAGACAACAAAATGTAAAGTGGCATAATGAAATTAACATAATTTTCATATTAATTATGCATTTTCAATAAAGTGATGGTTTTATACATACAACAAATACTAACTGCAATTTTCTATATACGAATACTACTAAATACTAAATAATTAAATGCTTTTGTTTATTGCGCCTAAGGGCTATGCAACACTTTTCTGCTTTAATGCGTACAATGCTGCCAATTTGGCTTTTTTTAGCTTTAGGCTGCTAACGCTTTTATCAAATGCTTACATTTTTGTTTTCTTCTTATTTGATACAGGGTCCTCCTGGTTTGGATGGCATGAAGGTATTTTAACAGCTTTTTACTTTTATTTTTTATTTAATATTAGACATACTCTTTACGTAGTAATTGGTTTGCGACCTATAAAAAAAATCATATAAAAAAAATGGCGGACGTAAAGTCGGGCGCGGACGACTTTAGGATACCCTGTACCACTAGCTTGTAATAAAGTCCGATTTCTTCACAAAAAACCAAAAACAGAAGAATTTTTAAGCAAAAATTTTTTTTTGACCGATCGTTCCTATGGGAGCTATATGATATAGTCAACCGATTTCAATAAAATTTGACACAGTGCTTAAATACCTTAAAAAAGCTATGAATGCCAAATTTATTTCAAATATCTTTACAAACAAACAAAACACATCGAATTTTGTATAAAAACCGTGTTTTTGGACCGAATGGTCCTATGGGAGCTATATGATCTAGTCAAACGATTTGGATTAAATTTGGTACAGTGCTTAGGAACTCTAAAATACTCCCGAATATCAAATTTGGTCCCAATATCTTAACAAACAAACGAAACACAACAAATTTTGTTAAAAAATCGATTTTTTGGAAGATCGGACCTATGGGAGCTATATGATATAGTCAACCGATTTTGTTCAAATTTGGCACATTGCTTAAGTGCTCTAAAAAATTTCCAAACGCCAAATCTGGTTAGGATATCTTTATTAAAAAACAAAATATAGCGAATTTTTCTTTAAAAAAGTTATTTTGGCCGATCGGTCCTATGGGAGCTATATGATATAGTCAACCGATTTCGATAAAATTTGGTACAGTGATTGGGAACTATAAAAACTTTCGAATACCAAATTTGGTTACGATATCTTCATAAACAAACGAATTATTCATCTAAAACGCTTTTTTTTTGTCGAGGTCGTCTCAAACACCCCCATGGGAGCTATATAATTTATCCCCGATATCAAAAAAATAAAATAAACTTGCCTCCTATCAAATAATATGGGATCTAATGTGAAAGTTTGGTAACTCTAGCTCTTACCATCTCTGAGATCTAGGCGTTCACACGGACGGACGGACGGACAGACGGACAGACGGACGGACAGACGGACAGACGGACAGACGGACATGGGTATATCGACTTCTCTATTCACCCTGATCATATTTTAGGTAACTTTGGGATGTCTCCGACGTCTCCTTCTATATGTTACATACATTTTCGGCTTGCACAAACTTAATATACCCTTAGTACCATATGGTACAGGGTATAAATATACTATTGAGCTCTTCAAAAAAGGAGTTATATGTTTAATTTATTTTATAAAATCCCGAAATTAAAATATTTATATAAATTTAATCCCCTATCTCCAATCCAAAACTGGCAAAATGAAATTGATTAGATGGCAAAATATAAGGTTGTCAAAAAAGTCTTGCGGTATTTTTATTGAATTCTCAATTGTTCATAAAATTGGTTATAATAATGCGATTTAAGTCAAATATGCGCCGTTTTGTTCGATGACGAGTTCCCAACGAGATGCCAACTTCATAATGTCCCTCTTATAGAAGCTCGCTTCCCTATTGTCAAAAAACTCGGAGAGCTAATTTTCATAGGACTCTCTTGTGGACAACTTCCGATTACCAAGCGCGTTCGTCATGGACAGAAATAGGTGGTAATCACTTGGTGCGAGAGCCGGACTATACGGTGGATGCAAAAGAACCTCCCATCCGAGCTCCCGGAGCTTCTGGCGCGTCACCAAAGATGTGTGTGGCCTGGCGTTGTCCTGATGGAAGACAATTCGGCCTCTGTTAATCAAAGATGGCCTCTTCTGCATGAGTGCTGCATTCAAGCGGTCCAGTTGTTGGCAGTACAGGTCCGAATTGAGCGTTTGGCCATAGGGGAGCAGCTCATAGTGGATGATTCCCTGCCAATCCCACCAAACACACAGAAGAACCTTCCTGGCCGTCAATCCAGGCTTGGCCACCGTCTGGGCAGCTTCCCCGCTTTTCGACCACGACCGTTTACGCTTCACGTTGTCGTAAGTGACCCACTTTTCATCGCCAGTCACCATCCGCTTCAAAAACGGGTCGATTTTGTTGCGATTCAGAAGCGATTCGCATGCATCCATACGGTCAAAAATGTTTTTTTGCGTCAAGTCGTGTGGCACCCATACATCGAGCTTCTTTTTCAATCCAAGCTTCTTCAAATCGTTTATAACGGTTTGATGACTTATGCCCAGCTCTTGGCCGATGCTACGGCTGCTACTATGCCGGTCTCTTTCGATCAATTCAGCGATTTTATCGCAATTTTCGACAACAGGCCTTCCGGACCGTGGCGCATCTTCGATCACCTCTGCACCAGAACGAAAACGTTGAAACTATCGTTGTGCGGTGGAAATGGAAACTGTATCGGGTCCATAAACTGCACAAATTTTATTGGCAGCATGAGATGCATTTTTGCCTTTATCGTAGTAGTACTGTAAAATATGCCGTATTTTCTCTTTATTTTGCTCCATGTTTGCGACGCTATAACTCACGAACGACTAAAAGCAAACAACAATTAATCAAACACGTGTTAGCACGTGAAAAGAGCTTTCCAAAAAGCTCTAGCGTGAACCGATGCGACGAATACAACTAGAACTACGCGCTTGCAAAGACAAGCTTGCGGAAATACCGCAAGACTTTTTTGACAACCCAATATAACCGAGTCCATTGACCTATCTCTTTCAGTCTACAATAAACCTAATACCTCCATAAAAATCTACCATCAACTCTTTCTGATCTATAAAAATATCAACAACAGATTCAGTCTTGTTTACACTGATGGATCCAAAAAAGATAATATTACTGCGTATTCTATCACCTCTGACACTGAAATTTTCAAACTTGGTTTCTTCCCCTGCAACAGAACCTAATTCTGTTTTTACGCGATAAATGCGATACGTTCCCAGAAAATACGCGTAAAAAAATTAACGTAAAAAATATTTATTTAGTTTCCATATAAAAGTAGAGCTCACAGCTTGATAATCAAACTAAAATAATATGAGTTGATGATATAAAATAATCGATTTTAAATGGAAGTTTAGTTTTATTAAAATTTATATTTTGTTATACAATTTTTTATTATACATATAAGAAAAAGATGAAAAATGAAAATGAAAAAATACAAACCAGAATACTTATTTCCCAAAAAAAAATATTCAAATTCATATTATGAATTATCCTTTATTAAAGCCAGGAAAAATGTATTATTTTTTATTAGTTTAGAACTTAAATTTAAAGAAATTGATAGAAGTCGTTATTAAACATGATTTTCTACAATAAGCAGCGCAATTATTATTATTAGATTTAAAGCTAAAAGAGTAAAAATTCAAGAAAAAACTTATTTATGGTATTCCCGTAAATATTCAAATTGCCTGTTGTCAGATGTTTCAAAATTGTATAAATATCTATACAGTTGTTTTTTTTTTTAAATGTTTTGAGTTTAAGGTGTTACTTTTTACTAAATTTTTTATTTATTTATTTATATAATTATAAGGTAGAATTTAATTGTAAGTTATAAAGGCTTTGTACCCAAAGCAATGTAGGCCATCAGACTGACTTTTTACTAAAAATAAATGCGATTTTTTTAAAATCGTGTTAAATCAAATTAAAGGAATGAGTTTTTTGAATCGCGTTATAAAAAATTCGCTTAAAAAAATATCGTGCAAAATCAGAATTAGGTGTATTTAAATAAAAATATAAAACTTTCATATTGATATTTAAAAACGATTTTTTTCAGATAACTCCAAATAAATCCCACTTTTCAATTAACAAAATAATTAGAATTTTGGAACAAAAGGAGATTAACAAAAAGTTATGTCTAAAATTTAGACTTAAATTGTGTATAAAAAGTTTAACATACCTTTGCATTAAAGGAAAGTTTCCAAGCAGCACGCTTAGGCTTCAAAACTACACTATATCCTTTAAAATAACAAATTCTAAAGTCTCTGGTCAATTTGTTTTTTACATCTCTGAAGAGCACTTAATAAACAAATTTGTGTCCGAAATTTTGAGTATCCTAATTTAGAAAAACGCATAATTTCCGCATTTATGGATGGATTTGGAAAAATCCTGGTGTTCTACGCTCGTATTATGAATCGCTATTATTCTGCATTAAAATTTGGAAAAGTTGGAAAATTGCAATTTTTTGCCATTTTTTGGTAAGGGGTTACATCACAATTTTTTATGGCCATAAAACCGAAAGTCTAGAATATTGGAAACCTGTATGCCATTCGAAAGGGGCTGCCAAGAGCAATTTAAAACACCAATGCTTTTCGACTTTGGGCCAGTATTTTACAAGTTATGTCTAAAATTTAGACTTAAATTGTGTATAAAAAGTCGATCGTTTTACATACCTTTGCATTAAAGGAAAGTTTCCAAGCAGCACACTTATGCTTCCAAACTCCACTATATCCTTTAAAATAACAAATTCTAAAGTCTCTGGTCAATTCGTTTTTTACACATCTGAAGAGCACTTATTAAACAAATTTGTGTCCGAAATTTTGAGTAACCTTATTTAGAAAAACGCATAATTTCCGCATTTATGGATAGATTTGGAAAAATCCTGGTGTTCTACACTCGTATTATGAATCACTATTATTCTGCATTAAAATTTGAAAAAAAAATTAAATGAATTTAAATAAACACACTAATTTTTGGAGTTCCAGAAATCTGAAAATTAAGAGATTCGATATAATTTTATACAATTTATAATCTAAATAAATCAATTTTTAGGCCTGTTTTAGATTTCGAGTTGTCTTAAAAAGTCATAACGAGTGCATTCCAACAAATGGTGTTCTAGATTTCGACTAAGTTTAAATCGACTTCGAATCGTTTCCATTTTGAGTGCTTTTGATAACCATTTGTATAGAACAGCTGGCCAGCTATCGATAAGTTTACTTGTAGAGTTTCCACAAATTTTCGAACATCCACTTTATTCATTTATTTTTTCTTTCTGCCAACATCTTTCTGAAAGACAAATATTTTTATTTTATTTACAAATGTGCAATTTATTTTATATACATATTTTAAGCAATCCATTAATAAAAAGATCTTCAAACTTACTTGTGCAACACGGCAGCACATAACTTTTCGAAGTTCTGTTTTGTCTAAGTCCAAAACATATTACTTTCATTCCACTCGTTTTAATTGACATTTTTTGTAATATAAATATATCATGAAAATTAACCTTGATTCGTTCACATCTAAATTTTCTTAAAACATTAAAAAATAATATTGAATTAATTTAAGTGGCAAAATACGTTTCATTTCGACAGCTGCGACCCAATTCTTCAAAACGAGTCGACTCTTGTCGGAATCGAAAACAAGAACACCTTAAAAAAGTGTCGGAATCGAAATCTAGAACATGCCTGAATAATAGATTTTGAAGAATAGAATTTGCATAAAAAAAACTCAAATTTAAGGACACTCTAATTATAAAATAATTACTTTAGTCTGTGAGTTAAATGATTCGATTTAAGTACATTTATAATAATTCTATATATAATTTATTTTTCTTTTGGCTAGTTTTGGGAGTTAACGCCACCTGCCTTTCACTATGTTTATAAATAGGCGCTACACTTGCCTGTATTTCAAGGAAGACTTTAAAGCGTTCTAACTTGGGAACTACTAGAGATAATTACATGGTTACAATTTTATGTATTTTTCTCAGATCTACAAATTTTTAATATACACAAAAACAAAAATTTTAGACAATAGACAAAGTTGTGTTTTAGTAACTTTGGCGACCTCTATCGCCTTAAATACGAACTTTATAACATACCTTCCATTACAAAAAAATTTTTAATTCAATTTTGAATATTTTTTGTATTGGAAATTTTGGTGTTAGACTTATTGAATTCGAGTTAAATGGGCTTAAACATATTTATGTCAAAAAAATGGAAAATCCTACGGGAGGAGAAGTTCGCCATTTTGGTTTTAGACTTTTTGGATGGTTCTTAACACAGTAAACATGAGAAATTCCACCATGCAATTTTTTCCTAGTCAATCCGGTTTTTTGTCTATTTATACCCTTTAACGTATGGTACAAAGTGTATATTAAATTTGTTGAACAATAGATCTCAGAGATGTTAAGAGGTAGAGTAACCAAACCTTCACATTAGATCCCATATTATTCCATAGGAGACAAGTTTATTTGTATTTTTTTGATGATATGGGATAACCCATAGGGCCGATCAAATAGTTGCTTAAAAATTCTTCTGCTTTTGGTTTTTTATGAAGGATAAATAAAATGTCTTACAGGGTATTCCAAAGTCTTCCGCACCCGACTTTACATGCGCCATTTTTTTATTTTGTACTTATTTCCAGCACTTACCCAATCGACACCCTCAAAGTATATATAAAGTTAACTTAAGCTGTAGTATATTTAAGTTTTTTTTTGAGTAAATATGTTAAACAATTAATAATAAAAATTTGCTATAGTAATTTAATAATACTTTGTTGAAAGCCTTTTTATGGCCTTTTTTGTCTGCCTTCTGATCCAATATCCATTGGCCCAAAGTATTAATAGAGTATCAAAATTAGCAATATAGTGGTATATGGTTTATTTATATATTATTTATTATTGCTACGTAAAGAGTATTTATATTTTGCTGGCACTATTATTTATTTGTCCTTTTTTTTGTTGTTTATTTCAAACGAATCATACAATTTATTTCACACAGGGCGCACAGGGTGAAACCGGTCATAAGGGCGAACGCGGTGATCCGGGTCTGCCGGTAAGTTAAAAACAATTCCAAACTCTTCTCTGACTCTCTACCACAGTAGATAAACGCATTATAAATTTGTCGGTTGCTAATTTGAATAATATGTGTCTTCTTCTTTTTTAATTGTATTTGTGTATGCATGCAACTTGTCTTTGGCGCCACACACACTTCACTTGTTTCAATCTATGCCAAAACCAAACCCCACCAAAACCCTCACAAAATTTTAAAATATCTCACAACCCAACCAACACACACACACAAATGCACATTTATTTGGGCGCCCAACGCAGGGCACCGATGGCATACCCGGTCAGGAGGGTCCACGCGGTGAGCAAGGCACACGTGGCGATGCTGGACCGCCGGGTAAACGCGGACGTAAAGGAGATCGCGGTGATAAGGGCGAACAGGGCGTGCCGGGTCTGGATGCGCCCTGCCCCTTGGGCGGTGACGGTTTGCCCTTGCCTGGTTGCGGTTGGCGGCCGCCAAAGGTTAGCATGCGTTTGTATAAATAAAATATGCAAACTGAAATAGTTCACTTTTTAATTAGTTAACTGAGTTGCTGAAATTTGCATGTTCTTATATATTCTAAATGTTTTTTGTTTTTGTTGTTGGTTTATTTGTTTTTGTTGTTGGCTAACTAACTTTTGCTTTTGCACACTAATACACTTATACACACACTGACGCACAACACACGCACGGCAAATATATGCGCGCACAGGAGCCCGTCATCTCAGCGCCCGTGCATAAGGATTATTTACCAGATGTAACACAGCCGGAAAGCAATGCCAGTGATTACGAGCAGGAGGAGGAGGATGAGGAAGACCAGGCAGAGGATAATGAAAACGAATATGATGAATATCAGGATAATTTACATAACAATGACTAAAAAGGGAACAGCTAAACACAAATGCTAACAAAAACACACACGCACACACACACAGTCAAAACAAACACAGGCACTCACGCACACAAGCACACACCTACGCAAAAAACACAACCACACATACGCACAGGCGCCTAGTTAAGCATTTCCGATTTCCGCTTTGAGCGTAGCATTCTCTCGCTCTCACTCTACAACTGTCTCTCTTAAACTGTCTGTTTCTCTCTCATCTCTCACTGTGTTGACATATGCAATTAGCGTTAACAAATGCCAAGTGGCTGCTGCTCCTAACGGTTAAGCAAAGTAGTTGCTATTAACATACGCTCACGCACACAAAGACAACACTCTCACTCTCACTCACACACACATACACATATACACTCACTTATGCGAGCCTTAATTGTTGGTGTTGGAAAGTAGCTAAAAGTATTTTTTCTGCGCTTGGTTTTTCTCACTGCTTTTTTGACATTGGTCATCTTTGCTGACATTTCCTTTTTTGGCCCTCTTACTCCAGGAGCACTGGCAAATTTGGCTCAAGGACGAGCTGAACGCGCTGCAGCGCACGAAATCCAGAAAAACCTAAAATTGCCTCAGCTGCAAGCGCGTTACCAACATTATTTGGACTTGGCTCTGCAATATATTTATATACTTTATAAATCTAAGCGCTTTGCTCTTAATTTAAGTTATTTGTTGTTGTTAATTATAGAAATCGAACAAACACACACACACACATATTGTATTATGCGCCTTTAACTAGGTATATATCTATATATACGATTTATTTTTAACGTGTACGTCGTTTTTTGTGCCAAAATATTTTTTTATCTTAGCAGCAATATATACTACATAGTTGTTTTTACTGCTCTTTATATTTATTTTCAAAAAAATAACATTTATTTTTAGTTTTTAAATTTAAATTGTAACTTTGTATTTACTACAACTACGTTTGCTATATATATTCTAGACTTTAAGCCGCATAAACCACACAGCTATTTTTTACACTATGTATGTACACTATGTAACTATTTACTGTTTAAAAAACAAAAATCTAAAAATAAAGCTATACAACAATTACAAAAATAAATTGTTTCACTTTAATTAATTGCTGACTATTTGAATGCATTTAAATGCATAGCTATTAAAATAAGCCCAGTAAGTATGCATAATAACTAAGAATAATTGTTGAAGTTTTCAGCAATTTTTAAAATATAAATATAATTTTTGCATAAAATAAAATAATACAATAACCTAAAATTGACTGTGACGTCATTTCTGTGAATTGACAAAAATTGCTTTGCACAAATTTTACACAATTTGCCATACACCAGCTGAGCTGGAGTACCAGGCGAACAGAAACAGCAAGCAGGTCGATTTTACTGTCACTCATAAGCTGTCTGCTATGGCACTAACTAAATGTGTCACTAAAAGTATGCTACAAAAATTTGAGTGAATTTTTTTTCTGCAGCCGCTTACTAATTATTTCTGTTCGCCTGGTATCTCAGCTGGTTTTGGATTAAGCAAATTCACAAAATTTGGGCAATATTTTAAATGCGCACAACTACAACTACATTTAATGCGTTGGACGGCAAAATATACACATACATATGCAATTTTTTCTGCGTTTGTATTGAGCATTCTGTGCCGCTGTAATGTATGTACATATGCATGTGTTTTGTATACAACACAGTACGTGTAAAGCATAGGCCCGCGGTATAGGGCCGTACAAATACTGATTTAATGACATTCTATCTGGAACGTTCTTCTGCTATATATTAAAATAAACAGTTTTAAAATATTTATTTTATTTCATTTATTTACTTTATTTGTTTTATTTTATTTATTTTACTTATTTTACTTATTTTATTTATTTTATTTAGTTTATTTATTTTATTTATTTTACTTATTTTACTTATTTTACTTATTTTATTTATTTTATTTAGTTTATTTATTTTATTTATTTTATTTATTTTATTTATTTTATTTATTTTATTTATTTTATTTATTTTATTTATTTTATTTATTTTATTTATTTTATTTATTTTATTTATTTTATTTATTTTATTTATTTTATTTATTTTATTTATTTTATTTATTTTATTTATTTTATTTATTTTATTTATTTTATTTATTTTATTTATTTTATTTATTTTATTTATTTTATTTATTTTATTTATTTTATTTATTTTATTTATTTTATTTATTTTATTTATTTTATTTATTTTATTTATTTTATTTATTTTATTTATTTTATTTATTTTATTTATTTTATTTATTTTATTTATTTTATTTATTTTATTTATTTTATTTATTTTATTTATTTTATTTATTTTATTTATTTTATTTATTTTATTTATTTTATTTATTTTATTTATTTTATTTATTTTATTTATTTTATTTATTTTATTTGATTTATTTATTTTATTTAATTTACTTATTTATTTAATAACTTAATTTAATAACTTAACTAATTAGTATGCACTGGCTGCAAAGGCCTTCGGCACATTTATTTAATTTTAAGTTGTAAAGGTTTTGTAACCAGAGCAAGTTATTTTTGTTTTTAAATATTACGCTGAATTTGTATTAAAAAAACAGGCTCGAAACATGCTTTAAAACCATAACGCATTATAATCATACAAAGAAATGGAAATATCAAACTACACAAGACGTTCGTTCTAGAAGAGATCCCAAGCTCTGTCTTGAGTAATGTTTTCTACTGTGATCTGACAATTTTGACAAATAAAATTTAAAAATCTTGAAAAATCAATTTTGGTGTATGCTTTTGGTAATATGATATTTAAGTTTAATTAGAATTTAATAGCATTAAGCTCCAGTTCTAGCTATACTTTCGATGTTGTCAAGGAATTCATCTACCTTGGCACCGCCGTTACCACCGACAACGATGTCAGCCTGGAGATCAAGCGCAGAATCACTCTTGCCAACAGGTGTTATTTCGGTCTCAATAGGCAATTGAGTAGTAGAGACCTCTCTCGCGCGAGAGGAAAGTACTGCGCAAGATCTTTGGTCCTATTCGAGCTGGCAATGACTACCGCATCCGCACCAACCAGGAGCTGTATGAGCTCTTCAACGACATGGACGTTGCTCAGCGTATCAACATCCAGCGGCTTCGCTGGATCGGACATGTCGTTAGGATGGACGAAGATGCTCCAGCTAGACGTGTGTTCGATGCGGTAGTCAGCGGGTGTCGGCGGAGAGGACGACCGTGTTTGCGTTGGAAAGACCAAGTGGAAGGGGCCATGTCTTCGCTCGGTGTGACCAACTGGAGAAGGCGCGCGCAATGCAGAGGCGCCTGGAGAGATGTTTTAAGGCAGGCCGTAATCCGGTAATCGGGTTGTTATGGCCACATAAGAAGAAGAAGAAGCTCCAGTTCATCCATCCATGGAAGTAGCTCACAGTAACTGCGGTATGTATCTGTACGCAGCATGATTCAGCATGAATAGGACCAAAAGGAATGTCTAACGACCTAAAACAGAACAACGCCTTAAAAGATTACTGTTGTCGCATCTTTGACGTCTGCCTCAGTACGTGCATGCGTTCCAAGTCATAAAGAAAGAAATTCTTTAAAAAATTGACAACTCCCACACGTTTATCTTTCATCATCTTTAATTCAGCTGCGAAGTAATTGTCAGAACGTGGTGAAATTCATTTGTTCATGTGCTCGTCTGATATCAACCAGATGACCTGCAAAATAGAAGTATATAATTTGTTAAACATGCAATATATGAAGAAATATGTAAATATATAAATTGATTGTAGCGTAAGGAAAATATATATACAGTCGATCTTCCCTACAATATTGGTTGTTTATTAAGCAAATTCGATATAGAAATTTGTTATAAGCAGATCAAAAACGCAGCATATGCAAAAATACGTTGTATTCCTATAATTCATTTCTAGAAAAATTATGTATAATTTTTAATTATCTAAATAAATCTGATAACTTGTTGCGAATGTTATTAAAGGAAGGGCCTACTTTGACCTTGTGGCAGATCATGCCAAACGATGGTTGCATCTGCTCCCAGACGACTTTGGGATACCCTGTACGACAAGGTTAGGTTACACTGGCCGGCCACAGCCTAGCATAGACCTTTTTGTCCTTAGCTGTGCCAGATTTGAGGTTATTACGCAAAGTGATGGTCGGTTAAAAATTATACTTTTTTAGCGAAATTAAGTAGCCGCCCAACTTGCAGCCTGCCCACCTCTTCTAGACCGACAAACGCTGATTCTCCTAGGGTGGTCAAACGATGTCTAGAGATGGCTGGGCAATCGCAGAGTACGTGTGCTAGGTTCTCAGGGACTTCCGGATCCCTGCAGATCCTGCATAATTCGCTTGCCGTTAGTCCCATCCTATGAGCATGCTTCGCTAAGAGGCAGTGTCCTGTTAGCACACCCGTGATGGTCCTGCATTCAGTGCGTGAGAGTTTCATTATAAAGTTACTTTGTTTACTGCCGTAATGAGCCAGCATGATTTTCGCTGTGTGACAGCTGTCTAGATTTTTCCATCTAGCTTCAGCTCTGCGCTTCATGTTGCACTCCAGCATAACGTAGAGATATTTGATAGGTCGGCGTACGTCGTGTATTTGTCCCTCCGGAAGCTCAACACCGCTTTTGTACAGGTCCCAGTTCGTATTCTTAGGATTTCTGACAGGCGTTGTAGCGATTTTGGGGGTAAAAACGAGTGAAAAGGCTAAATATCTATGGTCAGAGAAAGAGGGTATGCTAAGTACCCTCCAGTTCTCGACACTTATATCTTTTGTATGGAGAGTTATATCTAACACGTTACTGGAGGTGGGCCCAACGAAAGTGGGTTCCTCACCCCTATTGGCTATATACAAGCTACTACGAAGTATGTATTCTAGTAAGGACTCACCTCTTGTGTTGATGTCACCGCTGCCCCATGCTGAGTGATGAGCGTTCGCATCCGCTCCAACTACCAGCTGCTGCCTCCTCTTCATGGCTTCGTCCGCCAACTTTAGGAGCTCAGGTGGTGGCGCTTCGACGTCGTGGGCCATGTAGCAGGACACGAGGAGTAGCACGTCATCCTTGCCGTCCTTTATGGCCACAGCGGTTAGATCCCCTGTGGAGAAATTGGTTATTAAAAACGAGTAGACAGCTTTTCGTACAAGTACAGCAGTCCATATCTTGCCTTTGGTGTCAGGAACGTATAAGTTGAACTGCCTCGATTTTAGGCCAGAAACCAGGTCTCCTGATGCCAACCACGATTCCTGGATCAAAGCAACGTCGTAGCCGCCCCCCTCTATGTTGAGGAGAAGCTCGGCTGAGGCAATTTTACAACGGTGGAGGTTTATCTGAAGGACCTTCAGCATTTGCTTCCGGGACCTTCATGGGGTCGACTGCTACCGCCGGTTCACCCGCCTCCTGCTCGTTACTCAGCGTGAGGGAAGCTTCCAGGATTTGTTCTATCCCAAGATCGCCTTCCACTTCACCTGCGGCCAGTGTGTTGTCGTTGTTGTCAGCAGGATGGCGCTTTTTGAGACGCAGGTACACACTCCCTACGCCCCACGCCATCTTCCCGAACCTAGAGTAGAGGATATCCTCGGCCGTCTTGTTGATCTGGAGGATGAAGTTCTGGCCAGCGTTCTTATCAGCTGGCTTACAAACGTGCAGCACCCTCCAGTCGTTCGTCGGCACATCAGGATTCTGTCGCTGTAGTAGACAGAGTGCATCTTCCGGCTTCACCACGCGCGGTATTAGCACCTTCGCCTTAGGTAAAGACGGAATACTGAACCTGTCTAATACCTTGAGAGAAGCCCCTACCCATAGGCCCCGGAGTTCGACAACGGCCCTTTTTAACCACTCGAGGGTCGGGTCGTCCTTGCATTTGACGAGTTTCACCCCGTTTGACCAGCCTGCGCCATCGAACGACGGCATCGGCGCCGTGGGCTCTTCCCTCATTTTTGCGAACATGGCCTCCAGGAGTTTCATCTCCACGGCCGACCACTGCTCCTGGGTCATTTTCCCCAGCGGTTGGCTACGGTCAATGAGTGCCACGGTTAAGTGCCGTTTGGCCACTACACTAGCCGTAGCCGTCTTCGAAATGCTAGGCTTCATGGCCGCCTTCGAAGTGCTGGGGTTCTCGCTGCTCGCGCTGTTCACCTCCTTGTGCTTCTGCCGCTTTCCGCTTTGCACTTCGCATTCGGTGGATCGCTGTCTCTTCACGGCAAGGTTCTCTTCGACCCGGTTTGCAAACTTAGAGTCCGTCGGAGTACACCAAGCTTTTGCCGCGAAGTGAGCCCGGCCTTTCTCCACGGTATCTTTCGCCCAAGCCAACCTTTCTTCCTCCTCCTTCGTCAGGTCGGACTTGTTTTCAAGTCTACCGCAGATCTTGACCGCAGCCTTATACTGAGCTTTTGCTTTAAGCCCCTCCTTGCTCGGCTTTGACCTCGGCCCTTTCTTGCAAGCAGAAATGGCACCTCGGTCATCGCCTGGAGAGCGCAGTAAAGCGTCGTCGTCCGCTGTATTAATGCTCTCGCGGTCCGAGTCTTCTTGGACGTCGGCATCCGCGCGGAGCATCTTTCTCGTCGTCTTTGTGGCAGTAGCAGTACAACTGCTGGGACCTGCTCCAATCCCAGCAGAGGTGTGACCGCTGGCGACGCGACTTATGTCGTCGCGCCCGCCGGTGGTAGCAGTCACGCCTTCCACCGACGTTTGAACTGACATCCCAGTTCTCGTTTTATCCTTGTCAACCTCCATTGTGCATGATTGTTAATTCAGGGGGAGCGCACCCCATAGCGTTTTATGCCTACCGCCAGGCACCACTCAGTAATGATCTGTAGCAAGCTGCTCACCGATCTTTGCTAGACATTCACTTCTCTGCGCTGGCATGCTGAAAATGCAACCAGACACAGGGTCGTAAATGTCCATTGCCCGGTCGGCACCCGCGTGGAGGGTACAACTGAGTGGATTTTTGCCAACCCCCTGTACGACAAGCTTGCAATAAAATCTGGTTCCTTCATAAATAACCAAAAACAAGAATTTTTAAACAAACATTTTTTTAATCGTTCCTATGGGAGCTATATGATATAGTCAACCGATTTCAATAAAATTTGACACAGTGCTTAAATACCTTCAAAAATATGCCGAATTTAGTTCGAATATCATTACAAACAAACGAAACACATCGAATTTTGTATAAAAAACGTTATTTTGGACCGATTGGTCCTATGGGAGTTGTATGATATAGTCAACCGATTTCAATCAAATTTAGTACAGTGCTAAGGAACTATAAATAACATACGAATATCAAATTTGAATTTTCAATATCTTCACAAACAAACGAAACACAACAAATTTTGTTTAAAAATCGATTTTTTGGAAGATAGGCCCTATGGGAGCTATATGATATAGTCAACCGATTTTGTTCAAATTTGGCACATTGCTTAACTACTCTAAAATTTATAAAAATTTCCAAACACCAAATCTGGTTACGATATCTTTATGAAAAAACGAAATATAGCGAATTTTGCTTTATGATATAGTCAACCCATTTTTATCAAATTTGATACAGTGCTTGGGAACTATAAAAAACGAATGCCAAATTTTGTTACGATATCTTCATAAACAAACGAATTATCAATCTAATACTTTTTTTGTCGAGGTCGTCTCAAACATGAGAGCTATATAATTTATCCCCGATATCAAAATATAAAATAAACTTGTCGCCTATGGAATAATATGGGATTTAATGTGAAAGTATGGTTACTCTAGCTCTTATCTTCTCTGAGATCTAGGCGTTCAAACGGACAGACGGACGGACATGGGTATAATGACTTCTCTATTCACCCTGATCATATTTTAGGTAACTTTGGGTTGTCTCCGACGTCTCCTATATTTTGCATACATTTTCGTCTTGCACAAACTTAATATACCCTTTGTACCATACGGTACAGGGTATAAAAAGTAACAAAAAATTCAATCATTGTAGCGTAAGGAAAATATATATATATACAGTCGATTGTAGGGACACAAAATTAGTTGTTTATATAGCAAATTTGATATATGGTAAGTACAGAAATTCGTTATAAGCCGCGTATGGAAATTTTTTTTATATTTCTATAGTTCATTTCAAGGAAGTTGGACTGTAATTATTTTAAATGATCCGAATATATCTGATTACAAGCAGAAAATGTTATGCGAGGAATGGGCTAGTTTGACCTTAAAGAAGATCATGCCAAAAGATGGCTATAGCTGCACCCTGAATTGGCAACAATACATGCAATAAATGCGAAAAAAAAAGTATTAATTTTTGAATATTTGAAATTTTAAAATGTTCTATATTTAAAAAAATGTGGTACAGTCCAGGCGGTGCCTGACAGTAGAATAATACCCTGTACCTTTTATCTCCAAAAAATCTTTTCTGCATATTCCTACTAAGAACTTTCCAATTGGATTTTTTTTTTTGTGAAATTGGATATTTATACCTATGTTTCGTAAATTTATACCGATTTTGAGGAAACTCGCAAGTTACTTCAAAGAAGCTATTAAAAGTATATGGGGTAAGTTTCAAGTTGATATATTGAGGGGTGTGGGAGAAAACACGGCAAATCTTCTGAGGAAATATGCGCACCAGCTGGTATAGTTAGGTGTTTCTAGCACTACTAGTCTCCGAGATCTAGGCGTTCGTTCGGACGGATGGACATGGCTCAATCGCTACCAGAGGTTATGATAAGCATTTTGATATAAAGGACTTGGGGTCTGCCGCGCCTCCTTCTGTCTGTTACATACATTGCACAAATCTAGTATACCCTTTGTACTTTTAAGTACAGGGTATAAGAATATTTTTATGTTTTTGCGAATTGAACTGATATTTACAACTTATTTTAATAATAAAATTTGTTATATGATTTAAGATGAAATAGTTTAAAAATAAAACGAACGCAATTTTAATATTATAAACATGCAGTCTCGAGTTAATTTGTAGAACCATTTCGAATTATTAAAAAGCCTTTTTGTGGTAAAATATTTAAGAAAAACAGTCTGGATTCAAGAGTTAATAGTTTAAAAGACCCGGCTTGTGCATGTTAACTGAAACTTGTAAACTTCTAAACTAAACATACTCTCTGAAGTTATTTACACTTTAAGTGTTCTGAGAACTGAGTTGAACCAGCGTATTATTCACCATGAAAACAAGAGCTCTTAAAAAATGGCTTTTCATTTCCTAGAAAAATGGATGTATGACAAAAATCCGCAGAAGCCGCGAGGTCATCAAAATTCATGTGTTGTTGTTGCCATTGCAAACAAGACAAATCATGCTCATATTCAAAATTCCAGCGAATGGTTGTGTAGAAGGTTATGGCTAAAAGCCAGCTTATAACAACGTGGTTGCCAAGGCTCCAAATACATATGCATAATGAGCTACCGAAGCAGACGATGTGTAATTTAATATGTAGCTTTTTCCAATGGCAAGCAGTATAAGCCAGGCAGCTCTTACTGTCTCCGTACATACATCTATCTTGTAATAACAATACAAAACATATTGCAACGGCCAAAAATGAGCTAAATAGGTTAGGGTCAACATGCCTGGGCAGCCTGCCAAGCAAATCTTACCAATATCCGCATGTTTATTGTGCATAAAACGATTGTTGTATTGTTCAATTCAAAAGGCAATTCGTAATTTAATCTGAAGAAAATTAAAAGTTTAAAAATTATAAAAAATAAAACTACACATACGTACTATATACTTTGCAGTTTTAATCCATTATATAAAATTCCATAGCGAAACGTAGCGTTTGTATCATGACGGGGACGACAAATTACGAATTTGGAAAGCAAGATCCGAGTTCGGATGGGCCCCATATGGAATTCTCAGCTTACTTAAAACGACATTTCTTATATGCAACTCATGTGTAAAGTCTGTGCGAGTCCCGAAAAGAAACATCCAGTATAAAATGTTTTTAAAGCTGAGTTGAACTACGGCGTAGGCCAGCCAACCAGCTATTCCTTTAACAGCTTAAAATGTTTCACATATTTATGCACAGCATCCTTGACATAGGGTTTAACTGCAATACAGGTGGGTATATTTTCCGGCTGTTCAATCCAGAGCTTATGCTTAATTTCGTTTTCCTTTAACTTTTCGCATAGTTTGAGCAAGGCCGCCTCATCCTTGGCCTATCAAAATTGTATATAAAATAAAGTTGTTGAATTTATTTGTGAGTTGGGTATATGTTTATTTGACACTTACCTCCAGCACCACTTTGTGCATGTTGTCCAAATCTTTTAGGTACGCCAGGGTGTCTGCATCGTCGGCGTGCAAATGCATGATGGCGGCTGTGGCATGGCAGCACTGAGCAATGACGGCGCCCAGTGGCCAATTAAGCGCGGAACGTAAATCGCTGCGTACTATTATATACTGCACTATATTTGACATATTTTTATGCGTAGTAATAAAGTAAATAATTTAATAAATGTGTTTAATAAATAAAAAGCCGGCAAACGTATAATATTAGTGATGCAAGAAGCTACTAACACATCGATGACTGGCTGACAGATGATATATCGATAGCTGCGTCACATGTTTAAGCGCCACTGCAAAGCTGGCTGATATATAACATGCGGTTTGTGTTCTAGCTGTAAATTTACCTCAATAGCTGCTGTTACAGACTTATAGCAGTTTTGTAGCAAGCATTCAATGCGTGTCTTCTTTTTTTATATATAATCGTTGCCAAAGCTCTTTGTTACATATTGCTGGTTAATTTTGAATTAAAGTGCGTACGCCATTTTGATTTACTATTATTATATTTGCTTTAAGCTGTTTTAAATATGAAAAAGTCAGTTGTTTTCATCATATAGCACATTATTTAGTAAGACATAAACAGTCTGCTCCCCTTAAAGACTTTAGCTCATATATTGATGTATCATTAAGCCACATAAACACTCATTTCTCTTGCGTTTAATAATGTATCCGCTCAATAATGCTTAAGAGCCCTAGTAAATCTTGACGGCTGCCCGCAGGTTATTTCTTTTTTTATAATTTCCATAAATTGCTAACCAACAGCGGATCTTATCAACTTTAATAGGAAGCGTTGTTATTTCTACTGAGCTAGTTTACTCTGGCGTCCAGCACGCAAACCCCAACGCACATATAATATGTACATACTTTTAACGAACGTTGTAGCCTGGCCCACAAGCACCCCCAACCCCACTCCACAAGTTGCACTTGCAACAAGTAAGCAGAGTGGCAAGTTTGTTGTTAAAGCTTTAAAGAACTTGGCCTTTAGTTTTAGTAGTAGTAGTAGATATTTTGCATTTATTATTTAAATTTGTTGGAACACTTTACATTTACATATACTTTGTATTTTTATACGTTAAGGATACGACGATAAACGACGACTACACACACATAAACAATTTTTGACAATTTATTTAAATTTTAATTATTTTGTTAGCCAACATTTTCCACTAAGGTACTTGGAATTCCTCTATAATTGAATTTTCTTGTTCATCAACTGTTGCGCATAGTTGAGAGAGTTTATAAATAGTACTTTATAAAATATAAATAGACATTTTTTCATTTTATTTAAGTTATTATATGCTATTAAATTAGAATACATATATTTTTTGGTTTGTTTAATTTGGAAAAATTTGAGATTCAAACGTTTAACTAACAACGACGGAGCTTCAGTGACCGCTACTTGGGTTACAAATTGAGAGAATTCAAATTGGCTTCAGAGTAAAGCTTTGAGTTTAATTTTTTGCCTTTTAACATTTAATTTCACTTGTTGCATTTATCAGTTAGCCATTTTGTATGGCGTTAAGGTTTCTCGAAACAAAAAACCGCCAAATTGGTTATTTTCCCAGTTAGAATGTGGTTTTGCCGAAAATAAAATTGCCGGGCGCGTTAACATCCTCGGCGGCAAAGTATTCCTTCCATAAGGCAGCAAACTGTTCGCGCGTCACATCGGTCTTGCCCTGGGCCATTTTGCCAAAAGCCTGCTGGCACTCCTGCTTGTCCACGCCATAGCTGGAGCAAACCAAGGTAAACTCCGTCACATCAATGCCGCCATCATGCGAGGCATCCTCCAAGTCAAACATAAAGTTCATATAAGCATTTTGCCAGTCCATCACGCTGCTGGGATCCTTGGCATAGGCATCCCACATGTTGCACCACTCATCCACGCTGACCTACAAAATCGATAAATTTTGAAAACAGTTAGTAACTAGAGATTTATGAGCGCTGCCACGCCCTAAAATAAGCCATTAAAAGTCTAGCTGCCCCCCGGGCACAACATAAAACATAAAACAACCCATCGGCGATTAAACTCGTTATGTTTATGCGCACGGTTTGCTCGATAATTTATGCTTCCCCAACACACAAGTGGGGAAGTGGGGAAGTAGGGTGCTTGGAACTGCGTGTTATTAGCGTTTTTCCCAACCAAACAATGGCAATTACCAAAAGCACTGTCTTGACCGGCTGGCCTATTAGTATCTGATTTTTGGCAAAAAGTCAGCCTCAATGCACAAACACCGCCCCTACCTCACCTTAATTGTGGTCAGACAATCTGCCGAAACAGCCGTTACGCTTTGCCACGTTTTCATATGCCCATAAATAAAACACCAGAAAAAATAAACTATGGACAATGTCTGAGGCCATCAATTGCAGTGCCCCCAACTTTGCGCCTATTTTTTATGTTTATTGCTTGTAAGTGGCGAACTAAAGTATCCCGCCAAGCCAAATTGAAATGCCAAAATGCTGCCTTCCTGCCTGCCTGCCTGCCAGCTCATCCTTGACCGTTTTTGACTGTCTGTCTTGGTGAGTCTCCTTCGCCATCTGCAACTCAGTGCAGATTCAAGCAGTCTGCATTATTGTTGAGTTTAGTTTACGTCGATGACAGAGTCAACTATAAATTTAAAGCGGAACTTGAGCCTGGCAAGCTAACCGTATGGCTTACTATTTACAGAGACTCACGGACTCACTCCTTTATAGTGTCAACTTTTTGGCAAACGTCCAAACTAACCAACTGACTCTAAGGCGCTTTAGGCAGCCTTTTGTGAAAGGATGAGAGTGCTCTATAAACAGTGCTCGTACACTGAGAGAAAAAGGATATATTTGTGGTGTTTAAATGTGTACCCCCGGTTCTGTAAGGCAGTACTTGCCTTGAACTCAGACAGCGGAATAAAGAGGGTTGCTTCCTGCCTTATAACTTAGTCCACTTGTTCTATGTATATCATTGTATTTACATCGGAAGAGTTATATTTTAAAGAGAATATAATTTTACTTTTGTTGGCAAATGACAATAGTCGAATAAGACTTCATTGTTCCCATGTTGTGGCGGAAACAAATGAAACAATCCTAAACTCATTTTACAGTATTTCTGAATGTGTAATAGATTATTCTTCGTTGAGCTTTCTTAGAATTTTGAAAGTGACACTTTTGTGAGCTGCTTCCCTCAAGCCGCCTCTGACCCTGTGACATAATTTCACATCAGTTGCACCGATACTTAGGGTAATGGTTATTATTAAATAACAACACCGCCACTCAAAAAAAAATGGCTTTCGGATCTAGAGCTCAGACCATATGTTCAGAAGTCAAATAACATCATGGTTCTGATCTAAGCGCGAAAAAACCCAAATAGTGGGCTGTTTGAATGGTTATTTAGAAACCTGACGAGCTGGTATATTTAGTAAAAATGATTAGGATCGGTTGGATATCAGGAATTTAAAAACGATTTTTATGGATTGTTTTGAGGTTATAACACAGCTACACAAAAAATAGTCGATATTTTTATCGATTTCAAATGTGAGACCATATCTTCAATACGTGAGGGCTCTCAAATAATCAAAATACATAAACCCAAAAAAAGCTTTTTTCCAGGTTTTTTTCAGAAATCTGACATGCTGGGCTGGTTAAAATTTAGGGAACCTAATCTTTTAGCTCACAATTAAACAAGGAATCGAGCATTTCGTCATCACTGTGACTGCTTGTATGTTTGGATATTTTAAACAAGTTTCTCCAAATAAAAGGAGATATTCCCAGTTGACTAGGATTTGGTCTTGGGGACCCCACTAAAGATTTTTAAAATTTTTATGAGTGTCCCGACCCGAAAACCCTGCCATGGAGCCATTTTCAGTTATATTACAAAATTTTCTATAATTGTTTAAATGCCCGTATACTATACCGATAAAAAGTTTTTGGAAATTTCAATTTAAAAGGCGCGCGCATGATGAATCGGTATTTTACTTTTTTAATCAGGTTGATTGGACTGTTTTTGACATCTTGTCATAATTTGAGCGCAATTGACGTATTAGTATTGGTTTGGCAGCTGTTCTTGTTAGTCGAGAAAAGGACGCTTTTCGATTTTTACAATGGAAAAAAACGTGTATCAACGAGTTCGTTTAAAATTTTGTGTTGCCAATGAATTTTCGTATGCCGATTCGCTTAAGATGTTGAAAAAGGCCTTCACTGAGGACTGTATGTCCTAAACATAGGCATACGAGTGTTACAAATTGTACAAAGAGGGTCGTGAAGACGTCACTGATTTACCTCCTTCCGGTCGTCCGTCAACATCAAATACCGAAGAAAACGTCGATGCAGCGTTGGTATTCGTGAGATTGCTTCAGACCTTGGCATCTCATATGGATAAGCCGAACACATTTTGGTTGAAGTTTCGGGCATGAAACGCGTCGTGGCCCGACTCGTGGCAAAAACATTGAATTTTTTTTTTTCATTATTTTGGAGATAAAACACAACGAATGTGGTCGTTCAGGCTCCGTATTCATCAGATATGGCAGCGTGTGACTTTTTCCTGTTCCCCAAACTCAAGTTGCCATTAGAGGGAAGCGTTTTGACACCATTGAGATCATTAAACAAAATTCGAAGAAAGAACTCAAAGCCATCCCTGCCCAGGCCTACCAGAAGTGAATGGATGATTGGATCAAGCTCAAATTATGACAAGATGTCAAAAACAGTCCAGTATATGTGGAGTGAGTACTTAAGTTCATTTCTAATCAAAAATCCTACAGAACAATACGAATTTTTTTAGATAATGTCAATTAATAGTTATAAATATAGATCAAGGTGTTCCAAGACTATTATACAATTTTTAATAACACTACAATAACCCACTCTAATAAAATAATGAACACATCATCCATCTATATATGTATATATTTATCCATATATACATCATCTACCTATCTATTTCTCTATCTACCTATATATTTTTACAGGCATCGTGTAGCTATTAATTCATCTGTCATCTATCTATCTATCTATCTATCCATCATATATCCATTATCCAGCTATCTATATATGCTTCATCTGTTTTCGTACTTAGCATTAAATCTCATTTATCAATCATCTGTATATCTATCCATTATCTATATATTATTCAGCTATCTATACATTCTTTATCAGCGTATTTATCCATCAGCTTTCTTATTTATCAATTATCTGTCTACCTATCCTTCATCTATTAATTATCCATCTACCTATATATGCTTTACTTTCCATCTTTATTTTCCCGGAATCCTAAATCTATCTATCCCTCATCTATCATATCTATTAATCATCTGTCTATCTAGTCATAACCTACCTACCTATACATGCTTTATCTGTGTATCTATCCATCATCTATATTATGCATTAATCATCTGTCTATCTATTTCATTTATTCATTATCCACCTACCTATATTTGCTTCATCTGTCTATCTATCCATGTATCTTATTTATAAATCATCTGTCATGTATCATCAGCTTTCTATTTAATCATCATCTTTCTATCTTTATATTCCCAGAATCTATCTATTCATCATCTATCTTATTTATCAATCATCTGTCTATGTATCCATTATCCACCAACATATATATGCTTTATCTGTTTATCTATCCACCATCCATCTCAATCAATCAATCATCTTTCATCTATCATCATCTATCGATCTATTCATTATCTATCTATTTAAGCAATATCTGTCTATAGTAATTTATACGGAATCAGCCGTCCTTAATAAATAATTATATTATCGGGAAAGGCTTCACTGTCCACCCAGAATGGTAACACCTTCTAGACAAACTGCTTTCCAGCCAGTACAATAACTGCAATAAGCCGAGATATCTGTATGCAGGTAGATTAAGGCACAAATGGGATTTAGCGTTCCAACTCGTTTAGGCCAAGAACAGGCCCTTTGTGATACCGATAATGGAAGTAAGTAAAAGAAGTGGAAAGTGCAGGACCATGCTTAACGTGGGAGTCGAACCCACAACCTCTGTGACTGTCGCTAGGCTATCGCGGCCGCTGACAGTTATATGTAACTCTCTACTAAAATTCTTCTAAGCCATTTAAGACTAAAAACTTCCTCATTTTATTAATTCCTTTAAATTTCAGCACACGTTCTATTTGCTCTTTTTTTTGACAACCTTTAAGATGAGCACACATTAAATTGTTGACCTTATTTTTTCTGTCAGTGTATCTTGCTTACGCCCCTAGCAGCATTGTCAGCAGCGCCTCAATTGAATTAAGCTGCGGTTCTTGTCCGTCCCTGGTTGCCTCTGCGCTCTCTAGCCGCAGGCCGGCGGCACAACGCCTGACATTTCAATTTCTAAGCTGTATTGTGGCTTTTTTGTTATTGTAAGAATTGTGTGTGTGTGTGTGTGTGTGTGTGTGTGCGTGTGTGGAATGCCTAGTCGAGATTATAATTTAATTTGTAACCTCTGATTATATGGACTTTATCGGCAGCTGCCACACAAAAGCCAATTTCAAATGGAATTTGGAGCACCTTGTAAACTAACAAAATTCAACAAAAACAAAAAATAACAAATAGTTTTAGACAATTTGCGGCACAAACTTTACCCGGCTGAGCTGCTTTATGAGTCCAGGGCTGTAGTAAACTAAGTAAGTAACTAAAGTCGTCTAAGCCAAAATCTGCATACTTGAAATAATTCACAATTCAATTTCCGCAATGGAATTTGTTTATTGTCTGCTTCCCATGACTTTGTCAGCTCCCTCTTGAGCCTCATCAGCCACCACTCGAAATGCACAGTGCACCCCAATAAAAGAAAATTTATGAAAATGTTTTTTCTTTTGTTGGATCTTTTTGCTGTCGCTGACAAACGGAAACACAAAGAAAAGCCCAAACTGCAGCTGGCCAGCTCGACCGACTTTTGGAAATATTTAGAGCAACACTCGCCATGTGTGTCAGTGTGTACCTAACGTCAGTGTGTGTCAGTGTCTCTGTGTGTGTGCACACTTGTCAATGGTTGTCACAATGGCATCGAGTGCAGTCCATAGATTTCAACACGTCTCGACAATGAAGCTCTCCAGCTATCCAAAAAAGTAATAAGTTACAAGCACCACATGAACCACAAAAATCCCAAAATCACTTGACATGCAGTTGTCGCCATCCAATTCAGTGCTCACCTGGCCGTCGTTATCCTTGTCAGCCTTCGATTTGAGACCTGTCCAAATTTCCATCATCACATCGTATGTCTCCTTGTTTTTGGGTGTATCCTTAGCCCAGCCACGCAGCTTGCAGACACGCTGGAAGTGAAGTAAAACGTGAACCAAATCTGTATTATTTTCTATGGGGAGGTGTATGTGATGTGTGTGTTTGGGGTGAGCATAAATTACGTTATCGAGAACGTGAAAAAAAGCCAAAGGAATAAATAAATGTATACAAGCAAATGGTGAAAAGTTGTAAAATTTGGAGATCCGAAGTTTTTATGCACTTGCTGAAGAACGTTTATCGAAATGGCAAATCGGAGGTTAGCAGTGACTGTTTATCGATAAAGTTTAAGCTAAGAACTATTACTCAGAATGGTTTTGTTTTTAGGTAGAATTGTTTAGCGCTTTCTGTAAATGAAAGCTGAATGACGTTGAGAGCAAAACCAGTCCTTGTGTAATTTTGTGGGCAAGTGGAAAATTGGTGTCATAAATTGACGTTAAATTTTCAGCAGGAAATGTGCTTTTTCCAATTGCCCTCAATTCCAAGCGAATTATTTGTAGCTTATCAGTTATTTTTCATAAAAAACCAGATAATAAATATATGTCTATTTAAAATAACGCGCGCCAGTTTCAATCGGCATGCAACGACTATAATATACGCTATGCCCATCTCATTTTTTTATTCCATTAAGCTCACATTTTTAATTAAAATGCTTTGAAGTCAAAGATTAAAAAAAATATTGTGTGGATGCGGTTAAAAGAAAGAACCACAAAGAGCGTGGGGGAAATTTCTTTAAGATTCCGTAAAATGTACACAGCTCCATCTCAAACATATAGAAGAATTTAGCTGGAAGTAGAAAAATGAGATTCATAACTTCACGATAAAAAAATGTATTAAAAGTTGAAGAAATCGGGCTTGATTGGAAACATGTTTTATTTACTCGATTTGGGTACGCATAGTTGATGTTATTTATGGTAGTAATTTATTTCCCGGGGCTAAAATGAAGAACTATAAAGACCCTGTGAGAAAACTTTTAAGAGCTTGCGTACAAATGTACACAGCTTCATCTCAAGTGGATAGAAGAATTTAGATGGACGTCGTAAAATGAGATCCATAACTAGACGATAAGAGTTGTATTTGAAGTTCAAGAAATTTATATGCTCATTTTGGGTAAGCAAAGCCGACGTTATTTATGGTAGTAATTTGTGTTCCGGATCTTAGTTATGTAAGCATGAATAAAAAAATAATTTTTGTTTTGGTCTTTATAACGATATGGTTTGCTTTTTCTTATATAAGCAAGTTGTTGTTGTAATTCTCCTAGAGGAGCACAGGGCCATTTCGGGATAAGTGATGATAATTTCCTTGTTTTTGAACAAAACCCACGAAGCTGTCGGTCGATTTTTAAAGCATAAAATAAAAATAGATTTACAAGGCCTGTATATTCAAAGCAAAACTATTTACACACGAACTTCCCGACAGCGAACTTGCATGAGATCAGAATTTTGGGTTCTTTTAAAAGAAAATTCGTTGCACAAAAAATATAATATACTTTTCTATATCGAATTCGCATGGGATCAAAAGATTGCTTTCTTATATAGAAAATTCGTTTACAAAAATTTAAGATTCCTCAAATGGACAAATTTTTAGGGAAAAATTCGTTTGAAGGTTAATTTCCTTATGTACTCTAATAATATTATTTAAGAATAAAAAACTATTTTAATGAAAGTCACACTTTTTTAAAAGCGGTGACATGGATTTGAGATCTTGAAGAGGGCTCATCAGACCCGTTGGTCACCATCGGACTTTATTTTTCTTTCGACGGTCCTACGTCGAAGGGTATGTTATGTTAGGTCGCATTAAGAAGGACGCTCGTAAGACCCGATTTCAAACCACATTTAATTCATATCTTTTGTCTATCCTAATACCTTCGTTTTAGAGACCAAAAATACTAGGAGCATGAAATACTTCAATAATGTGCATCTTATGATTAAGTGCTTCACTGGTACCTCTTAGAATATTTTTTCCGCAAATTATCATATAAAATATGGCAGCTCAGCACGGAGACTCCTTTCAAGCACTTATCCCATTCTTTAGGGCAGATTTTATAAAAATCATTTAGAAATATTGGGAACTATAGCCAAAAATTGGCTCAGTTAAATCTCTATATAAGGAAAACAAATTTTAGATTTTAAAAGAAGAAGTTGCGGAATCACAAATACTCCAGGATCCATTTTTCTATTTCGACTTTCTATAGTATCTAAGCGAAATTGTTCTTGAAACCTTTCTTAACCATTGAGAGATTAATAGTTTTGAGGCTCTATGATCCACTTAGGAGTCTAGAATACATATGTAATTCCCTGACTGACTTCTGGCAGGGACAGAACAGGGACCTACAGTTTACAGCCGAATCCGAGCGGCGGTGTTTTTTATTAAAGGAGACTTTTAAATTCTAGAATACATACTTGATAGCAAAAGATAGTTTCTAAGACAGAAATTCTTACTTTAAGATTTTAGGAAAAATTATTAAAGAGCGCTTCATACTCATTATTAAAATATTTCATCATAATGCTGAGATTGTGAGAATTTTGTAAGTTTTCTTATTATATTTTCGGTGTTATTCATTAGAATAAAATAAATGGAGAAGCGTGATATTCACCTTATATAAGCTATTTGGAATATTTTATAATTTTTCAGAATATAGGCAGCCCGTGGCATCATGTTACGTATACGCAACGCTGCTGCATTTCTCGAAAATTGGGATAGTCTCGGATAAGTAAAGCATATTTAAAGAATTTTATCATTCATGATGATATATTTAAGAAGGAATAAAAGCTATTTTTAAGTCAAAAAGACAAACTTAGTTAAGAGTTCAATATCTGGCCAAAATAAGGTGTGTCCACAGATGCTTGTATGTTTGTCAGGAGATAGGAATAAGGATAAGAAGGAAGCCAAAATATACACCTTTTAAACAAAAAAATCGTTTGCCAATACCTCATACACAAGTCCCATGAGAATTTTTTAAGCTGGAGTAGCGTGTCTGCTACAGAGGAAGAAAATGGGTTACTTCCAAAAAATTTTTTTTAATCTTAGTGGGAAAAAAATCTTGTTATGAGAAAATACTCAGGTCTATTACCATTCACGAATCAAAATTTTTCTGCTTCATAATATTCACATTAAAATTATATGCCTATATTAGAGTCACATAAACTCTTATCAAAACGTTATCACCCTCTTAAAGAGTATCTCCACTCGTTTGGAAATTCGCAGATTGTTAAAAAAAACTTGAATTCCAACTGCGAGTTCCGAAATGTTGCAGCAACAAAAAACAGGATTGCCATTTTTTGTGATTTTTTTGGGGTTTTTTTTTCTGGTTGCTGCCTTTAGTTTATTTGAGTTAAAACTTTTGCATTTATTTATTGAACGCGTTTTGCAACATCATTCAAATTTTTCGGGCATATTTTGACGAGCAAGTTTTGCATAGTTGCAACCTTTTTTTTCACCATTCGTTGTTGTTGTTGTAGCACGATGTGTTTGTCTACGTCACGCTTCACTTACCTCAATGGCCAACTCGAAGTCCTTAACGTCAATTTCGCCGCTTTGGTTCACATCTGTTGTTGGCCATTTTGTTGTTATTTGGTTAGCAGCATAAAACGCATTGTAGCCATTGTTATTTTGGCCAATTCGTATATGGCGTTGACGTTCGCGTTGACGTTAACGTTGACGTCAGCGTCGACAGCGCGCAGTCAGCGTAAATTGCATAGCAAAATTTTTATGTATTGCGGCAGTTGGTCGGCGCATTGTTTGTGTTTTGTTGTGTTGTGTTGCGTTGTCCATTTGGTTATTGTTGGCCCCAAAAAATATGGCCAAAATGAAAGCAGCCAAAATAGCCAAAAACGAAACAAACAAAGGGAAACATAAATGCAAGTTAAACGGATTTCATGGTGCTCGCCACTCTTATACAGCTGTGCTGCATATCCGCTCTGTTTTCGGGCGCTTTATGAGGGACTAACCAAATTTTCGATGTCTGCCAAAATGCATTTGTGCGGAATTTCACAACACTGCATAATGGCAGTAACACTCAGTCAGTTTGCAATTGGCCACTTTAAAATTTCAATGCCAACAGTTTGCAGTTTCAGTTTTCAGTGTCAAGTGACTTGCTTGCATTTTATGACCATTAAAATAAATGTTTTATTTGTTGTCTGAATGTGTATGAGTGTGTGTCAGTCTTAACTGCTGCTAATTAGTTGGTAATTGAAAAGCTCTTAACCTTATTTGCAGACTTGTTGGCTGAAAAGCCAACTAGCTAGCTGGTTTAATGGTTAGCCACAGCAAAAACAGTAGTTCAAAAAGTGTAGTCTGCTTTTGAGCGCAAATTATTTGTGCAACATTTAATTTTGTTTTGGTATTTATTTTAATTTAATGCAAATATTTAAACTGAGCATAAAATGTTGCTTAATTTACATACTAGAAATTGCAAATAATTATTACGCATATTTTGGGTAGGCAGCTGCAGCTTAAAAATATTACGCATACGCCGGGTGGGCAGCTGCATTTGTGAACAACTTCAGAAATACATTAAATTATTCATTTTCAAATATAAAATTGAGCTTTTGTGAGCCAAGTTTGCTAGTCCAACCTATTTTTTTTTTGTTATTTATATGCAAAAATATATTTTGCTTAAGCTCAGCTTTTTGTAGAACAATTTCAGTTTATATCTATATACATATATGTATCTAATCTATAACCCCTTTCACTAACAGACATTTTTATATAAATAACTTATGTGCTGCAATTTGTTTGACAAAATTTTGTAATAAATAAAATTATAAATAAATAACTAGCCGAACGTAACGTAACGTAAGCTAAACAAAAAATATATTGGATTATGCGTTTGCTTGTCATCTGATAAATTTTAAGCTACAACCTTATTTTTATGTTTGCATATACGAGTCTTAAATTCTTACAGGTAACTTTTATTAACTTTCAGGTAAAAGATAGGTATTAAAGATACTTAGTTACTCACTATGCCTAACTAGCTTAAGCTACTCAGCGTAATTTAAACTATGAATTAAAAAGTTGTAAAAAAAATCCTAAGTGCTAAATCTATATATAAAAGAAACTTATGTTTTACGTGTTACGGGTGTTCTCATGAACGCGTCAATGAATTTAAAATTATATTTTTGCGTGTATTAGAAGTTGTCAATAGAAAGGCCTTAAGCCAAATGCGATGTGTTTGTGTGTATTAATTTATGAGATATACGCATTTTTGTGAATATTGTGAATATAGCATGGTAGAAAATTATTCAACACCGGGGATTGGACATTAAGTGCAGACAGAAGCGTAGTCGCAAAGGGCTTGAAATGTAGTTTCTGTGGGGCATGAATTTATTAGAGATACGAGCTCTCTTAAGAATACTTAAGTGTGTCCATATGGCTTTTTAGAAAGTCGTGAAAGTCAACTAATCCAAAAATCTTATGATTTTCTAGATAAGCTAACTAGAGAATCCAACGATGCTTATACACTCTAAGAGTATTCAAAAAGTTTGGGCAGGACAACGTCTGCCGGGCTCACTAATATAACATAAGTTGCTTTTAATAATTATAGGGCTCTAAAAAAATTGTAAAATTTAAATAATACATAAGTTGTTTTTGATTGTTAAAAACTCACAAAATTTTAGATTTAATATTTATTTGTAAATTCTGAGATCGCTATCAATATTAAATTGCATTTATTTTTACTAGGAAATTGGATCTGTGAAGAGGCTTTTGAGACCTAAAATATTAGTATGACTCATCAAAAAGTGCCTAAAAATTTAAATATTTAAAGAATGCACCTACATTTTTTTTGAAAAAATTCGAAATTTTTAACTGGTAAAGAAAAGAACATATAAAATAATATGATTATTTATATCTAAATATCGCAAAGCAGCTATTGTATTGTTTTTATTGTCAATTTTAATTTATAAATTGCAATTAAAAGTTAATCTGAAGTTTGTATTTAATAAATATAATTCAAATTAATCTTCAAATCTACAGATCAAACCTAAACTGATTATAAATATTTAAAAAATATAAGAGGCATAATCCTTAATCTAACATCATTCCTTTTGAAAACAGTAGAGAGACTCATCGACCTGCATATCAGAAACAAACTGTAAGCCACGAACTAGTTCCATCCAATTCAGTTTGCTTACTCTAAGGGGAAGTCAACAGAAGTTGCTTTACACCACCTAGTCAGAAAGATTGAAAACGCTTTTGACTCCAAGGACATAGCTTTGTGCGCATTCCTGCATATCGGGGCTCCCCGACAATACTGACTTTGGTTCTTTCTCTAGAGCGTTAGCATGTAAGAACAAAGAACCACACGTGACCGCATGGATCAAATCCATGCTCCAACAGAGAAACATAACTTCATTTCTAGATGATACAAAAGTCAGCATAAGAGCTGTAAAGGATTGTCCACAAAGAGGTGTGTTATCTCCCTGCTATGGTCTCTCGTAATCGATGAACTTTTAACTAAGCTGACAGTGCTTGGTTATAAAGTCATTGGGTACGCAGATGACTTGGCTATCATTGTAACGGTTAGATACGAACACACCATCAGAGAGATGATGGATAATGGTCTTCAAATTACCCTAAACTGGTGTCTAAGCGAAGGGCTTAGCATCAACCCCCAGAAAGCTGAGATTGTTCCCTTCACGAAGAGATACAACATGGAGCTTCAGAAACTTGTTATAAATAACACTAAGGTGGAGTATTCGGACCAGGTCAAATATCTAAGTGTGATTCTACGACTCAACTAGAACTCCTACTTAGAACTAGTGCTCTCCAAAGCTACTCGAGCCATGTGGGCTTGTAGAAAATTCTTTGGCAGCACATATTACCATATACTACCCTCATATTACACATTGGATATACCGTATGATGGAACGGCCTATCGTCACATATCCAGCCCTTGGTGGTGGTCCAAAGTGTCAGCAAAATGTGGCCATTAAGAAATGCAGCAAGCTTCAAAGACTATGCATATCTCTCTCGGGAGCGATGCGTACCTGTCCGACAGCTGTCAAGGGATCAGTCCTTGGACTCACACCATTGCACATTTCCATCAAAAAGTCAGCCATGCGGAGTCCAGATCACATCTAGACTTTTAGTAAATGACAGTTATATATTCTCTTCCTGACATATCGATCTGCTCTAGATCAGATCTTATGATCACGGAACTATTTCAGGACAAGAAATTTAGATCTTTTCTCCCAAGTCGGGAGACTTGGGCTGATTGCAGCCCCCGTGGAACCTCCAGTGGCAACAATGGTTCACGGATGGGTCCAAAATTGAGCAGGGTGTAGGTGTTGGAGTCGTTGGACCCAATTTCAATCAACTTTGGAAAATTAATACTTTTTCTAACTCTTGTGAGTAAAAATGTTATTCATAGTGCTCATAATCAAAAATAATTTTTCCTTAATGTTAAAGAACTAACTTTTATTTAAAATAGTATATTTTTATACTCTCATAATATAAATATACGAAATGTGGAGTCTTACTTTAATTGTTTTTAAATATAATATAAAATCTCAATTGCTTTGAAAAAGTCAAAAAGTAAAAGCTTTCTGAATAAAATCACGTATACGCGACTTAGACCTAAACGCTGAATAGGCCAGATTGGATTTTCTTTTTAATTTTGTTTATAATCTGTCACAAAACTATCAGTAACCTATATAAAACTGGTCAAACAAGATATATGAAAGAATATTATATTAAATTTTAATTTTAATCCAGTATAATCATCGTAATACAATTTAAATAAATAATTACTATCTTGTATTTTTAAAAATAACGAAATATTCATCAGTAAAATAAAATTTAATTAAATAAGAAATACTTCGACCCAAAGTTACTATTATATGAAATATTAAATGTAATCCTGTACAATTTTTGTTTTTAGGCTTCTAAAAAGTTAATTAGAGTAATAAAACAATAACTATCTTGTATTTTGAAATATACCAAAAAGTTTATCTATGTAATATAATTTATTTAAATAATAACTATCTTGATCATAAATAACTATACTAAGCTTATTATTGTAAATATATATATTATTTTATTCACAAATTTGTAGTCTTATTAACATAGTCTTATCTGCGTTATAACTAACTAAGACTCTTGACTACTTAAATAAAAAAAATTATTTCTAAAATATTGTAATTGAAAAACTAAAATTAAGCTAAGTCTCATAAAAATTTTAATCTTTGAAAGCCTCAGTGCAATAGAAATAAATTAATCTATGATTAACTTTGTCAAACACTACTGAGCTATGAGTCTTATTTACCTTACATAGCTTACCTTACCGTTGACTTCTGACTTAAAAAATAAAAGATCAAACTTAATTCTTAAGTAGACTAAACTAACTCCAAGATAAATATCACACTAATTTATACGCATTGCTATCTTAAATCTAAATAATTGCAGTAGAAACTATACATATGCATATATCTAATCTTATGATGTCTTATCAACGACCTTGCTTTATTATCAGTCAACTAAATCACAAAATTTATATCTCAACTGCTATTTACACAAAAACCCAACTCAATCTCTGAGAAATTATTATACAAACAATTCCAGCTAACCTGACAAACATTTTTATCTCTTTCAAACCAAAAGAGAGCGCACATTATTTTTGACGTCACCTGTGTCTCTTATTTATCATCATGTAGAACACAACACAAAGCAAACAGACAGTTAGGATAGATAGAGAGAATCATTTCTCATACTCACCAAAGAACACATTGAACAGAAACAAAAGCTTCTTTTTGCGGAAATCGGAGATCGACATTTTTGTATGTTTTACTTGATTTTATTGCTTAGTATTGGTAGTGATGTAGTTGTTGTTGTTGCTGTTGTTACTGGCCTCAAGGTCCTGTCCTTGTTGTTGTCCTGCACCAACGGAAATTGAAAACTGTAATGAAATGGTCAGAGCGAAAGAAAAATAAAATAAAAATTCACATTACAAAAACGAGCTACCAATAAAATGCTAAATCAAGCAGAGATGCACTTTAAGGGCATTTGAGTTGGCTAAAACGAGTAGCTCTCAATTAGCCAGAGTTACTCAGTAGTTGCCACAAATGCTAATACCACACCATAATGGAAAAGTAAATCTCAGCCTTTACGCTTATTTAAGAGTCGCTCGTAAAAGGAACCAACAGTAAATGAAAAAAGGGTTGGGCCCAACTCGTTGCATTTGGGGCGTAGTGGGCAGGGCGGGGCTGCTTTGGCTTAGTTATGCGAGCTAATTCAGCCAAAAAGGAAATAAAATAAAACTGTCTAAAGATGCAATGAGATACGCCTAATGGAATGCAAACTAAAACTAAGCTCTATAAAGAAAGGAAAAATAGTGTGCATTAGATGGGTAAGTGCCTCGATGAAAGGATGCCCTGTAAATAGTTTTTTTTAAGGAAATAATTGCTATCGCTATCACCATATTGTTGTGATACAGTGAGTGTGAATTGTAGTTGTTTGCATATAAAATGGGTAAAGGGACAGGGGCATGCTTTTTTTTTTTAAATCAGCAATACTTTTTGATTAGGGTCACATAATTCTGCATATAAGTACCTTACTTACAATGAATATGTTTAAATAAAAATAAAATAGACGCTAAATATTCGCTTGATAACTTGATAAGTTCTTTAAATAATATATTTTTTTTTTAATATAATGGATAAATTAATGATTTTTCTATTGGGACCTTGAATTAATTTCCAGACTTTTTTTTTCAATTTTCAACTATTTTTTCTGAAAAAACGGATACAAAATTTAATGTTCAAAGTATTCTCCATCGCTAGCCACTACTTTTTCCCATCTTTCTGGTAATTTTCAGATTTTGGCTCGAAAGAAAGAATCTATCTGTGAATATTACATTAAGTACAAGATACTGAATTATTTTTTAATATTTAATTTAAAATTTGCGTCTTAACAAAAAAATATGGATAAAAATAAATAATTGAAGCTGACCACTTTTTTTTTCTAAAACTCTTCGATTTAGCTAATAGTAATCATCACATTTAATTTTATTGTATTCCAAATATTTTCGATTTATTAATAGCTAAACATAGGACTTTTCATTTTTAGAATCTTCTTTGACAAGCCAAAAATTATAAAGATAATGACGCCAATTTTTTTTGCCAGGATAGTTAAAATATGGAACTAAAAAAATTGTAGTGAGAATTTAGAACAAAAACAACTTTATTTGTTCAATTTTAAATATATCCTAATCGAATATAGATAGATATTAGATATTATAGAACATGATAGATAAAATATGGAACTGAAAAAATGTGTCGTGAGCATTTAAAACAAAACAAAATTTTAATAATATAAAATTCAAATGTGATTTCCCAATTAAAAAAAGTGTTAATGCCATTTCAAGCGTATAAATTAACTTTAAAAAATGGCGGACGTAAAGTCGGGCGCGGACGACTTTAGGATACCCTGTACCACTAGCTTGTAATAAAGTCTGATTTCTGCACAAAAAACCAAAAACAGAAGAATTTTTAAGCAAACATTTTTTTTTTGACTGATCGTTCCTATGGGAGCTATATGATATAGTCAACCGATTTCAATAAAATTTGACACAGTGCCTAAATACCTTAAAAAAGATATGAATGCCAAATTTATTTTAAATATCTTTACAAACAAACAAAACACATCGAATTTTGTATAAAAAACGTGTTTTTGGACCGATTGGTCCTATGGGAGCTATATGATCTAGTCAAACGATTTGGATTAAATTTGGTACAGTGCTTAGGAACTATAAAATACTCACGAATGTCAAATTTGGTCCCAATATCTTAACAAACAAACGAAACACAACAAATTTTGTTAAAAAATCGATTTTTTGGAAGATCGGACCTATGGGAGCTATATGATATAGTCAACCGATTTTGTTCAATTGCACATTGCTTAAGTGGTCTACAAAATTTCCAAACACCAAATCTGGTTACGATATCTTAATTAAAAAACGAAATATAGCGAATCTTTCTTTAAAAAAGTTATTTTGGCCGATCGGTCCTATGGGAGCTATATGATATAGTCAACCGATTTCGATCAAATTTGGTACAGTGATTGGGAACTATAAAAAACTTTCGAATACCAAATTTGGTTACGATATCTTTATAAACAAACGAATTATTCATCTAAAACGCTTTTTTTTTGTCGAGGTCGTCTCAAACACCCCTATGGGAGCTATATAATTTAACCCCGATATCAAAAAAATAAAATAAACTTGCTTCCTATGGAATAATATGGGATCTAATGTGAAAGTTTGGTAACTCTAGCTCTTACCATCTCTGAGATCTAGGCGTTCACACGGACGGACGGACGGACGGACGAGGACGGACGGACGGACGGACAGACGGACAGACGGACATGGGTATATCGACTTCTCTATTCACCCTGATCATATTTTAGGTAACTTTGGGATGTCTCCGACGTCTCCTTCTATATGTTACATACATTTTCGGCTTGCACAAACTTAATATACCCTTGGACCATACGGTCACTTTTTTTTCCTAAAACTCTTCGATTTAGCTAATAGTAATCATCACATTAAATTTTATTACAAAATTCCAAATATTTTCGATTTATTGATAGCTAAATATTGAATTTTTCATTTTTAGAATTTTCTTTGACAAGCCAAAAATTATAAAGATAATGGCGCAAATTTTTTTGCCAGGATAGCTAAAATATGGAACTAAAAAAAATTGTAGTGAGAAATTATAACAAAAGCAACTTTTTTTTTAATTTTAAATAGCTCCTTATCGAATATAGATCGATATTAGATATTATAGAACATGATAGATAAAATATGGAAGTGAAATAATGTGTTGTGTGCATTTAAAACAAAACAAAATTTTTTTAATAATATAAAATTCAAATGTGATTTCCCAATTAAAAAAAGTGTTAATGCCATTTCAAGCGTATAAATTAACTTTAAAAAATGGCGGACGTAAAGTCGGGCGCGGACGACTTTAGGATACCCTGTACCACTAGCTTGTAATAAAGTCTGATTTCTGCACAAAAAACCAAAAACAGAAGAATTTTAAGCAAACATTTTTTTTTGACTGATCGTTCCTATGGGAGCTATATGATATAGTCAACCGATTTCAATAAAATTTGACACAGTGCCTAAATACCTTAAAAAAGATATGAATGCCAAATTTATTTTAAATATCTTTACAAACAAACAAAACACATCGAATTTTGTATAAAAAACGTGTTTTTGGACCGATTGGTCCTATGGGAGCTATATGATCTAGTCAAACGATTTGGATTAAATTTAGTACAGTGCTTAGGAACTATAAAATACTCACGAATGTCAAATTTGGTCCCAATATCTTAACAAACAAACGAAACACAACAAATTTTGTTAAAATCGATTTTTTGGAAGATCGGACCTATGGGAGCTATATGATATAGTCAACCGATTTTGTTCAAATTTGGCACATTGCTTAAGTGGTCTAAAAAATTTCCAAACACCAAATCTGGTTACGATATCTTAATTAAAAAACGAAATATAGCGAATCTTTCTTTAAAAAAGTTATTTTGGCCGATCGGTCCTATGGGAGCTATATGATATAGTCAACCGATTTCGATCAAATTTGGTACAGTGATTGGGAACTATAAAAAACTTTCGAATACCAAATTTGGTTACGATATCTTTATAAACAAACGAATTATTCATCTAAAACGCTTTTTTTTTGTCGAGGTCGTCTCAAACACCCCTATGGGAGCTATATAATTTAACCCCGATATCAAAAAAATAAAATAAACTTGCCTCCTATGGAATAATATGGGATCTAATGTGAAAGTTTGGTAACTCTAGCTCTTACCATCTCTGAGATCTAGGCGTTCACACGGACGGACGGACGGACGGACAGACGGACGGACGGACGGACAGACGGACAGACGGACATGGGTATATCGACTTCTCTATTCACCCTGATCATATTTTAGGTAACTTTGGGATGTCTCCGACGTCTCCTTCTATATGTTACATACATTTTCGGCTTGCACAAACTTAATATACCCTTGGACCATACGGTACAGGGTATAAAAAGAAAAAAATGAAGTAACTATTATAATTGCGAAAGTTATGGTTACCATAGTCATGCCAAGGGATACATTTTATCTTTGCTAAGTTATAGACGCCTTACATTTTTTTTTATAACTTTTGAACAGTCCACGAAACAATAATAAAAATTTAAAAAAATTTAATTTTTTTTCTCAATTGAAATATATTCCAATAAATAAATAAAAATCGAATCAAATTTTCAAATATTTGTAGAAAATCATACCACACGAATGTTAAATATTTTATTCCAAGCAAATATAAATATAATCAAGCCAAAATTTGTAAAAAAATTAAATGTTTTTTTACAATTAAAAAAAAATTATAGTTCAATATTAAAATGATGATAAATACATTAAAATAAATAGAAATGATTTTTTTATTAATTAATTTTTTATTTTTTTTTTGATAAATTAGAAATTAATTCTAAAATATAAAGAATGAAGCCAGAGCAACAAGGCCTTCAGGCAAAATTAATTAATTAAATATTATAATTTGGGCAAATATTGAAAAAAATGTTAAAAAATAAATTTTTTTAATCGAATTAAAATAAAATTTGAGGCGATAATAAAAACTATTTTGAGTTAGAAAAGCTGTTTGGCCGTATTTTCTTTTTTCTTAAAAAATTAATTTAAAAAATATTTTAAAAGAAATAGTACCTGCCTAATGGAAATTTTATTTCTAATGTAATTTGTAATCCAGACAAAAAATGGAACTTAGTTTAATAATAGAACAAGTTGATCATTTATTATCGGACAGAATTTTATACACAGAATGATATGATATGAGATCTATTTACATTAGGGTGACCACCGCTGAAACGACAGATTTTTAAACCGACGATATTAAATCTTGAGATGTTGCAAAATGGTCACCCTAATATATAGAAAAATAGCAAAACTCAAAACTATATTAATAACTGTAGTAATGAAATTTTCAGCTCCTAAAATTGAAGAAATTCCAGCTTAAAATGAAAAAAATGGCTAAATCAACTGAAGATCTTTCATGAGCAACTCCAGAAGATTAAGGCATACAGTTCATCCTGAACCTGCTCCCTTTTCAACTATACTACTCACTAATAATAAAGTAAGAACTGGAGGTAGTAGTCAAAATCTTATATTACACAGGTCAACATGGTTCAGTTGTTGGAAAGCTAAGTCATTTCCGAAGTAATTTGGGGCGTAGAATCCGAATCCGGCGTCAGAACTGGCCCATCACGTCAGGATTTTGAGATATTTATTATATATATTTATTTTATATATTGGGTACATAACCCCAAAAATCCTGACGTGATGGGCCGGTTCTGATGCCGAGATTCTACGCACCAAATTACTTCGGAAATAACCTAGCTTTCCAGCAACTCACATGACCCCTGTATTTGTAGACCTGTGTTATTTATTCGAGGAAAAGCTATATCAAGTGCTCCCAATATTAGGGGCACTAATCAATTATTACTAGAAAAATATTACATTGTAAATTTGATCATCACCAATTAAAGCTCCAGGATTCTTAAATTCTTCAAGATGTTATTTTATTTTCAATTATAAATAAAATCATCATTAATATCATATGTCTAAAGCCTTTTTTTTTATAACAAAATACATGAAAACATATTATCTTTGGCAAAATTATAATAAAAATAGAGACCCAAAATGTCCCTCTTTTAATAATTCATTATAATTGTGCCAAGCCTCACATACAAGTTTTTGCCTTAACAATAATAATTCCCAAATTTTTGGCAATTTTTTGGTGGTATTATTGCCAAAAACGAAGCCTCTAACTCTTATAGTCCCAAAGATCTATCTATTAATATATGCACAGTCACACAAGTTTAGAATAAACATTTTTCTCAACTAAACTTATTTGCTGCCTGTTGCAACCAATGCATAAATCTAAAATACCCTTACCCCCAAGGGTAAAGGGTATAAAAAACCAGATGCAGCGTCGTCACATCTGTCAATGGGTCTATGTGTGTGTGTGTGTATATAGGTCTGCATGTGAGTGTGACTGTGTGTGTGTGTGCCCCCAATGTGTGCGTTGCGTGGCACGGCTCATTTAGCCTTCAATCAACGGTAAACATAGCGTCAAGCAGAACGGGGCAAGTTGTCGACTAAACGAGCGCCACACCCCCAAACCCTTTAACTAGAGACTATAATGCAGCAGCAGCTCGGCCTTTGAGCAAAGCAAAAGCTAGAGATGGGCGCGTGATAAAAATTATGACTGTAGTAAGCTTGTGCCTAAGTTAGTTAGAGATGGCATAGGGAGGGAAAATTATCTTGGCTGAGCCTTTTGTTGTTAGTTACATTTATGTGGATATTTTTATTTAGCTTGAGGCTCTTTTAGCTCAGAAGAATCTGGTAGAAAACATTTTGTTCAAAACTGCTGTATCTCATTTTTGGGTCTCGTGACAAAAATGTCGAGCCCTAACTAAATGCGACCTAGTCGGATTTTCTACTTTCATCAAAAAGTTCTAGATCAGAATGAAAATTCTAAATTTTAAGACGTCTTGTGTAGAGCTATATTTATATATTAAAGAAACTTAAGTTTTAAGTGTTACGGGTTTTCTCATGAACGCGTCGATGAATTTCAAATCAGATTTTTGCCTATGTTAGAGGTTGTCACTACGGAGATTTTAAGCCATATTAGAAAATTGTTTTACATTGGGTATTGGATATTAAGTGCAGACAGACGCGTAGTCGTAAAGGGGTTGAAATGTAGTTTCTATGGGGCATGAATTTATTACAGATGCGAGCTCTTTTAAGAATTCTTAAATTCGTCCATACGGCTTTTAGAGAGTCATGATTGTCTAGATAAGCTAGCTAGAAAATCTTACGATGTTTATACACTTTAAGGGTATTCAAAAAATTTCGGCAGGACAACGTCTGCCGGGCTCACAAGTTTTTTATAAATTCTTTTTGCTGTTGCATATTCATAACAATTCCTTTGTTAATAACTCTCATTTACGAACGGCTTAGCATTGATGTCCATTTTGTTTTAAAAAGCGCATAATGCAGCTGTCAAATAAAACATGAAAGTGTTGACACAAGAATTTGTGTGGCCAGATGATGGTATAAATTGCTTAAGACAGTGTAAACGCAACATAAGCAGTAGAGATTATACATAATAGAATGGAATAAATTAAAAAGATGATGCATTCTGTTTGCTTGTGCAACCACTTTCTTTAGTTGAAAGTTATGACCGTATCATCTTCTCTTTATTTGCTTTAAAGCGACATTTTATTCAATTTAATTTCAATTTTCTTTGGCCCAATGAAGCCATTCTCTTTAGAAACAAATAATAGCTCAGTTTTTTTGTATCATCTTCATTTGATTTTGAGTTTATGTAGACATTTTTCATTTAAAATTTGTAACATTCGTGTGGGTTCCTTTTATATGCTTCAGATATAAGAGCAGGTGCAAAAGTAATATATATAGTATATAGAAGCTTAAAAAAACACTACCCACGCCCACCTCTATTGAAAAGTTCTTCTCATCAACGCCGGCAAACATCAAAGACGTCTTCAAAAACCTTAAACACCAACCCTCCTCCAACCCAACCCCCCACAGCAGGTGGGCTTATGGCTCAGCTAACGCTTTTGGCTTGGTCATTGCCAACTTCAAACAGCCTTCATGTTTGTTTTAACTGCCGTTAAATGTTGTCGTTGGCGGCGGCGTCATTCAAGAATTGTTTGCTTTACTTTAGCTTACTTTGGTGACTCTTGGTGTGACTGAAAATGAGACTGCAACTGCAACAGTGACTGAGCTGAGCTGAGCTGAGCGGAGGCTGCCTTGACTGACTGACATGATGGCAAACCGACATAGCAACTTGCCCCTGATGAGAATGAGCATGAGCTGGAAGCCAAAGCTATCCAAAGTACCTTGATGCCTGCTGTTTTATTTATCGCATCGCATAGAGAGACAAGCAGATCATAATTTCACAACAAGGAAATTGCAGCAAGGATGTCAAGTGGAAGGCAGAATGCAATGAACACAACGTTGACTGTAACGCTGGTTGCAACAGCAGCAGCAACCGTAACCAAAACAAAACAACAATCGCTATAGCGCAGATGATGATGATAAAATGCAGATGATGATTATTGAAAAGCAGATGATGATTATTGGGTTGCAGATGATGAAGTTAAGGTTGAAGATGATGATGATAAAATGCAGATGATGATTATTGAAAAGCAGATGATGATTATTGGGATGCAGATGATGAAGATGACAATTATGCTGACTACCGTTGCTGCTGGATTATAGCCCAGACAGTATTACCGCAGCGGCGCACACAAGCGTTAAGGCAAACGGCAAGCAATTTAATTTTATTTTTAAAAACAACACAAACCATAATAATAAAATAAATAGCATGCACTTTTCTAGTAAAGTTAAATCAAAATGACTGAGCAGAAAACAAAAAAGAAACTGTGACGTCATAAAAAAAAATTTAATTTGATATAAGCACAAAATAAATTGTCAAGCAAATTGAGTTGAGTCAAGATATCTCATCTGATTAGAGTAAGTGTAAGCAAAATATTTGTAATTGAAACTGTTATAACTGAGTTAAGGTCAAAACGGTAAGCCGAGACGAACATATTTGTGCCGTTAAGTTATGCCTAAGTAGGTCAAAAGATGAGAAGATTCATATCTACGTAATTGCTTAAGAAAAGATGCAGAATGTGAGAATGTCCTTTGTTTTGACAGGTGATTAGATTATTAGCTAAATTGAAATAACTCTTAAATTATGTGGCAAATTGTTTGAAACATAATTAAGCCGTGTACGATATTTCAGAAGTAATAATAATAAATAATAGAGTTTAAATTTCTGCTTAATTGAAGATTACGATCTAATTGTATGGATTGCAGGGCCTTTTAGACACTGAAAAAATAGTCGCTAAGCTAAAATTTGGTGGACAAGGAATTTGCCTAGACTTATCTATCAATTAAGAGTAGAAACTTTTTGAAAATAAATATCGATTAATCTATCATCTAAGAGAATAACTTTTTTTAAAAGAAATATCTTCAAGTGATAAAGAAGAGTTCTATTTTAGAGCTCGATCTTTAGCTCGCAGGAATAAAAATAAACATCAAGCTCTTTCAAGAAATTTTTCCTCAAAAAATTTCGTGGACACAGTAACCTTCCTTAGATTCAGCTTGCAGAGAAATAATTTAAAATTCTTGAAACCAGACTCTTATTAAATTACACTAATTTTTGACAACATTTTTTGCAGATGTAAGATTTCTCATTGGAGAAATCAATTTTCGGAAATATTCAAACTCCCACTTATGGGAACCACTGCTGTTCGGTTTACTCAAACCATCTCGATCCGTTAATAAACCTGCTGATGTCGTCTATGTTCTTTTCTGCCAAGCCACGTAGGCTTACTAGTGCTCTGTGGCGTAGGGACCCCAATCGTGGGCACTCACATAAATAATGGTAAACTGTCTCTTCTGTGTTCTCCTGGTCACAGCCTCGGCATCTGACGTTGTAGGGCCAGCCCATTTTCTTTGCATGGCCTCCTAACGGCCAATGTCCGGTTATTGTCGATGCTATTCTGAAGATCATTGTTCTTGGCTTGCTTAGCAGTTCGGCCGTTCTACGCTTGTCGTATCGCGGCCAAATTTCCTTTGCAATCTTGCAAGTGCCAATATTTTTCCATCTGGTTTCAGCCTTGTTCTGAGCTCGCAGAAGAAGTTCTCTCTTGATAGCGCTGAGTGGGTATTTGACAGCTACCTTCACTGCTTCGCCATCTAATGCTCCTTTTCTCGCCAGTTCATCAGCCATTTCATTCACGTATACGTTCCTATGTCCGGGAACCCATACGAGAGCGATGTTCATTCTGCTTACAAGGACATTAAGATCTTCTTTGCATTATCTGATGATTTCTGAGTTCACGGTTGGCGATTTGATCGCCAGCAAAGCTGCTTGACTGTCGGATAATATACACATCTCCGCCAGCTGACTTGGATGATTATTCAACACTTTACATGCTTCTCTGATGCCAAAGACTTCTGCCTGGAAGATGCTGTTTCTGCTGCCTAGGCGATAGGAGAGAGATACTTCGAGTTCGTCCGAGTAGACCCCAGCTCCTACACCGCGATCCATCTTGGATCCGTCAGTATAGATTGTAGCTGCGTCTGCTCTCATTACCCTGTTCATGTCCCACTCCTTTCGCTTCGGGAATCTGACGTCGAACCTCTTCTTGAAGTCCAATACTGGTGTTATGTAATCTGTTGATTTGCTAGTATCTCAGATGGCCTACTCTGAATTAATTTAGGCATTCAAAAAAAAAACCCCCCAACTGAACTTCGATGTATCGAAACATCCATGTATAGAAGTAAAAAAATAAATAAATAAAGCACTACCTCAGAATGACCAAAAATTTCATGAAGTATTAAATAAATAAATGAATTAGTAAATCAAAAAATTATTTGGTAAATAAAAATAAATAAATTTAGAAGAAAAAAGTAAATAAATAAAAAAATATTTAAAATTAATAATATAAAAATATATCTTAATTTTACAAAGAAAAGACTCAATTTCATATTTGAAATACTTAGAAATTGGACAGACAACAACAATTTTTAATCTGTAATCTATTAATAATTTTAAAATTAAAACTACGAGTTAAATTTAAAAATGAATTGTTAATATAAAAACAAACTAAGCTATCTGTAGAAGTTTAGATTGGACATACAGAATTGTTTAAAAAACATAGCTTGATACACTTTTTTTAAAAGCATGGCGTATTTAGTTTATTTTTTAATATTATAAATATTAGTATTACAAATAAATAATAAATAAATGTATTTAAACTTCTACACTTTTGTACTAAGTATCACATCTTCGTGTCTTTCACTATAGTCCGCTTGGTATAAGTATTTTCCCATTTGATTACCATATTTTTTTAATCGCTCTTAATTTAAGAACAACATTTTGATTATATGCCCACAAACGTTAAATATTTTTATTTACTGAATAAATAAAACAAATTCAAAGAGCTTACATAACTCTTACCATACGTCTCGCATAATTACGTTATGTGACATTTAAAATTGATTCCGCTGGATCGAAATAATAATAATTATATTTACCACCGTAATTGCATGACAAAGTTATAAAAATAAAAAAAGCATTAATAATTATGTAACAAACTATAAAGCATGTTAACTTTAACTGAAATGAATATTCCACATACGCCATGTTGTACACCTATGCAAACAAAATGGCGACACACATACACATAAAAACCTTCATCTGGCTGTCACAGTTCATTAATTGCCTGCAAGCGTTTTTTTATATCGCAAAAAGGGCGCACAAAAAAATCCATATAAAATAATAAAAACAGTTGAACTTACTAACAGATATGTGAAAAAATAAAATGAAATTGAATTTTTTTGCGCCGAGTTGTATCTGATTTTTATATGCATAGTAACGTGCAGTTTCCTAAAAGCCACTCGAACAGATGTAATTTAAGCCAAAGTGTCGCGTTCCATTTGAATCGAAATTTAAAGCCTTTTAATAGTCTGACTGCACACATACACACGCATCGAGACTTACTCGTGTGCACGTGTGAGTGCATGGAAAATTAATAATTAAATATTCGTGAAAATTGAATTCTTTTGCGCGAGCATTACGCATACGCCGTGTGTGACACTGCGGCTGAAAATGCGGCGAGTGCCCCGCGACAGGAAATGCACAGCCAGCCAACAAATTTACACACACCACACACACACATAGTTGCAGATGAGTGTGCGTAGTATGTTAATTTGTTGTAGCCATTTTTATGCTCTGTATTCAGAGGGTAAAGAGTATATAAGTTAGTGCAAAGAAAATTTGAGGGTAACATTCAAAATGGAATAAGATATCCCTAAATATATTTAAAGATGATGAATTAAGGTGATAAAAGAAAGTTTCTATAGAATGTCTGAATCGAAATTTAGCATGGAAAATGGAATATGCAAAAAAAATTAGATTCAGATTCCAACAACAGCTTTGCAAACCATGGTTTAGCCTAATAAGAATTTTATATTACGAAAAAAATAATAATCTGGTCCCCTTATTAGGGCTATGGGACGTTAGCCACTGTAGCCTTTTGGAATAAATTTGCGGAGCCGAGAAAAAGAGTCACATCGCATAGTAGAAGATTTCCAAAGCAGAACAGGTCGTCATCTAATGCTTTGCAGGTAGTCTTTTTTTTTTTTAGGAGTTCTCGAATGTTGCAAATAAGATGGAGCTTCATGCATCCTGCAGACCATACGATGGTATGAATAGAAATAATAGAATAGAAAATTCCTAGAACATTCAGCTGAATGGAGACAAATCCTCTTGCGTTCTGCCCAGCGCTTATCATTTAAGCACTCTCATCCTAATCTTGGCATCCATCTTTTAAGCAGAATTTAAAGCAGTATTTCCAGCGCACTTCGATATCGAAGGGAACATCCATGTGGTTCAAGCTCTGTTCCCAAATGGTGCCTCTATGGTTAATGTATTCTCCAAATACAGCCCATACCGCAATGTCTGAGCTCGGTATCCCTGCGAAGCTGATAAGGCTTTGCAGAATGACGTTGAGTAATTCCTGCAGCTCCGTCAAGGTAGGAAGGGACCTCTTCGAGCCTTTTGATACCTTGTGAGGTTTCAGACAAGATGACCCCTTATCATGCGACCTCTTCAACTTCGTCATGGAGAGCGTTCTGCGGAAGGCCGGCGTACATCGCACTGGCACTATCTTCTACAAGAGTGTCCAGCTCCTTGCGTACGCCGACGACATTGACATCATTGGGCGTACCAAGCGAGATATCACCGCGGCCTTCAGTGCTATTGAACGGGAGTCTGCGAAAATGGGTCTGGCGGTAAATGAGGGCAAAACGAAGTATATGCTGTCGACAAGTAGGGACGTGCAGAGACCTCTCTGCGCGACAAAACTATCACTCTACAAGGCACTCATCCTTCCAGTGCTTCTTTACGGCGCGGAAGCCTGGACCGTGTCGCTAACTGATGCAGCTGCCTTGGGAGTTTTCGAGAGGAAAGTACTACGCAAAATCTTTGGTCCTATTCGAGTTGGCGATGACTACCGCATCCGCACCAACCAGGAGCTGTATGAGCTTTTCAACGACATGGACGTTGCTCAGCGTATCAACATCCAGCGGCTTCGCTGGCTCGGACATGTCGTTAGGATGGACGAGGATGCTCCAGTTAAACGTGTGTTCGATGCGGTAGTCAGCGGCCGTCTGCGGAGAGGACGACCGTGTCTGCGTTGGAAAGACCAAGTGGAAGGGGCCCATGCTTCGCTCGGTGTGACCAACTGGGGAAGGCTCGCTCAATGCAGAGGCGCCTGGAGAGATGTTTTAAGGCAGGCCGTAATCCGATAATCGGGTTGGAATGGCCACATAAGAAGAAATACAGCCCATTCAGCCATAAAGGCAGCAGATTTACCAAGCCATTAGCTATGGTTGAGTTCAAAAAATTCTCCAGTTGAAATGATTCAGCCAACTAACCGTTTTATGTAAAGTGACGAATCCATTGGATATCCTTTGTCCTTTCGTCTAGGAAATCATGGCTGCAAACTCGTCAAGGTCAATGTGACTGCTTTACCTTCTGCTTGGACGGCTCCAAGCTCAGCCACCATGTTGGAGGGAAAGTCTACTCTGAGGAACTAACTATCTAAATATCAGTCTTTCCGACTTACGGACCGCAGAGATCCTTGCCATTAACGAGGCTTTGATGTGCTTGCTGCGTGCGGTAAACATATTTTCGGATAGCCAGGCTGCCATAAAGTCATTTCGCGAACTATCCTCCAACTCGATGGCATTCAACAACTGTTGCAAATCTATTCAAGAGATGGCACAGCAGTTTAGCCTTATTTGGGTGCCAGGACTCCAAAATAGCAAATGTATTCGCCAGACAGACCCTCCTACCGGATAAGAGGATATTCGTATGCCTATGACCACTTTCAAGCTACAAACAAGGGAGAAATTTAGCTCTCACGCACAAAGGCTGTGGGATAACACACCCCAGTCACCAGATATGGCCTAAAATTGACCCAAAAAGATCCATATTGTAAAGATGTCCGTCAAGCTTTGCAAATTTTACGAATCCTGTTCTTGTTCAAGCAATTCATAATTATTTTATTATTGGATCAGGAATCACGGTAGTTGTGAGAGCCAGACGCAATGTCCAACCTCATTTCCACACTGTAGGCCATACCTATACTGAATCAATTTTTACACTTATTGAAAAGACACTTAGAGACTAAGTAGAAGCTATGCCAAAAGAGTCATTATGGAAAGTTTTTCTAGGTCATATGATGCATTGACAGACTTCTCTCTAGTGGCTGGGATAGAAGGGATTAAGGAGATTAATCCCTCATTGTTTTTATTTTTGAATGAAAAATAAAATTGTCCAAAGAATATATGGAATTTGTTAGTTTATTACCCCATCGAAACAATGATAAGCGCTGTCAGAACGCAACAGAACGCAAGAGGATATGTCTCCATTCAGCTGAATGTTCTAGCAAGTTTCTATCCTATTACTTCTCTTCATACCATCGTATGGTCTGCAGGATGCATGAAGCTCCATCATATTTGCAACATTTGAGAACTCTTAGAAAAATTAGACTACCTTCAAAGCATTCGACGGGGACCTGTTCTGCTTGGGAAATCTTCTACTATAAGATTTGAATCTACGTTTCTTTATCGGACCATGTTGCTGCTGAAGTATTGAGACTCGGATAGTCGATTTTGTTTATATTTCAGTCAGAGAGCACAAGGAATGTGACAGTCAAATATAAACGCCTAATCTCAAGTCCATCATAAATTCAAGCCATGATATGAACTTATAAAAAAGAATCGGTTCTATAAAAAAACTGTCAAATTATAATTCGAATTGGAACTTTTACGATTATGTTGCGTAAAATTTAAATAGTGAAGGTGAACAAAAAAATTTTTAAATGTTAATATTAAGTTTTTTTTTTAAATTTACCTAAAAATAACCATACTTAGGTCAACTGGAGATCATGTAGCGAAATATATTTTTTTAATTAACAATTTTTGTACGAAAATATCTTTTAATCGCCGATTTTTTGGTAGGTGTAGGTGGATAAAAGTGATTGTCTTCCGACACACCTATGCCTATAAAAAGCGCACTGTGATGCCACTTGAGTTAGTCCTCACTCTCCTGTATCTTCTTTGAACCAACCTGTCGATTTAATGAACGAATTTATCTTATTTTTTCTGATTCCTGCGATTTCAGTAATATTCCCAAAATTTTCGCTGTGTATTCAGTCTCCTCCTGCATAGTGCCATGCATTCACATAGGAGGTGCACCACTAGTTCCTCCTCTTCTACCTCCTGACAGCTTCTTTTTGGTTAAAGCAAGCCACTTAAACACGTTAGTATTTCAAAAATTTAGGCAGCCAATTTAAGGATCATTTTTTGTTTTATTGTACAAAGTTCACTAAATGATTTCAGGACCATTCCAAAAATATTTTATTAACTCTCATTAAAAAAGTTTAGTATCCTGTCAGAGTACATAAAAGTCGGACGTACCCCAACTGCAACCTTCTCACTACCAATAACAAAGTTGCCTTATTTTTTCACTACCATTTATCCTGAGCCTCATACTTTGTTTTTGTTGTTTTTTGTGCCATGGTTACAGCATTTGCATTAATTGCGCAGCCTTTTACTTTTATTTGGCCATTTAGCATAACATTTCGAGTTCCATATTAATTGGCAATACTCTGTGCCGCATTTGCGCATAAAAACATCCTGTTAAATGCCACAAAATGGCGTTGCGCAAGTGTGGTAAACACATCACACACACACATATGCAAACAAAGGGCTCCACACACACACACACACACAGCTATAGAGAGCTCTTCCTGAAGGCTGCTTCTAAACCGTCTGCCATTTCTAATAAAGCGAATTATAAGCCATATTTATTTTTGATGGACTTTTTTTTTGTCATCATAAAAACTAATCATGGCACATTATGCATTTATTATATGTATGGAAAACATAAATATTTTAATCGCATATTTAGTGGTTTTGTCATCACTCTGAATGGGTGCGAAGGTCGTGTAAAGACCACAGATGATTGATGATGCATTGGCGCGGCAGATATTGGGGAAATCAATGAGAGCGTCGCCATATTGCTGTACCAAGGCTAAAGCCCGAAGGTTAATGCGATTTGCATAATTTGGAAATTAACGCTGGGCCTGACCCAGTAGGGATGCATAATGTTGACAACAAGAGGATTTGAAACAGTTTATCAAAATATTCAGCAATTGGTTTAAACTATGGCTGCAGTAAAGGCAACTGAGTGCAAGTGGGTTAATTTGGATTTAATTTAGGTATTACAGTTATTACCAACAGTTTAAATAAGAGCAGGCCATATATACATAGCCTTGTGAAGAATTCGCACTAATTAGTTTTAAAGTAAGCAGGGAAAAATTAAAGGGATTTTAGGAGGCTAATAGATGGCTTTGACGGGATTAGATAGAACTTAATATCACAGTTGGATAGAGGTTCGCAAAATTGAAAGTCGTTGGAGCGGGCTTCCAAAAGCAGTCTTAAAAGAATATCAGCAAAGAGGTATGTTGGTTTAAATACCAAATCTCTGGTCCAGGCTCCACTGGGAGTCAAGTAAAGCAGAAGGTAAGAGGCATGCTAAATTCCAATTAGGAATTAAGGAAAAATACCACACACTAAATTTACCTTACATATTCATCAGAACTTTTATAAGCATATTATTAAACATTGCACAATGAGGCAACATAAATATTAATTTTAATACTTTTATTTAAAAAAAAAAAGTATCAATCAAAATAAACCTTTTGCACCAAACAATAAATGGCTTCGATAACCTACAGCTATTCGAAAATGTGTTACTAACATAATTATATATTCACATAATATATTGGACGAAAAAATTGAATTTTGGCGAGCAACATGATAAATTTTATCCTATAGTGCATAGGCAAAAATTATATATGGTGCTACGGTTTAAAAAAAAAATGGATAAGAGCTTATAATGAAAAATTGTATTTCCTTAACAAAATTGTATGGAAAAGCCAGAATTTTGGCTCATAAAATAACAATCTGGGCATATTAATTACGATGCAAAATTTTGGATTAGTAGTTCTACACAGATAATATTTAGAAAAAATCAAATTGTAAAATTTGGAAAGACTGCCATTGGCAAGCTGCTTATGAAAATATTTCAAACTTACTGTGCCGAGTTTGATCTTTACGCAAAATTATTGTAGACATAAGCCAAAATTGTGAGCATGAATTAAAACATTTTGACCATGATTGGCATTTGATTGATATGATTATGAAATCAAATAACTTTAAACAACACAATGTTGATTGGTAAGCTCAAATATCGAAGTCCTGCAAAGATACCAATCTATAACTCTAAGAAACATTGCAGGCGCTCCTTAGTACGTAACCAACAATGAAATACACAAAGATTTGAATGTTCCTTTTGTCAAAGATGAAATAAGCAAACCATCGTTAAAATATTTGGAGAGACTGTCAAACCATGGAAATTCGTTGGCTCTCAACTTTCTGGATAATAGCTTGGATGTTAGACGTCTGAAAAGATTTCACATTCTGGACCTTACAGATAGATTTGCATAATAAAATAATAATTTTTAGCAAATAGTTTTGTTATACTCTATTGATTGGACTCAATGGAGCACAATCAATCCTGTCATTAGTTTGTTTTTACTTATAAAATTTGCTGATTGTCTTATATGACAGATTGCAAATAAAATAATAAAAACAAAAAAAAAGATTGGTAAGCATTAGTTTGATAAGACTGGTTAAAGTCTCTCAGTGCCACATCTACCAAGTTAACAGAAAAGCTTCCCATATTAAAAAGGGGGCTTATGTGCGCTGCGTAATCTGCCTGAGGCTCCTAAAGAAACGGTGGTAATCCACCTGTAAAGTATTTAGGAAGAACTTTGGACCCACCGCTTAAGAGACCTCCACCTATGAAGTATTTAGGAGAAACCTCAGAAAGAAACCCCGTTTAAGCTGACAACTCCAGACCAAGGAGACACACACCAAGCAACATATGTTTTAGGTACAAAATTGGAACAAAATTTTCGGACTGCAAAAAAAGACGAGATTTTCAATAGAAGATTGCAGTCTATTATCGATCTCTTAAACTGAATGCTTGAAAAAAAAACACCGGAAGTAGTGCGCTACATTATACAAATTTGCACCCTAAAATTTCACCGACGCCATCTTGGTTTTTCACATTACTAACATTCCCACTCATAGAGCAAAAGAAGCGCATCAGTTACATTTTCTTCCACTTTTGTATTTTTAAAATGAAGGAACACGTAAAATATAACACTGCCAAACCATAAAGATTTATGCGATTGGTTAAAAGTGAAATTTATCACTTTTTTAAGAAAGACAAATTATTGTTTTTGATATTAGCGATTTTTTAGTTGTATTTGAAAAAATTTATGTTTGACGTAACTTATTGATGTCTATCAATAGAAGTTAACATATTTTTTTAAGCACAACACAAAACATAGAGCATTTTGATAATATTTTTATTTCTTTAACTTTTCAAATTGGAGCCAGGAAAATTCAGCTTAAAGGCATCAGAAATTGTAAATGTAGCATTCGTTACTAGATAGTTTCGAAAATTTTTTTTCCATTTTCTTTTTAATTTTTAATATATTATTTTAAGCGAAAGGAAAAATATCTAATAACTACTTTATTTAGTGTTATAGAATATTAAAAAGAATTTAAAAAAGTATATACTTATAAGCTAAACTGTATAAGATAAACGTTAAATTACGTAATAAATATTATAAAAGAAATTATAAATAAATTATGAATTAAAGACTTTAAAATTTTTCCAAAATAATATCGAGCTTTAATATGAAAAACAGGATCAGGACTTAACTTCTATTAAATCTCAAACTAATAAGTTGTCAAGTATTTGAAGTGCTAGTAGCTAGAAGAGAGAAGTCAGACAGAAGTCTAACAGTTCGAAGCTTTGATTTAAAAATCATCAACTTTGTAATAGGTGTATTGCTTAAGTTCAATCAGATAAAATTAGGAAAATGTATCAATTCTAAATATAAAGAAAATCGAGGGTCATTATAGCTAACAACTCTACAACAATCATTTGCTCTATTAGGAATTTTTTATAAGTGCACTTTTTTACTGTAGAAGAAGTGTATTTTATTTCCGTACAAACAATCTCCAATCTAGAACATTTTTTGTATAGCAAATACACGACATTTATAGCACACAGAAAGTTTTCATAATGCATTTGATATTAAATTTCATAATGAGGAAGAGTTTAAACCTATTAAGTGGGTGGATACCCATAAAGTTGGTAAAAAAAAAGAGTTAATATTTTTTAAAGGCAACTAATATTGTTCAATGAAAATGGTCGCAAAAAAGCACCCATTCCCATTTTCTGTTAACGTTCCCCGGATTGTTTTTAAGTCCCTCAAAGTTTTAATAGATTTTGTTTAAAAAGAAACTTGTAATAATTTAATGCAAATAAATAAACTTTAAAAACATAAATAGATGTGCTTTCTTGCAGCCATTTTCAGCCGTGGTTTCAATTTTATATAAAAATATATATTTCGTAGAGTTCCAAGGTAGAACATAGGGCCACAAAGGATTTCAATTTTACCAAAGCCAATTTTTAAAACCCCACAACAATTTAATCAAAACGAATTGACCAAATACGTACACGTATTATACATAATTAATTTAATTATTTTAGTTTTCTTTGATATTCAATTTATACCAATTTAATAATAGATATTTTTTGATAATTATTTTAGTAATTGTTTTTTGTTTAAACCAAAGCGAATTTTTGGCATCGTTTAACACACATTGCCATATCGATAATTTATAGGTATAACAAAAATGATGCGCTGGCCATTAATTATTTCCATTGTAATAAAAATAGCTAAAAAAAGTTATCAAAAAATTCAGAGATGTGAATGCAAGAGAAATAAGAGAATTCCTCGAAAAGTTTACAGGAAATATGAGATCTTTGGTAATTTTGTAAAATTCTAAATATTACGAACTTTTTATATAATTTTTTTTTTTTTGGTATTAAGTGTAGAGGTAGTACATTAATTTCGAACCTTAACCGCACACGGATGATAATTTAATAAGCGCCAAACCTCATTACCTCGTATGAGGATTTTAAGTGTAGGTAGTCTTACCGACTTCCCAACGTCTTCTCAAAACCTTGCCGTTTAAGCCACCTTAAGGGAGTAGTCCTCTTGCGAGCTGACTTTCTATATAATTAACCAATATTCTGCTATCAAGCAAAATCGCTTATGACGAAATTTAACTGCATAATCGACTTTTCTAAAGGCTTTTATTTTAAATTCCCAATAAGTTTTAATGGATGACCATTAAAATTTTAGCTGAAAAAAGCTGCACATCTGTGTAATATATTTTAATGAATATTGTTTTAGTGATTTTCTGTTCCCTGCCGTATTGGTTTTAAATTTCGCTAAATATTAATCTGCGTTTAAGATAGCTACTTTTTCAGTTTTTTAATTAATTTTAAATTTGAATGCAACATAGCTCCTATTAAGTAGCATCTCTTAAAAGACTCCTGTACAATTTTTAGAAAGCTGCGTCATTTTATTTTCTTTTTGACAACCTACAGAATATTATAGATAATTCAAAATTATATTTTGCGTAAAACAAATATCACAAATCGCAGGAACTGCTCAAAAATTTCAATCATAGCTCTGCAACAGCGATGTCACTAGTTTGAAGTTGGCTTAATTGGTGACGTCACAAGTTACGTCAAACGTTCATGGCGCCCAAAAGATGGCGCCTTAGAAGGAATCATCAATACTGAATGATCGAAAAATAAGAGAGAGAGGTGGTGACGTCACAAGTTGCGCCAAACGTTCATGGCGGCCAAAAGATGTCGCCTTTAAAAGGAATCGTCAATAATGAAGGATCGTAAAATAATAGAGGGAGGTGGCTGAGTCATCTCATATGAAAGTGGATTTATTTTACTATATGAAAATCTATTCACGTGATGGTGGCCCAGGGTACTTATGAGTCACCATGGCAAATGCGTAAGTGGGGTTACTAATTACTCTCCCTCTCCAAATTTGGCCCCTAATCGTAATCGTTGTTGAGGGTTAGGCAAAGACCTATATGCACTGCGACTAGTTTGATCTCTTATTTAGACATACATTATGTCGAGGAAACTGACTAGCTCCTTCACAGGGAACTTTTGAAGGTCTTCATCTTCTAGTAGGTATGCACCTAGAATTTTTTGTCTTCTGAGGCATAGCGCCTCACAGTTTCTGATCAGGTGTTCCATTGACTCTTCCTCATCACAGCAGAATCTGCATGTGTTCGAATCGGATATACCTATTCTGTGTAGGTGTTTCTTACAGGCGAAGAGGCCTGTTAATGCTCCAGAGACTATCTTTAAACCTTTTTTGTTTAGGGTGAACGTAATATTCGCTCTTTTGGCGCTAAAGCTTAGGAATTTTTTGGAGGGGTTGAGGCCGTTAAGGCCAATGAGTCAATTTTTTGACTCATGTTTTATATGGTTTTTGTTGAAGCCAGAACAGGGAGTTGGGCCTATAAATAGCTTTCCGTCGCTTTTTTTTTGGCATAGAGGTCTGCTTTTCGGGTCCTTCATGGCCCCATATCAGGGAGACTTGATTGTTGGTAGCCAGTTGGTTGAGTGCACTGCTACACTCTATACGGAATTTGGAAATAAATGTGTAGCTATTTGGTTCTTTGAGGATTGATTGACTATATCTGGCTCCTAACGACTATTTTTATTTAAATGTGCAGAAATTGCCCCCACTCAAAAACGTATATTAGGAGGGTCTTCTTATTTCTATTATTACACTGTGAAACATTTCCGAGGTTATCGGCTGGAACAACTTCTCTTTTCGCTTTTTGTGGAGTACATCCTGAAACTAGAGAAACCCCCAATGGATTTTGCTGAAAGTCATCAAAAGTGTATTTTTTTAATATCGTCCAAATTTCCATTCCAACGTGATTTTTCGAAGTTATCTTCGAATGGTCTTATGACCATTTTAATCAAGTCCACATATCGTAAACCGTTCAAAAAATTTTGTTTTAATGTCGGAAGACACTGAATATGATGGACGCACTGACAGAGATGTAGCTCTGGATTCTCTTTCTAGCTCGGACGATACAGACCATGACTTTGAACCACCACCATAAAAATCGAAACCACAACAAGCGTCAACTTCAATGGATATCGATAGATACATTTTTTTTCCTTTTTTTGTAACTTTTATATACTGAGCAATAAATTTCATGATAAAAATCAAACTACTAGTGTATGTTTTTAGAAAAAAATGTTCTGCAAAATAGTTCACTTTCGTAATACCAAAAGGTATTAAGGAATGTTCGGATGCAGTTTTGATTGTTACTGGCAATTATTTCGCTAAATATAGGAATGCTAGATTTCCAATAGTTTAGCTGTGTATAGTAAGAAGCATAAAGATATGGTCATTTTTAAAAAATATTATTAATTTTGTGATACTCGATACAGTTTCTTTTTGGTGTCTGTTCTACAATTTATTTATCTTTGACAACATCCAAAACTTTTCTGAAGATATGAAAACGAAATTCCGAACGGTCTACGATATGTAGACTCCATAAAAATGGTCTTATTCCCAAAAAATCAGGTTTGAGCGGAAAAATTGCGGATATAAAAAAAATACCTTATTGATGACTTTGAGCAAAATCCTTTGGGGTTTCCTAGTTTCAGGATGTACTCCAAAAAAGCGAAAAGAGAAGTTGTTTCCATTTTTTGTGTTGCACTGTGTTATAGTAAATAAATAAAACGAGATGAAAAGTGTATCGAGTTAAAGAGCGATTATTTTGAAAAATGAAATGTTTGTCTAGCAAAAATATTTTGTTTTCCAAACCTTTGCAACTGCTCTTGTAAAAATAAAGATTTTTTAACGCTTGGCTTCACTTAATTGTATATTTATTACAATTTTGTCAAAATTGATTTGAATATTCATGAAAATGCCTGAAATATTCCTGTCTATGGAATAATAAATTTATGCGTAAAAATAACAGAATTTTCATGCAATTTGAGCTCGAACTCAAAAATATGCTCTATTAATATAAACAAATAAAAATGATGCTACCAAAGCCGTTAAAAAACTCTTCTCTTTTGGTATGCAAAAAGTTAAATGAGGCTGAAACAAATTTTCAGTTTAATGTTTCGTTAGCATAGATTAAGATTTTTTATATATTCTCGCTCGTTTAAGCTGTCGAACTTTGGCCGTAAAACGCACAACTTTAAGAGCTCACCTTGAAACTTAATTGCCACTAAAAAGTTTAAGTAAAGCAGGCAGCTCGAAATCGAAATACTTGAAACGCCTCCTCAGCTTGAGACGTGCCTCTTGTGGCACATTCTACAATACAACAACTGATGGTTTGCTAATTACCATTTCGCAGCCGTAAATTGCGGGCCAGCCAATTTAAAATAATAGAGAGAATGAGGAATGAGTGTGCAACAACGTCGCGTCGCTGCATTGTGCATCATTTTGTTGCAGTCGTTGGCTCTTTGTTATCTTTTGATGCGCTTGAAGAGGCGATAATCAACTAAGAGAGAGAGAGCGTGGGGCAAGTTGTAAGACACTTGAGCTGCATTTGTATGGCATTGTGCGCGCCTCGTCGTAATTCTGTGTAATTTGCATTAATTTACATTTAATTTGTGTGGCTGCAACAAGAGCAACACAGCAACAGCAACTGGACAGACGTTGCGCTAGCCAGACGCGCAGCGCAGCCTTAGGCGCTACGTGCAGCAGCTGCATAAACAAAATGTCCGGCTGAGGATCCTTGAGCGGAACAATGACTGTCATTTTGTTTTATTTTTCTTGAGGAAAATTCGTAAAGTTGCTTCAGAAAACTTTGTGGCCAGCAAGCGGTGTGCATAAAAACATTTTCTATGAATTCATTATGAATACTTTTCAACGCTTTCTTGTACTTCTCAAATTTTGAGCCCTTCAAAGGGATTTTCAATGCAGCAAAGGGACGGGGCGGGGTGGCAACAACTATTGCAAGAGTTTTGTGCAACACTCAGCGGGACAGCACAGAGAAACTGTGCCGTGTAGTTTTTCTTGCCACTTGTGCTCGTTACATTTTGCTTGTTCTTTTGTCGGTTTTCGAAATGTTTTTTTCGAAAAAAAAGATTTTTATTATTTTTGTAACGGAAACTTTCAACACAAACACCAGCGCACGTACACACACACAGACAGACACGCACGTACAGTCACTCACACAGCCACAGAACGATATTCAACTAAGAAATGTAACACTTTACCGTTACTACTGGTTACTTCCACTTGGCTCTCGTGTCTGCTCTCGGCAACGCGCTACGTCGTTTTGTGATGCTCGTTTCCAGTGCACGGCTTTTATAAGGCGCTCAGGGACGTCGTCGTCGCTGCCGCGATGGCCACTGCTGCTGCTGCTTCGGCTTCGCCATTGTCGTCGTCGTCGTTACCATCATCATTATCGTCGTCGTGTTTGTTGTTGTCGCATCGTCATCGGCAACGTTAACGTCTGCGCTGGCAGCGCCGTTGGCTGCCTTTTGTCAACGCGCGCGCTTTATCTATTGCTGTCGACGTCGCTGCGGCGCTGCTGCAGCTGCAGCTACTGGCATGATATGTCTGTGTTTGTTTCGTTTATATTTGTAGTTTGTTTTTTTTTTTCTTTTTCCAGGACCACGTGCTCGATGTTTCGGCCCGGCCAGCATGCGGCATTTTTGGTCTTTGCTTAAATTTTGAGATGAGATTTAACACTCACAAAAATGCATGGGGTGTTTTATATGGAGCAAGTGCATCGCAGCTGGAGCCAAATATGTGCTAAGTAACTGTGTAAATGACAATAAAAATATAACTTTTGGTAGGAGTTGGTGGTAGAAGCGCATAAAAGCTTGTTAAAACATAAAGTTGTTTATGTTATGACGACGTTAAAGTTTTTGAAAAAAATATAGTCTGCTTTGAGGCGCAATGGGAATGGAATGGTAAAATATGCATGATAGTAAATCACTAAATGAGAATAACGAGATATTAGATAATATTAAATCTAAGCTTAAAGATGAGAATATAGTGGTAACCTTTAGAATGGTCGGCTTATTGCCTAAAGTATAAAGTATTCTTAAAAAAAACTAAGGGGCGGTCAAGAATTTCTTTCTTTCCCTTTTGTCCTTCTTCAAAAAATATAATGTAAAAGTACATTTCATGCTTAAGTAGAAAATTTTAATTATTAAAATTAAGATGCAAAATATGAACTAAAATTGTAAATAAAATAGAAAGTGATCTATCTTATATATAAAATTCTCGTGTCACAATGTTATGTTCCTTCTAAGCTTACTTACTCACGAACGGCTGAACCGATTTGGCTAATTTTGGTCTTGAAATGTTCGTGGAAGTCCAAGGACTGTTTAGGGTTGAGAAAATATAACAAAATTGCAACGAAAATACTAAAAAGGACAATTTGATTTTCCAATACAAATTTTTTTTTTTAATTTAGGTTGGCATTGGCAGATTAACTAATATTTTTTAGTTAATTGTTTTTGTCGAAAGGAATCACAAAAATTATAAACGTTATAAATTGTATTTTATTGAAGCACACAAAATTTCATGAAAATCGGTCCAGGCGTTTCGGAGGAGTATGGTAACTAACATTTTGAAACTAGAATTTTATCTATAAGAAGAAACTTATGTTTTACGTGCTATCGGTGTTCTCATGAACGAGTCGATGAATTTCAAATCTGATTTTTGCGTGTGTTAGAGGTCAATGCGGAGGTTTTAAGCCTATTGGGATGTGTTTGTGTGAATTGGTTCGTGAGATATACGCATTTTTGTGAATATTGGTTTTTGTGTGAACATACTCCTCCGAAGCGGCTAGACCGATCCTCATGAAATTTTGTGTGCTTATTGGGCAGGTCTGAGAATCGGCCAACATCTATTTTTCATACCCCTAAGAGATAAGGGTTGCCACTCCTAACATTCCTGGCAAATCAAGTTAGGAAACTCGGTAGGATAATTTACAATTTCATCAATTTTAGAAATTAATATTGATTTAGTTATTCCTTTCCAAGAAAGTTTTCTTAAGAAGAAAGGAATTCTGCGATTTTTGCTTACAATTCATGTTTTGATTTCTGTATAAAATACATATGATCAGATCAATATTTGCACATTATGCAATTTCGTGAATTCGCCACAAAAATAAATCATTGGAAGAAAATAAAGATCTAGACGAGCGAGCGAAGCGAGCGTGCCGAAGGCCGGCTAGTATTAAATAAAAAGAGAACTACAAGAAATTATGTTTTGGGTCGTTCACTAAGTAATTTAGTTTTTTTTTTAGGGCAATTTAAACACGATTTTTTTATTTTGTAAAACATTTTATGAAATTATATATTCTTTATTTTGATCCAATACCTTTTGCCATCTTTCGGGCAAGAGATAGATTCCATGCATCAAACTTGTATGAGGTCCTCATTATCGTGGTGGAACATTACACCTTTTCTATTGATCAATTCTGGCCTATTTTGTTTGAGTGCATTACTTAATTTGTCTAGCAGTTCACAATACACTTCAAAAGCTCCAAATAAACGATCCCTTTGAAATCCCAACATAACCTTTTTTTGGTGACTATAGGCCTTTGAAGTGGTTTTGAGCTGGTTCATCCTTTTAAGACCATGATCTCTTGCGCTTTACATTCTTGTAAACAGCCCACTTTTTGTCGTCAGTAACAATGAGATTCAAAAATGAATCACTTCTTTGACGTTTGATAAGCAAATCACAGTCGTAAATGCGACGAAGCAAATTTCGTTCGATAAGAACGTGAGGCACCCATATATCAAGCTTCGAAATCAATCCTAGACATTTCATGTGCTTGTGAACGGTCGCGTTAGAAAAATTTAATCTTTCAGCAATCTGTCGAGTTGTTATTCGACGATTTGCATCGACCAACATCGGCTTCAGGATGTGGTGCATCCTCTTCTTCTTCTTCTTCTTATGTGGCAATAACAACCCGATTACCGGATTACGGCCTGCCTTAAAACATCTCTCCAGGCGCCTCTGCATTGCGCGCGCCTTCTCCAGTTGGTTACATCGAGCGAAGACAGGGCCCCTTCCACTTGGTCTTTCCAAATGTGGTGCATCCCCAAGATCGAAATTGCCGTAACAAAATTTGGCAAACCCATTTTCGCATTGGCGTTCGGTGAACACATCTTCTCCGTACACATCACATAATTTTCACCCTGCATGAAATGAATTTTTACCCTTTTGATAGAAAAACAGTAAAATATGCCGAAAATTTGGTTTTCGATCTTCCATCTTCGATAGGGCACCAAACAAAAAGTAGAAGAGGGTAGATCAGGGTGGCTGCCCAAGTGTATATTGAGTCAGTAATTTAAAAGTGACTCGATTTTACTTCAAAATACTTCGAATAAAATTATTTTTATAGCATGGCAAGGAATCATTTTATAATCGCTTTTTTTTTCATTTGACTCCAATAAGTATGCTATAGTTTATTGTACTTTGATGTTATAACTTTTGCTGTAAGCCTTTCGAATGTTTATAAATTAATTAAAAATTTTTTTTACTGCTGACATTCTCACCCATACGGAGTTATCACAGGTTGTGCAGAACAAACAAATTTTAATATATCTGCCGATGAAAGGAACATTAGAAACTGGGCCTTGCACCACGACTTCAGACAATTAATCGAAAAGTTCCTTGGAAAGACGCCCCATTAGAAGGCTGAAGAGAAGAACGGCCAAGCCGTTATATATTATATATAATTTTGACCTATATTAAGGTCAAAATTGGCTAAAAGACTTGCAAGAACCAACCAGACTTCAGCGATTAAGGCCAGCTTATGCGAGCTGCCTAAGAGATAAAAAGCGTGATCCACACAACGCAGCAACAAGAGAGAACCGACGAGGTCCCAGAAGCGGGAGTACTTAAGAAAGACGAGGCCTCGACGGAGGTTAACATTAGAGATTATCAACCAATAAAGAGAGTCCCTACCCCCCTATGTAATGACTCAGTTCAATAGCTTGCCAGAGGTCGACAAGTTCAGAAAATAAAGGTGTGGTGGTTTGAGTCTGTAAAAGATGGGCTTTCACTTTCGGGATGCTATTAATAAATGCATAAAGGCATTTCTTTCACCCTATCGCAAAAATATCTTATTTAATAAAATATCTGTATTGTGGAATGTACAAAGAAAGATTAATTTTTTGTAAATTTTTTCATGAGTCTTAAATACCGATTACTTCTCTGTGAACATTTTCAGCCTGCTTTCAGCAAATTTTTTGATTCCTTCCCTTTTTGTATCTTTTGTTGAGAAAAGGGTCTATCTTAACATACGGGAGGGAGAAATCGCATTAAATGAGAAATATATTATAATTATAATATAATTACAGAGTGCGATCCTGATACAACAGCGAACACCTGGTTACCTATCTTACAAGATATATAGAGAACCGACATACTTCCGAGAAGCTCGAACAAAAGGGTTTCTTGCAAAGATTCCCAAGAAAGGTGACGCCTCATATTGCAACAATTATAGAGGGATAACCCTTCTTTCGGTTTGGAGCAAAATTTTTTATTATTATTATCGTATGCCTCATGCTGTGGAAGGTGCGCTCCGGGAAAACCAATTTGGTTTTCGACAAAAACCTTCCTGTATAGATTTAATAAATACAGTTCGCACTATCTTTGAGCAATGCAACGAGTTTCAATCTGCGCAGCCTTCGTTGATTTTAAGAAAGCGTTTGATAGCCTGAAACGCCCTTTCATTGGAGCACTTTACTCAACCGAGGCATGTCAGAGAAGATTATCAACATGATCAAAGCCACATACAATAATTTCACATATAGGGTCAGCCATTTTGGTCTACTTTCTGATCCATTAAAACTGGATTTAGGCAAGGATGCGTGCTATCGCCTTTACTCTTCGTGTTGGCTTTAGGCGAGACACTAAGATCTTCACTCACGGTGCGCAAAGGCTTACAATGGAGACCGTTTAATCAGTTGGAAGATCTTTAATACGCAGACGATCTATGTTTATTAAGTCATAAGTGCTCCGATCTCCAAGACAATCTCGAAAGAATCAACTTATGCTCGCTTAAAGTTGGACTGGAAATTAATAGGTCAAATAGGTCCCCCACCACGGATCCCAAAATTACATTACAGAATGAAAGGTTGGATAGCGTTCAATCCTTTGTGTATCTGGACAGTGTAGTAACCAACAGAAGCGGTGCGGACAAGGACGTCAAATCACGTATTTGCAAAGCGAGATCTGCTTTTGCACAATTGTGCCCATTTGGGAATCTAGTCAACTTACCATCAAAATGAAACTTCGCTTATTCAACTCTAATGTGAAGTCTTGAAGTCGGTGCAAATCCTGGAAAGAAACCCTTTCTACATGAACAGCAAGTACTTCAACGATTTTCTGCCCAACACAATTTGGCAATTATATATAACTTAACTCCTAACTCCTAACTAGTTATAATTGCAACTCGGCTAAAATGGATATTTTGACCATTCCATATATCAACACAAATAATCATAGCCTACATTAGGGGGCCTATCGCCAAGTAGTAAATTGCTTGCCATAAATTTTTACAGTGCACAACATAACAAATCAAAATGTGCAAATGTTCTGGACAAATTTTTAGCACAGCCTTGACACACACAGCCGCAGAAAAGTACACACACAGAAACAGGCGCACACAGACAGTGGCACACAAGCGCACGCACACACGGACAAACGTGCAACACACAAACACAGATACTTAAGTAAATTTAACACAGCTTGGACAGTAATGCAAAAGACGACAGACGGCAGCGGGACGGAAAGGACTAAGGACAACATAATTGTCGTGGTGCATTCAATCTTGTTGAGCGTCAGCAGCATGAGGACCACCAACTGGGAGCCGGAATAAGCATTTAAGCAATTTTATGCCTGTCTCTTTTGCTTTTAATTATACAAAATCACACATACGTAAATACACACACACACACACAGAGACACACACACTCGCACACTTAATAAAACAGTTCCATGTGCTACATGCATTTTCCAAGTTATTGTCAACTTTTGCTGAAATGTCGCTGCCAATTTATCAAGTAGCCGAAATGTCCAAAATTTCCCCACCAGCAAAAAAAAAAAACAAAAACCGCCTCAGACAAGCGGAAACACGCTGTGAAGGCGCAGCGGGCGTCCAAAAGAGTTGCATTTGCAGTAGCTGTTGCTGCCAACTGCGCTGTCAACGTCACAGTCAGCACCGTAAACAATGCACAAAGCAATTGTTTCATTGCCAAAACGTTTCGCAACCCGTAGCCGACTGCGCTGCTGACTTCAAACAGCTGCTGCCTATTGCGGATGACCATTTTACCATTGTTTCGTTTCGTTTCATATTTGTGTGTGTGCAACACCAATACTAAAGCAACGACTGAAGCAAAGTGCACAAAAGTATGTGAGTGAGTTTGTGTGCATGTGTGTCTGAGAGTGTTTGAGAGTGTAAGCTTGTGTGAGTGTATTTTAGCTGGCTTTGGAGCGTGTTGAAGTAGGCAAATGTTTGAATTTGTGGCCTTTTTACCTGTTTGCATCTCAAGTGGCCACCAACACACCAACACACAGATACCCACATACCAACACACATACAAACACAAACAGTGGTATGCAGCACATGTGTTTTTCTTGCTGCGCGTAGGAAACGGAAACCGACATTGACACACTTTGTAATTAACATGGCCGCAACTCAAGCTAAATGTTAACTGCCTCAGCTCAACGCAATATTTTTTATATCCATTAGACTTAGAGTAAAAGGGTATATTTATTACATGGAAAAATATGTAACAGTTGGTAGAAAGCATGAATCTATAAAATAACATATATATGTGCTATTGGGAGTTAATGGTATCATCTTTTTTTTTGCTCCCAATTTCTATATTTATAAATTTTTAAATCTTTAAGTTTGTAAATACTTCTATGACAGAAAACCCAATAAGAAAATCTTTAAAGTTTTTAGGTAATAGTTGGTTTACTTACCAAGCGAGATGATGGAAAAAAAAACAACAGAGATTTTTTTTTCAATGCCTGTAAAAAAATGGATAAATAAATTGGCAGTTTGATTGTTTTTTAAAACTATTTTAAGCAACTAATTTATCGATACATTTTAGCAAGTCATCGGTTTTGTGTGAAGATTTGTATGGCAAACGTAAAAAAGTTTACTTTAATAATACAACGCAATTAGAAGAATAATAAAGATATTAAGAACTAACGAAACCTAACAGCAAAGCTTGAAAATATAAATCCCTTTTTTTTAATTAAAAAGTATAAATTTTAATTTTTAATTAATATCAATAAAATCGAGTTTTAACTCTTATATTTAGACTCAAAAATTAAAAATGACGAAACAATATTAATAAAATCATTTTTATTAAAAAATGGATTGATTTTTTAATTATTATAACTAAATATATAAATAAATATATATAATAAATATCAGTAATTTTTTATTATAAAAAGACGAAACAGAAATCGCAACTACATATCATGACCAATAACATAAAAAAAAAACTTTTCAAGCGTCTAAGACTTTTTCTAAAAGAAATATCGATACTTTTACGAAAAGTCACCAAAATGTTATGCTTTCGGGGTTTTGGGGCTGTTTTTCGTAAGGCTACCAATTTTTGTGATTGGAGACATTTTTGAAAGGTAGTCTACTTTTCTTTTAAGAAGGCTAAAAATAATCAGATCAATTCATATTAGTACATTTTTTATAATCTCATATATGCAACCGTATTTTCAAAAATGTCCTTTTTCACTGAAGTAGCCATGGAAAAAACAAGCTATGGGAGGATAAAAATGTAGTACAGTCGAGGCAATGCCCGACAGTGGAATACCCTGCACCTTTTGCTCTCGAAAATATTTTTTCTGCATATTCCTACTAAGAACTTTCCAATTGGAATTATTTTTTTTTTTTTTTGGTGAAATTCATGCCTATAAATTCCTTACATTTTTTTACCGATTATGATGAAACTCAAAATTTACGTCAAAGAAACTATTAAAAGTATATGGGGTAAGTTTTAAGTTAATATGCTGAGGGGTGTGGCAGAAAACACTGTAAATCGATTGCGGGATTTTGATGAGGATTTGTTCGTTAGAGCCACATGAATCAGCTTACCAAAAATTATGATTCGAGGTCATTTGTAACTATAATTGGGTAAAGACAAATATTTCGGCATTTTTTTGGCAAGGGGAGCTAAAATTTGTATATTTTTGACTATATCTTTTGCTGTATTTGTTTGATTTTGTTAATTTCTGACATAAAAATGCGTGGAACGCAACACTCTGTTAAATTTCAGATGAAAATATTAAGCAGTGTGGCCAAAAACCGAGAAAATCTACCGCGGGGAATCGAGGAAGATATTGACATGATTCAACAAACTTCATCTTCTGAGGAAATATGCACACCAGCTGCTAAAGTTTGGTGTCTCTAGCACTTCTTGTATTCGAGATCTAGGCGTTCATTCGGAAGGACGAACGGATGGACGAACGGATGGTCGGACGGATGGATGGACGGACAGGCGGACATGGCTCAATCGCCATCCGAGGTTACGATAAGCATTTTGGTATAAAGGATTTGGTGTTTGCCACGCCTCCTTCTGACCGTTACATACATTACTAGAATGCAAATCTAGTATACCCTTTGTACCTATAGCTACAGGGTATAAAAATATTGGTAAACTGTTTTATAAATGGAAAATAAGCGTTATTTTGCAGTTTGTATTTTATAAATTGAAAATTTAAGTTAGTTCGCAATCTTTATTAAAGAAATTGATAGTAAAAATGATTTTAATTGTCTTTTAAACCATTATAATGGTTGGCTTATTTATATGACGCTCACAATACTTTTCAGTCCAAGCTTTGAATGCTCAACAAAATAGAAATTTAATTCAAATATATTGGTAAAACTATTAGCAAAAAATGTACATATTTATATCGATTTTTTTGTTTTGTTGTGTTGGTACACTATTCCCGTGAGAGGCGATATACCGATATACCATCCTCAGCAACTTCTCTGATAGTGATTCAACGATTTTCCAAAACAATTTTCTTCACTGCTTGAACGTTTTCATCACTTGTTGACGTGCTTGGGCTTCCAGAGCGAGGCTCGTCATTGGCATCTTCCCGGCCATGTTGGAAGATTTTGTACCACTTGTAAACGTTTTTTTTACTCAGAACAGTTTCACCGTATGCTACTGTCAACATTTCAAGTGTTAAGGAGCACATAATTTTATATTTTACACAAAATTTGATGCAAGTCCGTTGATCCATATTTTTCGATAGCAAAAAATCGCCGAGCACGCAAAACACTTATAACCTCTCACAATCAAACAAAAAATGCCATTCACTTGAAATTTGGTACTGATGTTCGGGAAGAGTGTACCAACACAACAAAAAAAAAATCGATAATCGAAAATACGTTACCCGAATTTGAAAAGCCGCCTTACTTTTTGAACACACCTCGTATTGTGGAGTTTTATTAAAGACTACACTCGTAACTGTACTGAAAGTTGAAGAGCTGAGAGACGAAGTTATTTCATATTAGTAACTCTCTCTTAATTCCTTCGAAAAAATGTTTTTTTTATAAATCTAGTATTTTAAGTTAATTCAATTTTTATAACTATTAATTTAAAAATAAAGCATACTAAAGTGCATTGTACACCAGCCACATCCTCCGGTTCCACTTAGGACTATGCAGTCTATGTGTGACTCTCCCCAGGGGTCAACCGGTGTAAACTATCCAAACCTAGTTATAAAATATGAATTGTTTTATTTTGATTCTTTTATTGCTGGGAATAGACGGCATCGAACTACACGACGTTAACCTTTTTGAAATGCGTTCACAAAAAGCTACATTTTGGTGCAGATTTTGGGTCGGTGACGTAACAGGGCGGGGTCGGTCTTCGGGGTGCTCTTATGCGGAAAGTTGTCTGATTGTCACACGGGAGTGACCAGCGACGATTTCCTAACTGGCGGATCCAAGTAGCTCACAACCTCCAGCTTTACGCTGGGTACCCTCTGGCTAGCCCCTACTCACCCTAGGGGTGAGTTAAGATGAGAAGGCGGCCCCTTAGGCGATCTGCGTTTGAGGACGTTTTGCATGAAAGCGTAAGTGAAAATGTACTACCTGCAAGGATGTCGAAGGCCCAATCAGCCGTCATTTCCATTTGAAACGCCATGACTACGAAAGACTTCACATCTATCAACGTTGATCACAATATATTATAATAACTTTACACATTATTGAACATAAACGATATGTGGTTTCAGAAACACACCGCGGACGCCATTTCATCATCTTGCTTAAATGATTTTTATTGTAAAACCATACAGAATATGTTCCCACTATCGAACGATCAGGTATTACTTAATTAAGTATCGCTCGATCTTAATCATATTGTATCAGCATTTGATACCTTCTGTAAGCCTATTAAACAAAACGATGTCCACTTTTTTGCATAACCCACTGTCCATATAAGACCCCTTGTGGGAGCATCGTGGCGGCTGTGGTTGAAACCTAAATCGCGGGTTGAGTCAGCTTGTCTCGGCGTGGTGTTGCGATCTCAACCGGGTGCTGCTAGCCATAAAGCAGAAGAGATGATAGATACATCTCGCCCCAAACCAAGGGGGAATTGCATGCCCGACAACATGCTTTCGAATTGGTACCAAAGAAATATCAGTCTCGGCTGATTGCTCTGAGGGGCGTTAGTTGGCGCATTATTCCAGACTCACCGTGTTATATGTACACTCAAGTTGCATATTTGAACACCGTGGCTTTAATCCTGCAAAGGAACATACCACGGTTAATAAAATCCGGATAGAAACGGCTTTCATGTCCATATAAGAGTTCCCCCCGTGGTGGTGGGAAGAGAATACTGCCGCAGCCCCCGGCTGGTCCCCAGGATATACTAGAGAAACATAAAGGGATAACCAGCCCTTAACTGCTTGGAGTTTAAATTGGGAGTGTCTTTTGGTACGAAACATCTACCAGTGTCTTATTTGGTACCACGGGTCAGGAGCCCCAAAGAACTTGTTTTGTGCTGACCAGCTGGGTACGGCCCTTCGGGAAGTATCGTGGTGGATGTGGATTTCTACCCAAATAATGGTTAAGCTTTTTGCTTGGCGTGGCGTTGCGTCAATATCAACCAGGTGCCGAGACGCAGAGATCGGCAGATGTTTTAGAAAAATCTCGCCTCAAACCAAGGTTGGAGACATGATCAAGCAGAAGTATCCTCTGTATTTGTACCGGCGGAAAAATTTTCCAAAGGGCCGCCCATTTGTCGAAACAAAACCGAGTGCACGATCTCCGTGATTTAAAGACCATTGCAGTCCCATGTCACGTTAACCACACCCTGGAAAAATCTAGTTTATCTGTCCATATAAGAGTATATGACTCACGGACACCATCTCTAGCTAACATGTATATCGAAGTCGGTGACGCTCAACTTTCCATTACCATTTTTGGTTTCAAGTTTTCTTTACGCTGTTGCTGTTGTTCTTGTCCACGTTTTCTCATGTGAATCTCCTCTTGGCATCGTCCATTTAGCTGTCTACCTATTCCATGTTGTTGTTTTTGCCATACTTCTTTCGGCTCGCAGCTTAAATACGCGGCTACTAAACGTAACTGGCAGCGTTTATGGCTGGTCCCAGCTCGTTGTGGGTCACATAGATACACACACTCACACACACACTCAGACACACAACACACATATTTAAAGGTGCACATGTGTGCTTGGCATGGCAACGAAGCATTATTTGCAGGCCACTCGACGCTCACACAGATACACACACACAAACAAACCACACACCTGCACACACTTTTTACGTTGGTTTCATTGGTCTCTTTTGTCTACGCTTTAGCCTTTGCTGCTCTCTTTTATCCATATCCACTCTGCACTTGCCGCACTCCGCAATGCCAACTTGATTAGACCAACATGAAATTAAGTAATTTTCCTATATTGTTTAGTGTTTCCCCCAAACAACAACAACATTAACAACTACAACAAAGTATAGCCCACAACGAAGAACAAGAACAATGAGAAAGAGAACAATCAGAAGCGCTCCGAAATCGGGCCATAGAGTACAAAAGAAACCGCCAAACAAACCAAAATTTAATGAAACGCTGCAGCCTCAGATGAGTCGCAATTTTTTGTGCGCTCTCAAGGACTTGCTATCTGACAAGTTGTGTATGTATGTAATTTCAATTATATATTTAATGTTTATGTATGAGTGGAAGGAATACTGCTCATAATTATTATGAACAATTCTTGTACAACATTGCAACACATTTCAGCTAGAATTGTCTTCAAGTCTAATTACTCAAAGTCCTTTTATGAACAATTTTTTAACAAACTAGACAATTACTTATGAGTAAGGATTACATTTCGAAATAGCAGTTTCGTAAATTCTAAGGCACTTAGTTTACTATTATAGTTTTGTTGTATAGATATCTTTTATATATTGTTTCCTAGTGTAGGGGAGTCAACTCTTTCGTTTTCTACAATTAAATACTAGGTGGCAGAGTTTAAACGAGGTCCATAAAGCAGAGAGAGAGAGAGAACAGTAAAATAGAACTAAAAGAAGTGAACACTACAGAAATTGTGAAAAAATCTTTAAAAAGGTAGAGGATGACAGCCGAAAATTAAGCTTCTTTATCACACACTAAGAAAAAAATAAAGTATTCCGTACTGAAAACGCCACATTTCGAACTTAATATCAAGCTAAGTACGGATATGGTAAAATGAAGAGCTTGCTACTCAGATTAAGTATGAATTATAAAGTTCGAAATACTTGTATTAAGAATAAATAAACTCGAAAACAGCACGAAATTCATACTCAATTCAAGACCACTTTTAAACTTATTTCAAGTATTCGAAATCTTGATCATGAATCAAGTTGTTTAAGTAATTTAAAATGAGTGTACAATATTTTAAAGTAAGAATGTGAATCTATATTTAAGAACGATTCCACCCACAAACTCTAACAAATTTTTTCGTTTTGAGAGCGCGTTTTTCGTAAAGAGAGCAAGTGAGAGAGCTCAAAATAGCGTAAATAGTATCTTAAGAATTGTTTTACTTTTTTTAAGATGTACTTACATTAAGATAATTCTTCTTACATTAAGTAAAATATTCTTGTTACAAGTATTTTTTAACAAGATTGAAAATTCTGAAATAAAACTCATATGAATTTTGGCATGCGTTATTTTTCTCTGTGTAAGCTCGTTATAGGCTATGTGACGTAACAAGAGCTTAAATACGACGCGCTCAAGAGTACATTGAGTAAAAAAAAGACCAACATTTTTTTAATGAAAGGGTTTATATGGTTCATATTTTTGACTGAAGCTGGCGATTTGCTCTGATAAATTCAATCGAAAAAATATTGTAAATAAATTAAGAAATTCCATTTTATATGCAATGTTTCATTTAGTATTTAAGAGAAATGACCAAGAATAAAATTTCTCTAACAATAAGAGCAAAAAAAATGCATTATTATAATGCTTTTTCCAAATCATAGGCTTAAAAAAAATAAATAAAAAAAATTGATCCGACTACTAAAAAATAACGGTATGAAAAGTATAAAACAAGTAAATGTTTTTTCCTAAATTTTGAAATCACTAACTTTTAAAAATGTATTAATTATTTTCCCACATGTGACTTTAATATGTTTCTTAAAGCATCGTTATAAATATTTATTAAGTAGATAAAAATATATATGAATATATTGTTCATTTATGTTAACAAATCATGAATATTAAATAATTTGTGCATAACAATTTCAAATAAGAAATTAAAGATAATTAATTAAGATTTTTTTAAAACTTTAATTTTGTTGGTTTTTTTGGTAAATTTGTGATCAAGGAACCCGCCATTATTATTGGTATTTCTAATTTTTTTTTAAATTTCGATTATTTTTTACAATATCGATAGCAACTTCGTTTTTGAGAAGGCATATCTCGTAAACGATAGAAGATATTTCAATAATTTTTTGCTTCATTACAAAAACAAATCTTTAAAACCAAATAAACCTAATTTTGTGTTTTTTTACTAAAAAAAAATTTCTTATTTATATATTTCTTATCTTAATTTTATATTTTCTCTCTTTTTTTAATCAAAATAACTTGCAATCAATGCCATCTAAAAGCCGTAGCCAAAAGTTGGAAATCAAAAATGCCTTTGGAATGGTTTTTACAGGGATCCCAAGCAGGAGTTATGGTGTTATAAAAACTCAAAGCGAAAAAACCGATTTGGATAAGAGTGCAGCAACAGCGTATCATATTTTTAAAAGGACTTGTCGAATTAAGTAAAATCTTTTGTTTTTATCAAAAAAATAAGACATAACTCTTTTTTTAACTTTAATATAAAAAATCACAGTTATATTACCGTGTTTGAATAAAAATTGGCACATAAGTATAATATCATAATTTTTATTTTTTAAGTACAAAATTAAAGCTTATTATGCCATTTTCATAAAAAAATAATAGTTGTGTGCTGGTTTTTGGCCCAAAAATTATAAAAATTGCGATTTAAGGTGTCATGGAAAGTGAATTCAATAATCATGATCCAAAAATATTTTTTTTTTAAATAAAATTATAAGAACAAAAATTAGTATATGGCTAAAATTTAAGCTTGACTTTCATTGATTTTTAAATAAAATTTGTATTCATTCACCAATTCATTTTTATCGGAATAACATTGTTAAGAGAACACTCCCTGGATTTGGGCAAAAATAAGGCAAAGTTTGTATTTTTTTATGGGGCTAAAGGCGTACGAACTTCCAGTTTTGATGAATATATTCGTTTATTTTGAAAGAATTTTAAAAAAGTACATAAATTCAGGATTTCAAAATGGCGGCTACAAAATGGCAATTTTCGTGAGCCACAGAGCAAGAAGCATTATCTCCGAATTGTGCCGCCTCTTGTAGTGGACTGAAATCAAAAATCGTCAAAAAAAATTGTCATTATTTGAAGATAATAAAATTTCCTACAACTGGAAATAAATATGGTAAATATTGACGCGAAATTCATTGAACAAAGAACATTTGAATTATGAAGCTCAATTTTTTGCTATTTTTTTCCATTTTAACTACGTTAAAAAATATAACTAAAAAACTTTTTATGCATACATATAGTTCATGCCGTAGATTAAAAATTATATTCTATAGACTGTTTTTAGATGAAGAAAATTCGATCGATAGATCAAGTCTGAGAGTTGTAGCTAGATTAAAAACATGGCTCCGAAAAAAGCGCGTTGAAATTTTTAAGAAAGTCAGTCAGCGCGCGGTTTAGTTGCGTTTAAGAAACTTTATTTCTATAAATATCGATCGTATTGGGAAATCCATACACATATATATTCTACAAATATGTGGCTTTTATTTTTTGCTAAAATAAAAATCGATTTTTTGGTCAAAGCTCAGGGAATCGTCCCTTTAATAAAAAATATGGTAATATGTACAATTTAGTGTTTAGGAATTTTATACCTGTTCAACTATATTATAATAAACATAAAATTAAGTTTAAATAAAATGCCAAAAATCGTTGTGCAGGAATAATGCCAAAAAAAAAGAACTATATGAAATTAAATTTTCTTATTGCTCGTGATACAAGTTTATCGAGCATGTCAATATTTCTACTATTTAAAATCTCATATAATAAATTTTCAAAAAACCACAGCTATGGACGTGAAAACATATTTTTCTATTTTAAGATTTTAAAAACAGAAATAATTAATAAAATAATGCTAAATAGTAATTATTTTTATTATATTTTGTTACACAAAGGGGCCTTAGAATCCGGCCTAACTTTATGTTTCAACATAGATATCTTGAACATAGAGATCTTTAATTTTCAAATTACCTTCTCATAAAAGCCGTCTTATTTTTTCTACAGGGTCTTAGCTTGCTCAAACGCGCGTATTAAGCGCGCCTTTTACTGCTGCTCTCACCAAGCAGTGCGGATTGCTTTGATGAGAGTATGCCAAGCCATGCCCCAGTAGAAACATGAAGAAGGTTTTTGTAAGAAGGTCATTTGCGAATTAAATTCTCTAATTCTCAATCATTAGCTTATAAAGTGCTATTTAAAAAAGCGCCACAAAAACTTTTCAGTAAATTATTATTCCTGCTTTAAAATATTTGTCTTATCTACACTCTATAACAAAATTCAACTCGAAGCGTCCTTTTAAAACATAAAGCCAAAAACTTTTTAAATATAAAGCAGCTGCTGTGCTCATTACTGTGCACTTTTTGGCATAAACTTTTTCGTGCTTCATGTTAAATAAAATATTTAAGAATTAATTATCTCTACGCATTACAATACTTTAACCTTCAGCTTGGAGAGCAACGTTACCTAATCGCTTTTTAAATGAACAAACTGCAAAAATGTTCACCATCTAAACTGATTTTAAAATCCACACAGCACAAACATTGCGGCAACAGTAGAGCATCAACAATAGAGCAGGAATCTTTTCCCATGGCTCCTGACAGTTGCAGTTGCCACAAAACTCAGGTGCAGCATCAGCAGCGGCAGCGGCGGTTACTGTACCAAAAATTTTCCAGCTGTAAAAGCCGTTAGCTCTTCAACCGTAGAGCCCAACAGACCCGACCAGACGTACCCGGGGGGGTTTGATAGTACATAGTGCATGGATGTGGTGCAACTGGCAGTGGCAGGCAGCAACAAGCCTCAACTTTGGGCGCTCTAATGTGGCATGTCGTGCACTGCATCCTTCGTCGGGATTAAATCAGCTAGCTGCCCCTAAAAGTATGCAAGCTCGTCATGCACAATTTTTCAGTTTGGGTTAAAGGCGCACCCAAAGGGGAGGCAGGAATGTCTGTGTGTGTGTGTGTGGGGGATGCGCGGGAGTGAGCAAAGATTGCATAGGGGCATGCATTGTGTTTGTTTTTGCTGCTTGTCTGTGTAATTTACTGTTATATTTTAAGCGCTTTTCTTTTATGCTCTTCCTCTGCTACTGCACACGCTTCTTTTATTGCATGTTTCATTTTGAGTTCTTTTTCTTGATTTTTCTATTTTGGGGGCAGCGCCGCAGCAGCACGTGAGAAATTACACATGTCCTGCATACTTGCAACATTTGTGTGTGTCTCTGTGTGTGTGTGTGTTTGTTTGTTTGTTTGTCTGCTCATTTGTTTGTTTGTGTTTGCGCGTTTGTTTGTGTGGGTAGATTTATGCGCTGCCAAACGGAATTTGTCTCATGTCGCTTTAGTCAACCAAATTGATGAGCGCAGATTTTTGCCATACCTTTCGCTTTTGTTGTACACTGAGAGAAAAATTGGAGACATTTCAAGAATAAGTGGATTCTATTTCTTTCAAAGATATCACTCGGACATACTACGTAGTCTTTATCGTAAAATGGATTAAGTGTTTTTTGGGATCTCTGCTATACGAGTATATGTACACCTTGAAGTGAAGAACCCCTCTAAGATCAAATCCTCGATCCTCACCTGGGTATATTTAACAAAAAAAAGATCAAAGAAACTTTTACATATTATTGGGATTCTTCAAATTTGACACTATTCTGATTTGTTCTACTTAATTTTCGTACAATCAGCCAAATTTCTCTCTATGTATTAGCAATTTTTCGTACAACCTACAAATCTTGTTTTGGCCGTTTTGCTACAACTCTCTCTTTTATATAATTATTTCAGGTAGCTCTTACGACCCCATTCAAAAATTATTGCACTCCCCCACAATGCAACACAAATAAAAGACAAAGTACAAAGTTTATATGCATATAAATACATATGTAAGCATATATGTATGTACATAAACAACTTACATAACTTTTGGCCCCATAAACTGAATTTTAATTTGCAGTGCTTGCAACCGCAACAGCCCCCAATATCCACTTGACCTTCTTTGGCCAACATTTTTTGGCCAACGGTCATACAAAATGCTAACAAAGAAATTTTAAGGGATCTTTTTAACGAATTTGAAATACGCTTTAAAAGATCTGTACGTAAATAATATACAATGCTAACGAAGTTAATACTAAACTAAATTTTTTAAGCAACAATGGATCAGTTGGCACCAGGCCTTATGAGAAGGGGGTATCGGTGACTTTTTCCTCCGGCCCGGAGCTCTCGGAGGGGCCCGGACTCGAGATTTATTCTGCATTTGAGTTTTATGAAATGCATTATAATGATTTTATCAAATCATCAATTCTTTCAGAAATCCTTTCTATACTTTTTTTATGTTGATTATACTCGTACGTATTTTTATGAATTGATAGGGGCCTGGATTCGAGATTCCTCCCGGGACCCGGATATTCTCTCTACGGCCCTGGGTGGCACTGATTTATAATCTGAGCCTAATTATTCAAATCATTAGAAAACGTTTAAATGTGCTTAATCCGATTGTAGTTTTTACTTAAAATCAATTATTTTAATCTACAATCTCTTGAATTAGTTTACTCGTTTTTGCAAGCGTGTCGCCTATATGAATCTTAAATGTCTGTCTAAGATTCATATAGGCGACAAGGAGGTTGCTTGAGACCCATAAATGACCCAAAAACTAATACCTTGTGTAAACTGGTTTTGGGAAATCTTCGATCAAAGTAACACTTTTAAAATTAAAAATGCGCAGCTATCAAGGGAATCTGTGATATCTGAGATATTGGAAATTTTTACCGTGAAGAATTCGAAAGGCCTAAAGAGATACATATGACCACTTATGAGATGGATGACAAAGATGACACTAAACGTTGCCGGGTTGGACAGAAAAATTAAGCAAAAAATTTAGAAAAGAAAGAATGAAAAGTTTAACGAAAATAGTAGTGAATTGAATTTCTGTATCGTGAACAAAGTCATGGAGGTTGGTCGGAGCACCTATGCGTTATAGTGGGGGATCCTTCCAAAAAATCCCATATTTGTTCAAGTCGCATCCGGCCAGAAATTTAATTAGTGTATTCTTACAGCTTTCTGCTGATCAGAAAACTTATTTGTTTTCAAAATTCTCTAATCAAATTACATATGAGAAGTTTCAAAATATTGCGTATACGCAATGTTTCCTTGTATGAGCGTTCAATAATTTTATTAGTAAATATTATACTACGAAATTAAATTGCTCTATTAAAGCATGTTATGACTATATTCCAAAAAATTGCTATAAAGCCCACTGTGAATTGAATAAATTAAGGGGAAACCAGTTTAGACCTACCGAAAAATCAGCTTTCTTATAGCAGAAATTATTAGTATACCTAGTCAAGAATATGTGGTCAAAATTTGAAAGCAAAAATCCCATCATTAACTAATTCCTATTTGAGTTATTTTGTTGAGGATAGGACGATGATAGGAGAAATAGGAAATGAAAGGAAGTGTTTCTGCTGTAATGTGTCTTGCGAAAGTCAAGTCGATTGTTGTTTCTTTTAACGTAGTTGACTTAGAAACGTTTGATACGTAATCAAGATTATACGCATATTTCATGAAATTATGAAAGGAGTTGTCACGTAAAATCTTCGCCCGTAAAACCGACTTTACAGGCACCAGTTTTTACGACCGATAAGTATTCTCGCGGGACGATTTGATTGACATCATCGTTGTTCTCGGAACCTTCTCCTCCTAACATCTGCTCGACAAACACTCTTCTTTCCTCAATTTCTGGTGGTTCTCTGCTATCTGAATTTTGTAGAAACATCATAGCTTCAAGCTCTCGCATCACACTGTCGATGTTGAGATTATTTTCGAACAGCTGGCGGCGTTCCATGATGGTATCCTTGTTATCATTGAACAGTTGTAGAAATTTATTGCTATCAACAATGTCAGCTATTTCATTGCGGAAAGGCAAGAACAGTAATACCATTTCACGTTGATAATTAACAGTTTCATCTATTTCGTAGCGTCTGTATCGTATTATTCGTCCAATTTTTCGTCTCCGGTGTTCATTTGATGTCGTCCTTCCCACAGTTGTCCTTTCCTCGGTCACCGGTTCTTCAATTTCGTCTTCTTGCACATCTACGTCATCTTCATTGTCGATGAAATCATGATATTTAGCGTAATACGAAGCAAACTCGGCCAAATATGAAGATTCCAGAGAGGGAGGTCGCTCTTCATATCGCTGAATGATGTTCTTGGTCCATACATCTGTACTGTCTGCTTCGATGTTTTCGCGATCCATTTGTTTCCGACGTTTTCGACAGCGTTGTCTTTCCGATGGCCAAACTGTTGGTATGTACATAATTTGACGGCTCGTTTCGCTCATTGGTTGCCGTAGTAAATACCATGCTGCTTCTTGAGCTGACATTTCAACTGCATTAAGAAGTTTGACACTCAATGCTTTCAATTGGCCCGTGTAGTCCCGGTCAGGATGCTCTTCCATCATCTTAGTCAGCTCACGATTCAAGTTTTTGCAAAGCAAAAGGAATAAGCAATAGTAAAAAAAGGTATAAACGAATGGTTTGACAGAAGAAAGGCCGAACTATGCTTGTTAGTAGAGATGCCAAAACTATCGATAGACTATCGATAGTATCGATAGTATGGGATAGTATAATCGTTACGATTATTTATCGTTAGATTTTTTCAATGGTGCCTCCCATACAAACCTAATTTAAGACGTTGTCACGTCAAAATAATTCTGTTTATTCATTCCTTATGTAAAAAATTCACAAAAAGCAACAAAATCTCGCCCTCCTAAACCGATCTCCCTCCTTAAGAATTTGTTCAAATTTCGATATTTCATTTTATCACATTTTTTGTGTTCAAGCTAGCCAAAAATACTTTTTATGTAGATTACATTTTTTACTGCATATAATTAGATAGTTTTTATAAAACCATACAAGTTAATTTTTTCTAAAAATGAATAAAAAATTTTTTATTTATATATAGATTAGCAATAAAAAAAATCTATATATAGGTAATAAAAATATATTTTACTATGAAAATACGAAAATACAAAAAAAATTTTGTAATTAAAAAAAAATATAATAAAAATTGTGGCTAAGATTTAAAAATCTGAATTTGTAAAGCTACAAATTTTTTAAAAAATGGTCAAAAAGAAAAGAAAAACAATCTTTCGACAATTCAAAATTAGAAATATTCAGTACGACTATTTCTGTTTTTAGACGGTAGATACGTTCCAGAAAAAAACTTGAAAAAACCAATTGAAAAAAACATGAAAAAAGCTGCTATGAAAATAAATTAGCTAAATTTTTAAAACATTATAAAACAATATAAAAAAAATTGTATCTTAAAATTTTAAGCTAATAGCTTTATTTAATCGTACTAAATCGAATGAAATTAGGTAAAAAAAAATTTTTGCCCTTTTTATTTCAAAACCGTTTGAAAAAAGGACGTATAAAAAATTTTTTTTTTAATTTAAATCTAAAGGCTGAAATTAAGCTACTATGAAAATAAATAAACTTAATTTCTAAAAGATTTTAAATACATATTAATAACAAATTTTTCCTTCAAATTGTCATGCTAAATCGAATGAATCTGAGTAGAAAAATATTTTCTTGACCGTTTTAATTCAAAACCGTTTAAAAAAGGCCGGGTAAAAACAGAATTGGATAAATTTTAGTAAAAAATTATTTTCTTAATTTTTGTGAAATTCCGTATACAAACTAATGATCCAGATAGATTTACAGATCCAAAATATTTTGTTCACCCAAATTTAATTTTAAAAAATAAGTATTTTTTTTGAGCTGCTATGAAAATAAATTAATCAAAAGATTATAAACATTAATAAAAAATTTTTCCTAAAAATTTTAAGGTAATATCTTTATTTAATCGTACTTAATCGAATAAAATTGAGTAAATAAAATTTTTTCTTGAATGTTTTATTTCAAAAGCGATTAAAATAAGGTCATGTAAAATCAGAATTGGGTGAATTTTTAGTAAAGTCTAATTTTTAAAAAATTAAATTTGGCAAAACAAAATTTTTTGGATTAGTAAATCTATCTGGATCATTAGTTTGTATACAAAATTTTACAAAAATAAAGCGCAATTCCGAAGAAACTTGTACCCCTTTATAAAGAATTGCCCATTTATAGAAACTCACAGAGAAGTTGCTAAGAAATATATTTTAAATTAAATTTTAAAATAATCTTTAAAGATTTATTGTGAAATCTAAAATTTTTATTGAAATTGGAAACTCAATTCGGGACGTTCCTAATCTAATCCAAATTGAAAGTAGAAAATTAATAACATTTATCAACACAGACTTCTCATTTTAAGTAGCTTAACTACTTTTAACTATATGAACAACGTTAAGCTTCTGTTCTATTTTTTTTTTAATTAAACAGCCAAAAATATTTCGTTAAATTCCACAAAATTTTAAGCGCAAAAATCCAATTAAAACAGCTCAGCCAAAAATAAAAAAATTCTAATTCGGTTTTTGCTCGTTGCATTTTCATCTAGGCCATTTTAAGGCCAAACTATTCAAGTGTGAAAAACGCTGCTAAAAGCAAATGGTGCTCTTAACCAAAAATTTAGGCTCAACTAAAACGGGCCGAATATTTCCGAAAACAAATATATGCAAAATAAATAGTAGACAATCGGACGGCATCATAACAATTATTGCGCCGGCGACCCAATTTGGCAAGCGGCAATAGCTTTGTGGTAGTTGATGGGCCCCAAAAGGGGACGGAAGCTTAAAATTCCATTGATTTTGGCAACGGAAGCGCTGAAAAAGGCCCAAAAGAAGAAGAAGCAGCGGCAGCAGCAGCAGTCTGCAGTAGACAGTCACTCGGCAATGGCCCAAAAAAAAAAAATGGCCCATACGCCAGTTGGCCAAACAGACAACTAGTCAGCTACTTGCATGGTATTTATAACTTGGATGACCCTTTAGATACAACCACATACTCGTACACACAGATACAGACACAGATATACGCTGCTTGTGTGTATTTGTGTGAGGTCTAGGCTAAGGTTATGACATGCAGCCAAATATGTGCAAATATTTGTCTAAACAACAAAGCAGCCTCAGTCAACGTCGCTGCTCACATTGCTGCCGACTGCGACGCCAACGTTTTGCAATTGCCGCATTTGTATCTTTAAGATATAGATACGCTGCGGCATATTTTTTGTAAATCTTTTTTTATTCTTGTTGCAATTGTGCTTGGCCAAAAAGCGATAAGCAAACCAAATAGACCAAAATGTTTGCTCCAACATCCGTAGCGTGTTGTATTATTTGCACTTATCTCCCCGGAGTAGTTTTATCTCCCAACAAAGACGTCAGCAAGACACGCGGCTGTCGTCAACCGCGTCAACCCCAAACCCCAACCCCCAAACCACGTCAAACGCCTCCCACATCGTCATCAATCGAGAAACTCAAGTGAATCTACAAAGCTATTGTCATTTAAATGGTAAATTTTATTTAATTTTCCATGGCAGTTGATAGGCCAAACTATCATCGGGCTTAGTATTCAGAGAGTCAGTCAGACCAGCCTCAATACCCAATTTAAAACATTTTTTGCATTGCAATTAAAATGCAATTAGTAATTATGCGCGGACAGTTGGACAGCCCAGTTGGATGGCTGGACAAACTGTCAGATTGACAAGATACAAACAAAGTCTGATCAACGTCTTTGCTCAACGTCTCATTTGACTGGGTTGAGTTGAGGTAAGTTATGCAAAAATGAAAACATTGAATATTTAAAAAGTGATTATACTTGAAAAAATCAGACAACTCTTTTGAGTTGAAATTAATTAACTAAGAGTTGCTAAACGGTCTATTCTTCTGTCATCTTCGACTCCCAGTGAAGCATAGGGCCTCCGATTTCATTCTTTGTGAAGTCTTCGCGTGGATTTGGCACCTTCAATGTCCTTGTGCCAGGAGGATCTCTCCTATTAAGACGATAACCTCTTGGAGTAGTGTTTCCATTGTTGTTACTTTTCATGCTTGAACATCGATTGGTGCTAAAGCCGATAGGTGATGAAGCCAAGGATGGTACGCATAACACGTTTGTAGAACGAGCCGTTCGATCCAAGACAGACACCCAAAGATTGACGTTGATTGACGAAGCAACTAATCCGCCTTTCAATGTGTACTATCATTAACACTTAGACCAAGTATGTTGGAATGCCCTAAGAAATGAGAGCTCTCTCTCTTGTCAGCTCTGACCAAGACTTCCACACGGGTTGGTTATCGTATCTTCATCAAGGTTGCTCAGGTTACCAGGGTGCACCACATGGAGGTAAGAGTAGAAATTGAGTGATGAGTCTGCCGATAAGAGAATACCCTCGGAAACATCAGCACATCTATGGAATGTGCTGATGTCTATAAATCTATGGGCCAAGACAATGTAAGAACTGGTTGTTAATCCAAAAAGTTTTAAAATGTTGATTATTCATATAATCGTACAACATTTCATACGACAACCCCAAACACCTTGCAATCGTCGCATCGTATATGGCTAGAGTAAGTTGCAAATACACTTTGAGGCTCAAACTTTTCAATCGCTAATCGACAAGTCGATTTCATGGTGATAAAAAATGAAAACGACATATTCGACCACCTCGAATCGATTATGAAGATTAAAAACTTATACTTCTCCTTCTTTTAAACTTAAGCAAATTCGATTGCAACTTTCGTAGCCCGAAAAATGTCGAACCAAAATGTTGTATGGAAAAAGAATTTTGAAATTCTGTAATTCCAAATTCGCATATCCAGGTTAGGTTAGAACCCAACGTCCCAGCTCACTTAGACCAATAATAGGGCTATGGAGATACCACTGAGGTGGACATTTCACCACTTTTCACCACACAATAGGTCTTTACATGAGATGAGTCACAACAATCCGGCGGCCTGAGTGAACCTTAAGAGGCATTTTGGACTTTGCTCCGAGAGCTGAGATAAATCACCAAAGAAGGGCACTGCTACACTGTCTCTAACTCCTCCTGATCGCTTCTACAGAAGTCGTGGTGGGGAGCATTAAGCTCACTTTTGGAGCAATTTATGAGCTTGCTAACAAACCACTACGAAGTCGATCCCAGCTGGCAAAACACTCTTCAATCATTGACAAGGACAATCTACTACGAGTTGCGCACGTTTACATTATTCGCAATTATTTACAGAGGTAAAACATCCAATTTTACTACCAAGGATCATCGAACTACAAAGATTATACTGGAATGTGAACACCAAATGAACCTGCATTCAGGTGTTTCTGCACTTTTCGTTATTGTCAGGCAAAGGTTCTGGATATTTGGCGCTCGTAATCTCATCCGGAAAATCACTCACGACTGTCTACCTTGTTTTCGGCAAAGACAACATATATCACATCAAGCAAGCACTTCCATTTGTGAATTTTGAATGTGACTTTGCTGGACCGATCATTATCAAGGATGGCAAATAGCGCAAACCACGCATGACTTAAGGTTACATCTGTCTATTTGTTTTTTTAGTGACCGCGGCAATACACCTGGAACTTGCCACCGACCTTAGCACACAGGCACACACAACTTGGCGGATGATGGAATACAATAGGTATTCATACCGCCAATTACTTCACACTGGAGAGGAAAATGGGAGTCTGCTATTTGATCAGTCAAGCTACACCTTCGAAAAGTTATTGGAAACTCTACTCTTACATCTGAGCAGATGCGAACTTTACTTGCTCAAGTTAGCGCTGTGGTCAACTCTCGACCACTGTGCTAACCTCCAGACAGAGATGTTAATTACCTCTCGCCGGCCCACCTTTTTATTGAATGACCCTTCTTTACTTTACCGAAAGCAGATTTTGTTCATGTTTCTGTTGGCCGATTGAATTATTGGCAGAGCGTCCAGTCCACGTACCAAGGATTCTGGAAAGAATACCATCAAGCTTATCTCACAATCTTGCAACAGTTTCCAAAATGGATGACGTCAACAACTAACATATCAATTGGAGATATTGTTCTGGTTAAGGAGTCGAATGCACCACCAGCTTCATGGCCTATCGCGCGCGTCGTTGAGACCTACCATGGGTAAGATCAACTGGCTCGAGCGGTCAAGCTCAGGACCAAATCAGGACAGCTGATCCGGCCTATCACCAACGTTGCGGTACTACCCGGTTCAGAAACTGTGTTTCAGGGTGGCCCGGGCTGTTGAGGAACGAATGCTGCAAATGCGCGCCGATTATGGAATTCCACAAATTTTTTTTTACTTTGTCAATTTCATTAATTGATAGTTTTAAGCAATATGTTATCGAGAACTCAACCACCCCCACTTGTTCAATATCCGATTCCCCGTTTTGGTTTGCAAAGAGAGCCAAGTTGTTTCGTACAAGAAATTATTCGCTTAACCAACTAATTTTATAATCACAAAATTATTTTTCTGTTTTTGGCTGGCATCTTGCATTCGCCATTTTAAAATTTTGATTAACTAATAAGGTACGTATAATCAGCTATCTCAAAAGTATCTGATAAACATATAACATGGGTTGCAATAATGTTTTTCTGAGAATCAGATTACAAATAGTAAACAAATTATGGAATGGCATTGCTTTGACGGCTTTTGCAGCTCCACCATTTTGAATTATCAAAATCATCATACCGCTGTTACTACTACGAATTCTGAACTTCTAGAGCCTCAAAATCCCTCTCGAGGAGGACAGATAATCGATCTGTCTGCCACCTTGTCATGGTGAGGGGCGATGAATCCAAGAGCGATGCCGGTGGTAGCATAGCTATCGGTAGGGCTACCCAAGCCGGTAAGGTCGAGGAAGAATCCTGAAGCTAATAGCAGTCCACAACAAACCCTGATGCCTTTTTGGCAGGCAAATTGCCATTAGGAAAGCGTCTGTTTCCCCATATCAGGGCTGCTTCTCACTAAAGAATCTTTGCACCCATCACTCATTGATTCTTATAAAAGATGTCAGAATAACATGGAACAAAATAATAATGGAAACATGTCTCCAAAAGGAACCCAACAATTATTGGTCAATCGCCCTGCTACGGCAGCCAGCACACAGGATTTGGAAGTGCTATACTCACCTCACCAAAAGGCTTTGAAAAGTAGACAAAAAGATAAAAATTTAAGGCACAAAAACGTTGATTTATCTTAAAAACTGAAGTGTGAGGAGGGCTGGCTGATTTGACAGAAAATAACCCTAATTTAAAATATGTATATATTTTTTTTCTTAATGAGATTGATAAAAAATAAATGAAAACAAATCTTTTAAGGGACTTTATTGCCTACTTAAAATAAAAAACATTTGTTACAAAATATCCTAACCAAGTAATCAATAAAGCTGTTTAAAAAAATGTTCAAAGAAATTTTGAAAAACATATTTTATTTTGTAAATTAAGCCCTAACATCCAAGTTTAAAAAAAAATTGATCGAAAAATACAAAATGCTAATCAATGTGCATGATTAGTTTCAAAAAATTGATTGAGAAAAGAGTTGCAGACCCCTATACTACCCCTTTCAGGCTCGATATATTTAACCTCAGAATTATGTAAGTATAGCCACAAATAGTTATAGAAAAAAAATTCACAGTCCTAGGGATTCTAGTTTGGCCAAACCAAAATGTTCCTCATAGGATTTTTGAAGAATCCTGATACAATAAATGCACAAAATAAAGCAGCCTACTAGATAAAAAGAATAACTAATACAAAATAATTCAATATAGCTCACTTTTTTGTTTGAATCCAATGTTGTCTATAGGAAACAGCGAGCCTAAAAGGGTTAAAATAGTTTTTATTATCAAAAATTTACTATTAATTTCTATTATTATCTATTACTATTGCAATTTTATTTTAATTGAGAAAATAAACTCCTTTCAGTTCCCCAACGAAAAGAAAAAAACGATGTTTAACTCTTCCATTTTAAAATATCTTGCGCCATTATCAAAAGCATGCACCATTTTTTTTTATTCAGCATTCGGATTATCCACCCGGACCATTTTAATGTGCACTTTATGATGCCTTTTTTCTTTTAGTGTACCAATTTGGTGTTAAATTTTATGGCGTTATGAAAGATGTTTACCTTTATTTCTCTCTCTTGACTATCTCGCTACGTTTATCACTCGCTGCTTGCGCTGTGAATTTTCTTCTCTGCACTGCGACAAACAAAAGACACACGCAGCGTATAAAAAAAAAAAATTAAAATGTTTTATGACATAATTTAAGTTATCTACATTTTTTTTTGTAATGTTTGATAGTTTAAAACAAGCTTCAAGATACCTGATTGTTGTTGTTGCGAATTTTTCTTAAGATAATTTGCGGGCAAGTTCAATTGAGTTCAAAGCATTTAAATTTAATAAAAATAAAAATGCCGCAACTCTTCAATTTTCAATTTGTGATATTTGGTACCAAACGTACGTGGTCCAAAACGCGGATACTCGTACGTATACGCAATTTATGTATTTTATTTTCGGTTTAGATAGCATTTCAGTGCAGCTGCAAGTTTAAATAAACGCCACATGGGAACCACAACTATTTGCCACATAAAACGACCGCAACGAAAACAAAACTAAATTCGAAATTCGAAATTCACTAAAAAATTCCACAACCTCCAAACATTTTTTCCACATGTTTAAATTAAAGTCTACAACAGCTACAACAAACCACATTGTTGCAATTCGAGACAAAAATGTTAGTAATTGATATTATTAAATGCAATGCATATTTATAAATAAAATAAAACTAAAAAAGAGTAAGTAAAGTCGACTTGGGTGCACTCTACCAGGATTCAGATTGTGGCTGTATAAAGAAGAGTAGTACACTAAGGGTAGTATACTAAGTGGATTTAAAATTTGGATTCAGGGAATTAAACAGCGAAGATTTTGGTAACATGTTTATGATGACTTCCGACGTGGACTCTCTCGACAAGATTGCAACGAAATATCGAAGTTTGATCTAAGATAATGCAGGAATGAGTATGGTTTTCGTCTCAGAAATACAAAAGACTTTTCCTTATTTTACGGCCAAAATCGTCGTTTTTTTTTTGAGACGAAAAATCTGGCTAGAAAAAATTATTATTTCTTTAACGACGATATTTGTAAAGATCGTTCAAAATCGATCGTAATCGCATAAAAAAAAGCAACTCCGTCAACGAAATGATATAGTCAGATCATTTATATTATAACATATTGTGTGAATGATTCAATCGAAAATTTTTTTTTTTTCGCATAATTTGACGATCGCTCAAAAGAAGACTCATTTAATTTGTGGTGAAGAAGTTTGACAGTACTTTATAAGATCTTTACATACGACGACATCAAAAGTAGTTCGCAGGCGAAGCAAAAGAATGCTTTCTTGAGATTAGCTAATCATGTCCCACTTTACCACTCGAGAAATGCAGGACCATCAATTCTTAACCGCCGAAGCTGAATCCTACTTATTGACGATAATGCGACATGATGTAAAGAGTCTTACAAGGTGGCGAAAAGTAGCTTGTCAATAAACTGGTTCTATTTTTGTATGATAGCTATATAACATGGTGGACCAATTTTGATCAAATTTCACACAAATATTTAAGCTAAAATAAATTATTATATTCTAAAGTTTTGATTAAAATTGGTCCACTATATCATGTAAGTGCCATACTAAAATTGAACCGCAGAATATCAGCTTAACTTTAATCCATGCGAAAAAAGTTTCAGCATAAGTTTTTGAAAACTAACCAATATTTATTTTCTTCTTTTTGTAACTAATTTTCGAGGCGATTTCCATTTCATATTTTGGACATAGTCGAGCATTTCCAAAATATTTTTTTAAGAGTGATGAAATTAAACTCACATGTTCAAAAAGTATTGCAGTTTTTCTGGAAAGTTTGAGCCTCCTTAAATGTTTTTAGGATATAGTTAATCCAGACCAAAATTGGTAACAATTTCAAAACAAATTTTTTTTTACATAATTTATAGTAAATTCAAATGATATGAGCTCCATATCATCCATGGAAAAAATAGCACATAATATAGACAAATCCTTAAAAACTACTAATTATAATTTAATAATAACGATACCTTGAATATGATTCAAGTAATTCAAGTAAATAAGGGACTAGTTAGATAATGTACTGGAAACTGCACCAGCGTTTTTTGAAAACTAATAATGAGCCAAAAAAAAAAAAAATAGTTTTCTTAGCCAACACATGTTCTTAAATAATATAGCAAAATTGTATAAACACTTTTTGTTTTTAAATGAAGCCATAACCCGTTACGTTTAAAAATTTAAATTTTAAGAACATTTTGTATTATTTGTAACCTACTTATGGGATTGCATGACGAGGCCGCTCTCAACTTGTTGTATTAATCGTTGAACTGACTTGTTGGAACTCGTGGAAAATATAATGAAATATGAATAAATAAATAAAAATAAATTAATATTCTAAAGGAAAAATTTACTTTGTGTTATATAATGATTGGTTTTATCTTAAGTAATCATGGCGCAAACATTATTCGTGTTTATTTTTAAGTGACGTATGCTTAAATGAAAACAGCTGCCGTTACACCAATACAATGCTTCCAATTCACAACTGGTTAAAGCACCAGTTACATGACGATGTAGATTGTAGCAATTTTAGATCATTAATTTCATTCATCTATTTATATTTTTTTTAGAGACATATTCCGAGTCATATAGTATATCTTTCTTTTAATTAATATTTTTTTGGTTTTTTTATTTAACAGAAAAATTTTGTGGTCTGGAAAAAATTGCACAATTGCAATTTCTCTCAATTTATCTTATAATTGTAAGGATCACCCGAAACGTCTAAAATCAAAAACATTTCCTACCTGCAGGGCTTACCTTTATTTTAACATCAACATGTGTCGGGTCATTTGTCATTAAATTATTTAAATCGTACAAAAGAAGACTTTCAAGGCAAAAAATGATCAAAATATAGTTTTGAGTGACATTTAAATTTGAGGTGTAAGCAGAATTTTGAAACGTAGATCAAAAACTTATTTATACTGTAGCTGTAGTAAATAATTTTTCTGTATTATTAAACCATTGTGGCAACATTATTTTAAGAGCTATTACAGCTAAAGATAGAGTTTTTGTTAAATGAGTTAGAGCAAATGCGGATACGCATCCACTAACAGCTTCACGAAAGTGGAAGCTCGACTTGCACGAGCCAAAACTTCACCCATTCTTTCGGACCTACTCTACCCCGGAACAGCGGTAAACAATACTTCAAGTTAGGGTCCCTAGGTCCTAGGGTCGTTTCTCGACAGTTTTTTTGTGGCCAGCGTCCAGGCCTCGCATTTTTCATATGGTTTTTATTAAAGCCCACATGGAGGCTTCCAGCATTCGACTTGCGCCGTGACTCGGGGAAGGCGGGTATGTCATGCCCGTGACTCGTGACATGGAGTCCCCCTGCCTGTTATGGCCTACTGAGCTGAGTGATTGCCTCCAGAATCATGATGCGAATCTAGGTCGATCTTTTTCAACCTCAGAAACCTTTCAATGTACGGGCAATAATCTTTCAATTGCCATCGTTTTCAAACAACTCTACAATGACGTTGCCAACTGTAAGAGAACCAATCAGTCTACTTAGGCACCCTTCTATCTTAGATGCCTTCTCCACAGCATATCGGATTTGCTCTTCAAAGATCAGTTTGGAGTCCAATCTTATCCCTAAATACTTCACCGTTCTCTGTGTGGTCATTTTAATACCAATAAGCAGTAGTTCGGTTTTTTTTTCTGTCGCCAATTGGAGTCCTTGAGTAGCCTTAAGTTCAAATCATTACTTGCGTGAGTTTACGTTGCGCTTCGGTCGTGCTGAAGAAATACGGAATACTGTACTCGAAAATTTTCCGTATCCGTACCCAAATGGTACCGCATAGTTTTGATAAGTTAGTTGCTGAAAGTTGTAAGTGCTGGAAATGCACTTAGCTTAAGGGAATTAGATAATAGTTCGAGTTTAAAATAATTAGAAAAATAGCACAATTATGAATAATCGTCAAAATGATGATTTAGCCTAAAAAGGCAACTTGAGAAGACGTGCCTAAAACTTTACAAATTGTGTAGTCGAAAATACAAAATTTTGTAACCTCTTCACACATAAACTGCAGCAATATCCTGTTTTATTTTATTACCATATCAATTAAAGATAGTAAATTTGGTATGCATCAATCATGTGAGCTTAGGTTAGGTTAGGTTACACCTAATAATCAACGAAATGCTGACTTTTTCTTAAAATAACTCTCACTATCTGTCTATTAATGTTAAATTTTATGCATGGCAGATGAATCGTTTTCAAAACCGCCAATCAAGGGTCAGAAAAAATTCTTGACTAAAATTTTGGTAAGCCAAGAAAAATTCCATTATTATCGTAAATATCTGATGTCTAAAACACCCTTTTGTTACACTATGCGATTGTGATTAATGGTTCCAATAAGTAATAATTGCGCTTTTATTTAATTATTACAAATTGAATTAACATTGTATTTATTTGAATATATTTAAGAGTCGTTTAACAACTCCTAAGATTAATGATTACTTTTGAAGATTATTATTTAATGCGCTAGTTTTGCAATACTAGAGAAGTTTAATAAATATTAATAATTAATATTACCCGTGCACACGTCACAACCAGATCTCGAATACTACGTTTTTGGCATAAAATTAAAGAGTTTTGATTTTACCTAAACTGTGAAGACGAGCGGAATCTAAATCTGAATCCCCTAAATTATTTTGAAAATTTAATAGAGAAAAATTAAATTAAAATTAAATTTAGATTTTTATTGTTTCCCAACCTCAAAACCGAATCAATAGAAACATATTATCATAAATATATAGGGTGGGCCATCTTTTGGTATGTTTGTTAATTTCACTTTATTCATATATATAACTAAATATATTTTTTACATAAAGCCTGTCATGACATTCCCGTAGGCGGGCATCTTAATTTTCCATGACTTTAATGCATTTTGATAATTCGAAATCCCATTGCGTTATTGGTATACCCACACAAAAAGCGATACTTACAATTGAAACTAAAACTTCGCGGTCTCCTATAGTTTTGAGAACCAGGCCAACTTTGGACAGGTATACAAAAGTATACGTATTTAAATAGCCAATCAACAGATGGCCCACCCTTTATTTATTAAATTAGTCAGTTAGTCACCAAAAGTCTTTTTATACCCTGTACCATATGGTACAAAGGATATATTTAGGAGTCATCGGAGACACCCCAAAGTTACCTAAAATATGATCTGTCCGTTTAAACGCCTAGATCTCAGAGATGGTAAGAGCTAGAGTAACCAAACTTTAAAATTAGATCCCATATTATTCTATGGGAGACTATTTTATTTTTTTGATATCGGGATTAAATTATTTAGCTCCCATAGGAGTGTTTCAGACGACCTCGAAAAAAAATAAAAATTTTAGATGAATAATTCGGTTTTTTATGAAGATATCATAACCAAATTTTGCATCCAAAAGTTTTTAGTTCCCAAGTACTGTACCGGTTAACTATATCATATAGCTCCATTTATAGGGCCGATCTTCCAAATAATCGTTTTTTGAACAAAATTTGTTGTGTTTCGTTTGTTTGTAAAGATATTGAGACCAAATTTGGTATTCGTAAGTTTTTTCATAGTTCCTTAAAACTATACTAAACTTAATCAAAATCGGTTGACTATGTCATATAGCTCTCATAGGAACGATCGGTCAAAACAATTTTTTTGCTTAAAAATTCTTCTGTTTTTGGTTTTTTATGAAGAAACCGGTTTTTATTGCAAGCTATTGGTACAGGGTATCCCAAAGTCGTCCGCGCCCGACCTCACGTACGCCATTTTTTAAATTTAATTTAGAAAAAATAAATAGTTTGATCTTTGAAATTCATTGGATTTTTTTGTTTCCTCTTTTTTTGTGTACATAATCGAAACATATTATCATAATTATATAGGGTGGGCTATCTGTTGGCATGTTTGTTAATTGCATTTTAATCGTATATTTTTCTAGAAGATTGGGCAATTTATGTACCAAATACAAGTTAAAAACTACTCTTTTATTTATGATAAATAATATCACCCAAATAGCGCAAAAATCGTAATTTTCGATGATTTTAATTAATTTTGACCATTTTAAGCCCATGTCGTTATTGGCTATAATTATGTTTCTCTCCTCTTAACTAAAAGCCATACCTTGCGGTATTTAATCTTAAAAAAATGTGATTTAAAATTAAAAAAATATACATTTATGTAAAGATAAGTAGCTGGAGTTGGCAGCGCGATCAACAGCGGGAGTTGGCAGGGCGTACAACAGCAGCGTGAGCAGAACAGAGTAGAGTCGAAAAGCGGTAGTCAAGAAAAGTTGTAAAGTCGTTTTAAAGTCGTTTAAAGTCATTATTCTTATAGTTCATTATACTCATTAATTAATAAACAAATAAATATCAATCCTACATAAATATCAATCCTACATTTATGTCATCCCTAAATTTTTATAATATTGGATTTTAACCTTTTGAATTTATCGGTTGATTGCCAAAAAATAAATATCTGCAAAAAAAATATAATAATTTCTTCCTAAGAGGCCACTGTCCTATAGTTAAAAAAAGCTTAAAACTAAAAAAAAATCGCTTGACAATGAGCCTATTACAAAAAATCGTGTGAAATAATAATTCGAAAGTGGCACCGTAAAAAAAAAGGTGCAAAAATAGACAGTTATTAAAGTAAATAAAGCTTTGCTGGATTACCTCCTCAAAACGAACCTACAATTGTAGGTGTCATCTAGTTTTTGGAACCACTGTCCTCCACTTTGGACGGGTATTAAGCAATAAACCAATTTATGGGTATTTGAACAGCCAACCAACAGATGGCCCACCCTCTATATATTAAATTATATAGGCAGTTAGTCACCGCCGGGTTTGGGATGGAAAATGGAGAAGTTACAACCATTTAATTAAGTATTTTAAAAAGTTAACATATTAGGAAAATAGTTTTTACATTTATTATAAATTTTATCGAATCTTTTCTATGATTTTCGAAGCATAAAGAAGTCCAAAATGAATTTAAAAGAATCTACTGGATCTTATAACAAAAATTTGATTTCCACAGTGTCTGTGCCAGTTGTAATAAGTTTCCCTTTGACAAATATAAAAATAAATATTTTCCTATTTAATTTTTAATAAAAAGTCTTTTGTATATAATAATGTCGGGAAGTCTCCATTTTCTTTCTTTGTTATTTCAGCATGCTTTTGTTGTGTAATATAAAAAATTTCGTCCAAATCGCAAAAATTGGAGATATAAATAAAAGGTAATAATTTAAGCCGTGTGAACGTACAGCGCAAAAATAGTTTAATCGTGCCATAAATTTTTTTTTTATATAACAAAGTTAACTTTTTATGTACATCTGGGAATAATTTTGCAAACATTGTGACATTTGGAAGCCATTTTTTTTGTAGCGCTGGTATAAATATATATTGTGGGAAGGTGGTCGGCATTGTACAAAGTCAATGTGGTATAGTTCATGGAGCGATTTAAAAATTAAAGTTAAAATATTAAAGTTCATGTCTTCATACCTCTAAGTTCTTGATATAATGAACTTGAAGAACTTTTTTTTTTTTATAATCGGCAAAAATAAGTGAAGCGGGCCAAATTTTTCCAGACCCTCTCCGATTTTGATGATTTTTACAAATTTGGTAGAGCTACTGGCCAATAGTAAGCACGTCAAATTTTAATGCAAAGTTCCGATTATTTATCAAGTTATCGATAGCTGAATATCGGGTTTTTCATTTATAGATTCTTTTTTGATAAGCCATATCTTCTAAACGAATAAAGATATTGACTCGAATTTTTTTTAGCATGACAGATAAAATATTAAATTAGCAAAAAAAATCGATCAAAAGAATTAAAAAAAAAATTTTTTTTTTAGTTTTTAGTTTTTAATTAAAAATTTTTTTTTTCCATTAAAATTTGACGTGTTTACTATTGGCTACCAGCCAATTTGTAAAAATCATCAAAATCGGAGAGGGTCGAGAAAAAAGTGGCCCGCTTCACTTATTTTCACCGATTATATGTATTCCCGAAAAAATGTTTAAGAAGTGGGAGTCCAGCTTCAAAAACAAAGAAACAAACCTCGACTCTGCCTATTGCACAGCAGATTTTTATAAAGAATGCGGGTAGCGGAGTCCCCTATGTTAATTTAAAACATATAATAAAATTCCAATAATAAAGCATAATGTTGTGTCTACAGCGAAAACTGAATTCCGATATCCAAAATTAAAGAAAGCTCCTGAAAGCATAAAGTAATCGCTTGTCAACAATTCTTCCGTGTGTCCAAAATCCATTAAGAAATCTATCATGCCCGCTTTACTTCAACGATTTAATGAAGAGAAGAGTTGATGGTTAAAGAAAACCCGTTTGCAAATATTTATCACATTCCTCATATCACTTGTCTCTGCCAGTTAAGTGCAACTTTTATTAAATTAAAATTTTAAAGCCTTAAATTCACGTAAACTCCCCAAAAAGGTAATTTGCAATTTTCACTACTGCAGATAATCTGCCGTAAGTATTTTAAGCCATTTATCAATTACAACGCACTTAACGCAAAAAAAAACATTTCCAAATTCAAATCCTGAATTCGCTAATGCAAATGGTAAATTTAAATTAACTAAATTTATCGCATTTGTTGTAACTAATTATTATTAGTTGGTTGTAATTGAACACGCGAGTAAAAACAACAAAAACTAACAGGTAAACAGGCGGAGTTGCCTGCCACACAATTAAGCCCAAACACACACGAAAAAAATACACAAAAAAAAACAAAAACAACGTGCAACATGCAACAACAATAACCACAACAAACAGGTAAACAAAGCAATTGCAACCAACATAAATACAACAACAAACATACAACAAATGTGAATGGTTTTTTCAACTTGCAATTTTTCGACAAATTTATTTTTCGTTTTTCAAAGTTAAGCCAAATATTTTTTACACACATCTTAGCGCCAGTGCAGCCAGCATTGGGGCATGTCAGTGACGTAGACAGCGAGGGGTAATTAAGAAATACAAAGCCTCTTATAGTGGCGAGAGGAAAAAAGCCTGATAAATTAGATACTAAAACAATTTCATCGCTAACTGCATCAGGTACTAATATAAAGTAAATCAAAATTAGATTAATTTTATACTTTATAATTGCTGTAACTCAGAAGACTATGAAGCAACTAGATCAAAAATACTGGCTCATGTGGAATTTGCAACAGGTAATAGGCAGCTACGACCTAAAAAATTTTATCACCTGAGGAATCGAGGCAATGATACTCATTGGTACGTATCTAAAGTCTCGATACCTAACCTGTCAACCAGACAGCAGAAAAAATCGCACGAAGTCAGTCAGTTGTGTGTCATTTCCTAAAAAATCCATCAAATTATGCATAAATAATATGAAAACTCCCAATAGACTAGCAGTCACGCTCTTTTTTGCAAAAAGTTCGAAGAATACTCCGCGAGGCGTCAAACTAACATGTATTCTGCGGTGAATATCCGGTCAAAATTGGGAGTTCAAACCAGTATATCTGATCGTATGCAGAGTAATTAGAAGAGCCAAGCATGCTAAAAAGATTAAAATCTTAAAAAATAAATCGCCGCTAACAAACGTTCGTTAAAAAGCTTGTTTAGATTTTGAACAGAATCTTACGACATGGAATACCGAATTCGCGTACAATATCGTTGTGTTTCGGACGAATGGAATTTCGCAATTAAATTTGGCATGGTTACCAGATGGATTTAAGTAGCTACCCCCATGATATAAGAAAGGAAGAACACCATTTGATCCGTCAACATAGTCGTGAGGGTCGGCATAATGGTGGGGGGTGCCATCGATTCACTTATGGACCAGTCGATATCGAGTTTGTTTTTTCTAAAATGAATGCCACTCGCTATAAGGAACTTCTCAATAAAGCATTTCCCCAATTTACCAAAATTTTTGGGCCAATATCCTGACGACCTTTACCCTAATACATACTTGGTTCGAGAAGTAAAGAAGTGGATTGCGAATTTATACAGTTTTTGATATGAATTTATCATTTAAGAATACTTTTTTGGGCCTTGAGTCTTTTTCATTAACCGATAAAAATGGGTTTATCGATAATGTAGACTGCACAAAATCAAATACTAAAAAAAGAACCAGCAGACATAGAGTGTAAAATTTTTGTTGTTTTCCTGATTTACAATAGATTTAAGGCCTAAATAATAGAAAAATATTGTTTTTCATGATTTATTCCTATTTTGATTTTGCGAATACAATTTTAATAAAATATATCTGTGTCTATTTCATTGATCGGGAGTGTATGTGATAAGTCTACTGGAGAATAGTAACCACATAAATTTTTATTCCACAGTTCCGACATCACTAGTTTACAAATTACGAGTCATCGAGTGAACCTTCGTAAAAAGTGTTTTTCAAGTGTAATTTTGGATTGAGATGATACAAAAATGTTAACCCTGTTTTTTCTAAGCACAGTTTTCGAGATATTTTCAAAAAACACGTTTTTGGACACTAGTTTTAGTTTTTCATTAATATCCCGTGAACGTTTTTTATGGGCATCATCTTTCATGTTTCATTAGATCGAAATGTATCTTTACAGTAATATATAATATGAACATATTTCCATGGAGATTACAGAAGTTACAAGCAGCCAAAAACTAAAAAACAATAATTTTTCATTTTTAAATTTCTTTTAAATTAAAAATATTCAGCTTACTTTTCAGTCTTTAAGCTGAAATAGAATTCATTTACAAACATTTCGAGTCTAAATTCATCGAAATTGGATATGAACTATAAATGTTATGGATTTATTTTTCGTGTAGACTAGTGCTATTTATCAAGATATCGATCCAATAAGCCTTATCTTCGACATGCCTTACCCCTAATTCAATAGAGGTATCGACGTTATGGTTATAGAAAATTTTGTTTTTCCAGGAAAGATACAATTTTTAATTGTTTTTTTAAAATTTTTTTTTTTAATTGTAAAATTTGTAAAAATTGGTAAATTGCAAAAATAAAAAAATGGCACAAAAACCATTTTTGTAAGCTTTTTTATTAAAATTAAATTTATAAAATAATTGAGGAAACCAATCATATTTTAAAAAATGTATAAAATTAAAATTTTAAAAAATTACAATATTTATAATAAAAAATTTAAAAGTAAAAGTAAATATTTTAATAAATATTTACATACAAGCTATTTAAATTATTTTTTGGCTCAAAAATAAAGCTTATACTTTTTGAAATAAATGTAAAATATAAATTTATAATTTTTTTGTACCTTCTCTGAAAACGCAAATATTTTGCTAAATTTTTAATTTAGGTCAAAAAAAGTTCAGTACGCAGCAGCACAAACAGCTACCGAACAAAAAGGAATTTTATTTATATGAAATATACGCGGTTTTATATGTCAAAGACTCTTGATGTTTTGAGATATTTTTTTTTAACAAATTAAATCTTGTATTCAATCGGAAACTTAATATTAATTTAACGAGCAATAGCTACTGGGGCCATCAACTCTCAATATGGGTTCTATGCCGTTTATACTATATATATAATTTTGTTGCTTTAGTAAATTGTTAGTAATTCAAATGGAGTCTGACTCCAAAAGAAGGTAGCTTTAATGCTCTGAAGATATGGAGAAGAAGAGACCAGAAAATGATCCACGATAACTCTTGGAAATATGTAAAAACTATTGACGCTATTAAAAGTCTCTATTAATAAAAGACATCGCCGTTCGGATTCGGCTATAAACTGTAGATCCCTGTTCTATTAGAGATCCCCGTGCCCCTCCAAGAGGTCAGTCAGGGAAATTATATATATTGACGCCAAAACCAAAAACTTCATTTTGAAAGCGAAAAATAAGGAGGGTAGCGAAAATTGCATCAAAGCCGTTTATTAATTACTTCTACTTTTTTTGATAATGAAAACGAAGTATTCAATTTATCATATAAAAATATAACTTTGGTACCAAATATAATAAGTAAAGTTAAAAAATTTCGCAAAAGCTTGGTTGAGAAAAAAGAGAGTTCAAGCTGAACCCTAAGTCCTAAGCTTTTAAAATCCTCAAGTCTATAACAACTTTGACTATACTGAACGATAAATTTGTTAGATGATTAGCTTTATTTTTAAAATTTTTAAGTTGTGTTTAAAGCTAGCCATTTAAAATTACAAACTTAGATAATTCGTCTTTTCAACTGGAATATAGTATGGTATATTATGAATACGTATTTTATATGTATTATTGTTATATAGCCAAAGGCAAATGACAAAAAAAAGCCTTGGTCCAAAAAAAGATTATTAATTTAATTGCAAATATGCAAAATTCATTCAATCTCTGCCTGACAATAATGAGTTCATCCATACATTCCGCCTTTTGCTGCAACCCCATTATCGAATTATTTATACAAAAATAATAATTTAATTTAAAATACAAATTAGCTGATTTTTTTGTAACTGCTTTTAGGTCCACTCGAGAAAGTCCACATTACGTACTGCTCGTTTCGGACTGCTGCGTACTAGGTGTAAAAATAAACAAATTCTCATATTTGTCTTTGTTCGCAAATATAACCATTAATAAAGACTATTAATAATCCTCCAGCGCCAAAGCCAACTACACCACTGAGGCGGCATGCAACACCACCAATGCCACTGTCATTGCCACTATCAGCTGAAGCAACAACAACAACAACAACAATAAGCAGCTGCTGAAAACAAACGAAAAAAAAAGTTGAGGCGCTGTAAAGTTGGAGATACAGGAAACGCAGCCGTTAAAGCTGTGTGTGGCGCTTGGGAACTTGCGCGGCACGCAACAGCAACAACTTACAACAACTTACAACAACTTGCAACAACAACGAAAACAAACCACTTGAACACTTTCGTTTTCATTTGAGGCAACGTCAACGTCGTATAAAGAGTCTGGCTGCAACTTCAGTCACTTGGAAAGCGACTCCACTTGCTGTTGACTTGTAATTGAATGCGCGCATCTTTAAGATACTTTTTTTCGTATCTGCAATGCAAATGCACATGTATATACGTATGTGTATGTATGTATATCTATGTGAGTGCAACTGCAAGTGGCACTGCCACTGCGTTGCTACCTGATATCGATCAGCTGTGACGACACAATGCCGTGTTGTAAGTTAAGTTAGTACGAGTATGTATAACTTTCCGTCTCTCTGACTAATATTTCTCTATGTCTAACTAATTGTGGAGTTTTTCGAACTCTTGCCGCATCCGTTGCCAGCTGATTTAACGTCTTTTGCATGTTGGCCTTATGTTGTTGCAACAGCAGCAGCAGCAGCTTGTTGTTGCTGTTGTTGTTGCCTTGTTTTTCGCTGTTATATCTATGATGCAACTGCAATTGAATAACAGCAACAGCAGCTAACAGACTGCCTGCCACAGAGAGCGTCAGTTTAAGTTGCAGCCACATCGGAGATCGCTGCAGTGAAATTATGGCCCATGCAATCAAAACAGCATTCAAGGTCTCGTCCGGCGCTGAACTTCGATTTCACCAACAACAATAACATCAAAAGTATCGGCTAGAGATGAGCGTGAGTCGTCAAAATGGAGCTACTACACTAAAGTCCGGAATGCTTTAAGCTTCTGGGTCACGCTGGTTACTTAATAACTAGTTATTAATTCGGAAATATTTGGGTATAACATTTTATAATTAATAATTTACGGTGAGATAATTTAAAATGATCATTTTACCAGCCCTTTTCTATTGATCTATAGGTCGAAATAAACGCCTTAATTAAATGTTCAAGTAAAGGTAGAAAGGTATCTCTAGCGTAACTTTTGTGGAACGGAGTCTAAGTTGTGTTGCCGAATATTCGAAAAAATTACTAGTTAAAGTGACGTAATCATTACTTCTTCTATTTAGTGTGGTTGTATATTAATAATTTCCTTTTTATTGCTACATTCAGCAAAAAAGTAAGACCACAAAGTCGTACCAGCGCGATAAAAAAAAAAATTTAATACAGTTGAGGCGGTGCTCGACAGTATAATACCCTGTACCTTTCATTGCTTTATATTCTATCTAAGAATTTTTCAATTGGGACATTGCTTTTTTGATGCAATGCTATATTTATACCTATAAGTTCCTTAAGTTGGTAGCAAATTTGATGAAAATTCAAAGGTATAAAAATTGGAATTGTTCATTAAACCACAAGATTCAGCTTACAAAAAAAAATTATTCTAGGCCACTCCTTCTGTCCGTTACATACTTCGCACAAATCTAGTAAACCCTTTGACAAGGTATAAAAAAGGAAATGGATGAGAACTATTCAAGCTACGTAGTAAACACAAATATCCAAATTGAACTTGTTCGACTACGAACTTAAAGCTCGGGAAATAATCATATAAAAAAATACCAAAAAGGTACTACTAAGTACCAAAGCAAAGGCTTTTATTCTTGAACCTATCCTCGTTATAAGTAAACTCAAAAACTAAATCAAAAAGCACCTTAATATATGTATATCCAAATAACAAGACAGCTTTTCATGTCCAGTATCTCAAAATTTGGAGGACAAATGAAATTGATATTAACATATTCGTTCATATAGTATATCCATTCGTCTCAAATTCCCTCATTTGTCCCTCTGTTTGTCTGAACGCCTCAAAATTTAAGATTATAAGAGCTACTTTAAACCATCTTCGGATTTGGACTCCTTATAAATTCGGCCAGAACATGGTTATTTTTTTCTCTTATTATTATAATTATTTTTTTTTTCTATCAATCTATAAATTTCATATTTGCAAGAAAAAGAACTTTATTCTTTCGATTTTATGCAAAATTATACATTTGATGAACTAAATTTGAGGATTTTGTCTCAAAACTTAAAACGGCTGAGACCTAGACTTGGTACCCGTCTAGGGTACTAAAAAAAATTTTCTTTCAATTTTCTTAAGAATTTCTGAGCTGCATCTGTTTTAATAAAAGGTATCTCAAGGTCGACAGTCCGCGACTTTAACGTTTGTCATTTTTTTTAATAAAAAGAAAAATCCTCGCATTTTTTGAAACATGAGTTATTAACTGTAAAATCCATGGAAACGTTTTTATATGTTAACAAACAATTTGTACTGATGTTGAGCCAATATTCCCAAGTTATTTTAGACGAAGATCTATTTGACGGATTCATTTCTATCACAGTGAAGCTACAGTAGTCAAATAGATTTATAGTTAAATTGTTTGAATGGCTTAATAGCTTCTGGGCATTTTCATAGCAATCCCAAGAAAATTAGATAAAATTTAAAAATGCAAAATAGAACAAACTTTTAAATGTTTGCTCCAATGCAAATTCAATGAATTGTGCAGTCCATGAGTTTCAACTTCCGCGATTATTTTTGTATAAATAAATGCATTTATTTACAATTTCCTCGAATTGTTTACATCCGTTAATTTCACATTCATATGAGCACTTTCTATAAATCCTCATCCCACAGCTTCCTTTTATTGTCAGGCTCCAATGTCCTCATTTTAAATTATTTAATTTCTAATTTACAGTTTCAAATTTGTAAGGCCCAAATTACCCTAAAAAACTAATTTTTAGGAAGGTTCACTCGATGACCCTTAAATTTGATAACGAGTGTAATTAAAATTATTCACATAATTTTTGTCTAGGCCATCGTTTTAATACTAACATATAACTAACATTTAATACTAAGCTCTAGGAATATTTGGTCGTAGCCTTGGCGAGTGCTGTGGTCCTAACTTTCGACATAATTTTAAAGCTGCCCGCGTCTTTGGGCACTATTTTGCTGACATCCATAAATATGTTGGTAAGTAAGATATTAGTACTGCATTGTGCCGAAGTCTTCATCCCATTTCTAGATGCATTTGTGTCTGAGATTACTGGTCTCTTCTGCCTTACAACAGATTGTATTATATCAGTTCTTCTTATTCTTTTATAGTTCGTACCTTCGACTTTTAAAGCATTGTTGCAAATTTTTTCAAGCTATCGATTAATTTGAAAGAATGGGTGAGTATGATTTATTGTTCCTTTATTAAATCTTTCGTTATTTGATTCAAGCGCGTCTTTTAAACTATTTTCTTCTTTTTGATCGAATTTCGCAATGCATTTTGGCATTAAGCCATTTCGTGCTCGTGTCGCTCGTGACAGCATCCGTGCACGCGCTCATCGCCAAGCCATGAGTCAATGCATGTCTATTTGACTTAAAGATTTACGTGCTCTTTTTTGACTTGTGACTAATTTGTTTGCTGACCCATCGCTTCCGTTGATTGTGCCAAGGCGCATGCGTAAAATTTTATTTGATATTTATATTAGTTTTCAACTTTATATATCAGCGCTGGGAAAGTTTGCACTTGAACCGACTTGAAACAACACAGAGAGGGCAGTTTGAAAATTTATTAGCTGAGCCAGGAAACAGCTGCAGCAAGCATCCGGCTAAAGTTTTTGTTAGTGCCTACTATTAGCGGGTCGCTTTCAAAGTTCTGTCAAATGAATCACACAAAATTAAAAGATTATTTCATGACAGCTGAATGTTAGTGCACATGAATATCCTAAGAAATTACCAGGCCAGCCGATAAGTATAGTAGCAGAAATAGTAGAGTTATAGTAAAATAATTTTGTGAATAAGGGAATGTCCTCTACTGGAGACACGCCTTGATTACTTAAGGGGGTCTTACTATGTAATCAAAAATTTATTACTAGAAAACTACAAATGATTTCGGGAAGCAGTTTTTTGTATTTTTATTATTCATTATTGAACTTTAAATAGTTTTTTTGGTTTTACATAAAGATTACGTATGTGACCGCTAAACGTCCTTCACTGCGTCCTCGTCAAAAGTGTCCATGCCGCAAGGGGTGAACGATTTTGACAGATCAGATTATCAGAAACCAAAAAACTTTTAAAATTAATTTTTCTAATCCCCTTGGCTATGAATAGACACAATTTTTTCAAAAATTCAAAAAATTCTTATAATAATAGAATTTTGAAAAAAAAAAATTTTTTTTGCTACTTTTTTTCTGCTATTCAAGGCTGTTACAAATTTTTGGTCAGGAATTTCAAAAAAAGCTCGAGTCTATCTGTTGCGACATGTTTTCTGATGATAAAAATGTTTAGTATGACAAGATCGGTCAGGCAGATTTTTGGAAAATGTTCACCCCACATCTAAAATGACGACTTTCTGAAAAATACGTTAAAAGATTGACAACGTAATGCAATATATACAGCAGAAACACGAAAAACGACCGGACATGATCGTGATAAATGCTCTGTCACTGCCAAACGAGCCCGTCCACAGTAAACTCCTTTTACCAGCGTATTGCTAACACTATTTAGATTAAAAAATGTCAAAAAAAAAAATTTTTTGATTTTTTGAAACTGTTACATAGTAAGACCCCCTTAAAGTCGAACATAAATATCATCAGAAAACTATATCCATGTAATCAAGAAAATAGATTGTTTTTGAGGAATCGATACCAAATCAATACGATTTTTGGGAATTCAGTGGCTTAACTCAAATCGAGAACCTTTTACGGGAAAAATAACTCTCTTGAGAAATCGACACCGACGTAATACGATTTTTGGAAAATCTGTGGCTTAACTCATACCGAGAACCTATTACTGGAAAATGTTTTTCGAAGTTATTAGAAATATTCGATTCTGTTTTCAAATAAAAAACCACCAAAAATGGCAAACAAAGAAAGTCTTTTCCACGTTAAACTAAAAGAACATATTCACCAATGTCTACTTTAAGGAAATCGGCAAGTTTTTCTTTAGAAGTAACGCAGTGTAACTATAGGGAAACCATATTGCGCTATAAATGCTTCTTTCTTCTTTGCAGCTAATTACTCTTCAGCCCGCCCTCGTACATATTTCGGATACAACTATTGTGCAAGATATTTGTGAGCTTAATTTTGATTATAATCAAGCAGTGTCGGCAGCTTTTCATACTACGTCATTGTCATTATTGTCGGCGCCTAGCAGCAAATCAAACAAGCACGAGGTGGCCATTAATTTACCTCTAGTATGTACATAAATATCGCAGTAGATGCAACATTTGTAAATGAACTGCAACGCCCACCCCATCTATAAATTGACAGGCTGGGCCATGAAACAGCGACTTGGCTTAAATGATCAATCGGCTGGCAGTACAACAAACAACAAACACCAAACAAACAGCCAAACAGGCAACAAACAAATCTCATGTTGTTGGCATTAACAACTTCCCCATTGCAATAGTCGCGCAGTGTGTTGGTTGTTGCAACAAATAACAACAAGTAAAATGACTTATGAGTTTCTGCAGCGAGTGTCGGCAACCAAACAGGGACGGAGGCGCATCAAAGCTCTGTGGGGGCGCTAAGCAACATTTTTCCGACTTATTGAAAAATTCTTCGCTTTCATAAATTTGATCAGAAAAATTATTATTGGGGCAACACTGTCCCAATGACCCTGACCCATGACCCCATTCTGACTGCGCCCCTGTCGACAACAACAACAACGGTAGCAGCTGCTACTGCTTCATCTACCGTTGTTGCCACGCTGCGCTGTCGCTGCCGGCAGCGCGTAATGAAAACGAAAGTAACGCAAATAACTCGCACTCACTCGCGCAGTCTATGCTGCTGCTGCCGTCGCAGTCGTCGTCGACGTCGCCGTCACTCACTTCACCTGCAGTGATGCATTTTCGATATCATTCACTTTGAGAAAAACTTACACATCAATATTTTCATGCGCATTATTTAACGTAATTGTCTTGATATTTATTAAGAGCTTTAGTTTGGATTATTTCTACATTGAAATACAATAATTACTATTATTAATTTATTTAGCTTAATGACTTACTCAAATGTCAGCATTACAATGCTAATCGAAAACGATCTCTACAGCTGGTAGAGTCACAACAAGATACACTTGTAAATATTTCCACTAACATGACAGCTACCCGTACTATAATAAATAATACCCCCGGGTATGCAGTGGCGCATTGTGGACCGGAAATTAGCATTTTTATTTGTTTGCAATTGAAGCTAACTTGTACAGATAGCTAACTATCTATCGGATTCCAGAACGGATTAAACTGTAATCTAGCCGTATATAGTATCTGTCTATGAAGTGCTAATGCCTAAAGCTTTTGAGTCGGCTTTAACGGTAAGTGGGATTAATTAATAATGTTAATTGTTATTTGAAATGAAGCAATAAATTTTTAATATGACTACACTAAACTTTGGAAAATGCAATACAATAAATAATTTTTTTTCAAACTAAACTTTTAAAAAAAATCCCCTATTTTTTTATAAGGTGTTTTGTCATTCCGTGCGAAATTTTTGCATACCTTTAAAAAATAAGCTGGTTGTTATAGTTTTATATTAGAATTCACATATTTTTTCTATATTTTTATATTTAAAAAAATGTATTAAATTGTATTTAAAAATGTTGAGTCTGTCGAGTGGAGATCTCCCCTCATTCTTCTTTTCGTAGATTTCGAACGTGCCTTCGATACAGTAATCTGGGGCGCAATATGGGATGCCCTTACAACCATGGGAGCAGGCGCAGCCTTGTCGCCTCTGCTCTTTCTTGCAGTCTTGGATATGGTCATGAAGAAAACAAATCAAGACTGTCCCACAGGCATACAATGGGGTCCGTTCGAGGTTCTTGGAGATCTCGACTAGGCCGACGACATTTGCCTTCTCACACTTAACTTCGAGCATATAAACAACAAGCTAAATGCACTAATACGGAACGCCCAACGAGTAGGCCTTAAAATCAACTTCTCCAAAACCAAACTAATGCGCATACAAGCCGGCATCAGTACGCCTCTAACAATACAGCACAATGGGGAAAGTTTAAGAATAGAGGATGTGGAACTATTTTGTTATCTTGGCAGTATGATCACGAAGGATGGCGGAGCTGAAGCAGACATCAACAGCAGAATCAAAAAAGCACGCCACGCGTTCTACAAACTTAGCAAAATATGGCGGGCGCGCAGTATTTCACGTCGCACAAAACTTCGAATTTTCAATACAAGCGTAAAAACGGTTCTTTTATACGGGTGCGAAACTTGGAAAGTTACAAACACCACCACAAACAAATTACGCGTCTTCGTAAACCGCTGCCTAAGGAGAATTTGTGGCATATACTGGCCGAACGTCATCAGCAACGAAGACCTACTCACTTTGGCCGAAAGCAAGCCAATTCAACTTGAAATAAAAGATACAAAATGGCGTTGGATCGGTCACACCCTACGGAAAGAACAAAATAATATAACAAAAATGGCGCTGGAGTGGAATCCGCAAGGTTCTAGAAGAAGAAGAAGGCCTAAAATGACATGGGAAAGAACAGTGAGGAATGAGTCGCAACGATCGTGGCAAGAACTGAAAACACTCGCTCGCAACCGAAATCGATGGAAGGAGTTTGTTTCCGCCCTATGCTCTGTATAAGAGCGACAACTACAGTTATATTGTTCTTGCATACTAAATATTTGATTGCAATGTATCCGTGGTCAGGAAATAATAATAATAATAAAAATGTTGAGATTTATATAATAACTCGTGAACCCGGTAGACGTTGTCCTGCCCTTACTTTTTGAATACTCTTAAAGTATATAAACATCGTAAGATTCTCTAGTTAGCCTATCTGGACAACCATAAGATTTTTGGATTAGTTGACTTTTATGAGTCTCTAAAAAGCCGTATGGACGAACTTAAGTATTTTTAAGAGAGCTCACATCTCTAATAAATTCATGCCCCACAGAAACTACATTTCAACCCCTTTGCGACAACGCTTCTTTCTGTCTTCACTTAAAGTCCAATACCCCATGTTGAACAATTTTCTACTATGCTATATTCACGATATTCACAAAAAAGCGTATATCTCACGAACCAATACACACAAAACACATCAAAGTAGGTTTAAAACTTCCGTATTGGCAAACTCTAACATACGAAAAAATCATATTTGAAATTCTTCAACGCGTTCATTAGAACACCCGTAACACGTAAACCATTAAAATTAGTTAATCTGACAATGTACACAATGCCACACAAAAAATAAAAATACATTTTCGAAAAATTAAAAAATGTTACAATTGGAAACCCCCTCCTTAAAAATTACTCTAAATTTTTTGTGCTATAAACCTTCTACACACTATAACAAACAAAATATAACATAATTTGGCAAATTCGTCCACCCGTTTCAGAGTTATGCTATCATAAACGAACATCATTTTATTTTTATATATATAGATTTAAAAAAAGCTTTAAATTGTTTCTAAAAATGTTGAGACTTTTATAATAATATTAAATTCAGAAGTTTTACGGCTAATGCTTATCTTATTATTTCACGAATAGCTTAAAATGAAAAAAAAAACATTTGGTATGTAATGAACTTTGATAGGCATAAATAATAAAATATCAGAGTTTAAAGTTATAAAAATTATGATGTAGTCATAACTTTAAATTCTCCTAAAAATAACATGTTTCGTTGAAGGGTGTGCCAAGGCTGCTTAACAAAATATAATGACAGCTATTAGTCATAGTATCGAAATTTCTCAAATGAGACAACTAGGCAAGATATCAAAATAATTGAACAAACTCGACCTGAAGAAAGATTATACGCTGCATGGCGCACAATAGATTCTGAAGTTTGCTGTGCAGCTTTTCCAAAAACATTAATATTATTATCTATAGGACGTTTGTGGAGGCAATTTGCCGCCTTACAATATTATTCCTATTTTTCCAAAAGGGCAATAGGTAAACTGCTTGGACTGCTTGATGAGAGTAGCGGTAACGGCGCGTCAACTCTCACCAATATTATAGGGACAGCTGGATAGACGGTTGCGGCTTAATCTCATATCTGATATGGACAAATTGTGCATATTTACACATTCTAGTAAGTTCCTTGAACAGCGATCCTAAAGAGCCAAAAATACAAGTAGGTAAATAATCTTAACCATTAAAGTCAAATTATCAATACCAACAAAAGACCTACTGCTATTCATGAGGAAAGCGGAAAGTGTTTTGCTTTAATCTTAAGGTATGGTACAAAAGACCTTTTGGTCGCAGTGCCCCAATTCTCTGTGAGGTTCCCTTTTGGAAAAAAAAAGTCAAATTATACAAGTGTATCCGTAAATTTTGAATTGACTCATTCATATTTAAGTTTTCATACGCATTACCTTACAGAAAAAATAGTGGAAGATCATACAAAACGAAATAACCTTATATGATTGGTTTTTAAGTACAATCTGCTTTCGTCTTTTTTTAACGCAAAAGTTTTTTTTTTAAGCTTAATTATGGGTGTTCCCGATTTTAAAATTTTACAACCAATTTAATGGTTGTATTCGCGCTTGCGTAATTTTTATCTTAACCCGATACAACGACAATTGATTTGGGACATCGCAACTGGAACTACAAGCTACTTAGCTCTGGTCAACAATAAACACGTACTTACTTTTGGTTTCATGTTTTTTATTTCTTTCGTGGCATTGTTAACTCTTTTTGTGCACTCATTTAGCTGTTAAATTTAGTGTCCATAAAAATTGTTTAGCAAAAAATCTTAGACAGACGAGACTGTCGACGACAGGGGTCATAAAAATGACTAACTTAGTTTTTTTTCGTACCTAGTTTGATGGCACTTTTTCGGTTTCATTTGCAAAAAGTCGATGCTCATTTCCTGATCATTTAAGTGTTACACGTATTACATAAATTTAGAAAACCCTCCACAGGCCGAAATGTGCGGGAACGGTGGTCACTTAGTATAAAACTCTTAGGTGCTAGCAACGTAGTTCTAATAATCTTTGTAATAATATTTTGGTTACAACTTTTTCGTTAAAAGGTAGCAAATTGGAAAATAAAAAAGTATGCAGGCCGAATAATTAAAAAAATTTGTATATATCGTATATAATATAATTTTAATAAACATTTTCACTTACCTGCATTTTGTTTTTATTACTATTTTTTTTCATTTGTTAATTTTATCGCTTTTTTTAAGAAATTCAAATTTTTGTGGTACTGCTTAAAAAGCCACAACAATAAATGCACTGCTTGCATTCCAATGGATAACAGCTGCACTAAAGCAGTAGAAACTGCTTTATCTTTAAATTTACATGTGCCAAAAACACAGACTAGCCGTGCCCTTTACTCTTATTATCTTCAATACGCAATAGAAGAAGAGGAATTAATTGACAAAGCAAAGAGAGTAAGCAATCTTGGCTGCCAACACACACACACACACATGCGCTTATTACGCTCAAAAATAAATCTGTATTCAGTTAAGCCATGCCGTTCACAGCTATTGCACAATAAAGAATTAGGATCAAAACAGAAACCAAAGAGAGCAATTTACGCTTCTTACACACACACACGCTTGCACTTATTGCTCTCACTGCACATAAAAAAACAAAAACAAAATTTACATGCGCATTTTTTTACACCCACGCGCAATATTTGCAATTTCTTTTTTGTTTTTATAGCACAATTGATTATTATTATTTTTAACTATTTAAAACATTACTAACAAATGATAATTGTTGTTATTAATTCCATTAGCTGATTTAACACATTTTAACACTTTTAGGAAACACGTAATTAATTCATTTTTTGATACTACTGCAGCGCGTGCCCGACCGCTTCGGTTGCAAATTTAATACTACTGCGTCAGCGTTGCCATATGGTTAGCTTCCAATAAGAACAATTATGTTGCTCTAGTACACAAGATGCTGTATGCATGTCTGGCAACACAATAACATAGGTTTGACAAATAAATGCAAAACGCGCAAAAAATTATTAATTAATTTATATACACTAATTTATTTTATATTAGTGCTTATTGCAAGTCGTTAAAAAGCTTCATATGCAGACAAGGCTGTAAAAAGCAAGTTTTATTTATTTATTATTGAGGAGCGATTTTTATTTTTATTAAATAACATTTTCAATTGAGTCTTCTACTAAAAAAAAAATTTTGTTAATTTACATATGCATATGGGCAGAGCCTTAGAGAGAATATCCCCTATCAATTTTACTTAATTCATGAAAATACGTATATTTGTTGAAAAGTTCGAGATCAACATAAAAGAAAGAATAGAAAGGATTTCTAAGAGGATTGATGATTTAATAAAATCATAATAATGCATTTCATAAAGCTCCAATGCAGATCTAAAAACTACTCAACTCCAAGAATTTTGAATATTGTATTAACTAAGTTAGCCTTAAATATGTTTCACAATAACCGTCAAGATGCCAAGAATTCGCCTTCCTGAGGCGAAAGCTTTTATAATATCATTAAAGTCGAGTTTTCTAACTCAGATTCCAAATACAAAGTTTCCAATTCTCTTCTGAGTTTAACAAGAACGCGAATAGCTTTTTATTCTTGATAATACACTTAACGATCTTTCGGCGCTGGCAGCTGACACTGGCAAAGTGCAGAATATTCTCAAAGCAATGCAGATGTTTGGAAACAGAGTATCCAAATTTTTAGCTGTAATGCCATTATCAAGTCGTATGGAGGCATACAAAATTTCCAATTTCCAGTAAAATTTGCTTTGTAAGCACTTTTCAAGTGACATAGGTATTTCAAATGAAATTTCGTCCGACACATCAGCAGGGTATTTTTTAGCGAATACAAGCGCTGCAGTCTGAAGTTCTTCCTTTGCGATTTTAGGCAAAGGTAAAAGGAAAGGTAAAAGTTATTTTGCATAAGATATTTTTTTTTTCGAAGAAATCTGTATTTTAGGTGACCAACTATTGCAGAAAAGACTTTCATCCTAACTTTAGTTTCCAAAAAATACTAAACGTTCTCAATCTCCTCTATCAGTTTTATAGTTGGCTTTTCTCGTTTCTTGAAATATATTTTATTCGGGAAAAAGTTGGGTTTTCAAAGCTTTATAAAAAATAATAATTTATAATAATCATAGGGGCTTTGATCCTAACTTTAGATTTTAAAAAATCCCAACTTTCTCAATCTCCTCCATCTGCATTATAATAGGCTTTCTCGTTTCTTGAATTATTTTTTTATTTGGGAGAACAGTTGCGTTGTCAAAGCTTTATAAAAAATAAAAATTTATAATAATCATACGGTTTTGATCCTAACTTTAGATTTAAAAAAATCCCAAAACTTTCTCAATCTGCTCCATTTGCATTATAATAGGCTTATCTCGTTTCTTGAAATATTTTTTCATTTGGTAGAACAGTTGGGTTGTCAAAGCTTTATAAAAAATAATAGTTTATAATAATCATAAAACAAGAAACAAATCAAAAAAAAATAAATTTGCAGCAGGGATATAATAATAGGGTAAGGGACTGTACGCCATATATTATAGACAATTTTTTTTTTTCATCTGTGCTTTAAATATTGAATCTTCTCTATGTTCTTACAATAATTCCACAAATCATAAAAAATTAAATTAATTTATTTTATTAAACAACCATAAATTGAGTTATTTTCCCATCCCTCTTTTTTTACTTGTCATCATATTATAATTTTCTAAAAATTTTTTTTTTTATAAGCAAGGGTCCTTAACTTTCAGAGTTCTGGTCTGGATGAAAAAGCCCATATGCATAGCAAGAATACCGAAATATTTAAAATTCTTTCTAAAGAAATTGTTGTTTTCCTTGAAATATCAACAATTCTGTTCCAACTTCACTCATTTGTTGGTTTTTTTTTTGCGAAAGTATTTTTTACTTGCATTTCACTTCACGTTATTTTTTTTTAAGCTCAACGGCAGTTAATAAAAGTCCGGCTCAATCTGATGTCTTGAGAATCGACGGAATTTAAAACGAGCAAGTACTTAAACTTTATGAGGACATAAGTGGCCTAAGATCACATTGCCAATGTTGCTCTAAACTCTAAATACGAGTAAGACTTGCGTACTTCAAAATTTAAGATTTTTGAAGGTACATCCTTTTTTATCTTAAAAAATTTGGCATTTAAATTTCGATATTTAATATACAAAAAAAAAATATAGAGTTTAAGCTTCTAAATTTAAATGTTATGAGTAAGATAAAGTCAGTGAATATCTTGTCAGCGGTCAGAATGCAAGATCTTAAAATCTATACGAATTTTGCGTCCCAAAAGCCCAAGATATCTTTATAATAAGCCACTTTATGTAATACCACAAAAAAGGTGAATGATTTCCCTGTGCTGTGGCACGCCCAACTTACCCTTTTGTTTGTGTTTCGTTTTGATTGCATTGCCCCATACGCCCCTCTGACTGTCTTTTTTCACTTTCGTTGGCATTGTTGCTGTTTTGCTGCTGCTGTAACAGCCCACGGGGGCATGCAACACTATAACCAAAGCAGCGGCGTCGACGTCAACGTCGACGGCGACGGTGTAACCGAAACGGTAAATGTTTGCTGGCAAACTTGAGCAGCGGCCAGTTGCATTTTGGCGGCCGCCGCAAACGATTCGCATAACGCAACGTTAATAATTACAAAATTTAATAATAATAAATAATAATAGTCAAAAAAAAAAAAAAGAAAAACCAAAAATAAAAGAAAAAGAAGAAAAAGGCAGCCCACTCGAAAACGGAGCGTACAAAGTGTGCCAAACGCAAACAAAGTGAAGTGCTCAAAAAAAAAAGACACGAACGCGCGTTACCGTTATTATTACCAGCATTGTTGTTATTGTTGTTATTATTATTATTACTTTTATTGCCTGCTCGGCAACAAGTGCCTTGGGACGGTCAGCCAGCAGCAGCAGCAGAAGAAGAGGCAGCAGCAGAAGAGGCAGCAGAGCAGGCGCTCAAGTTATATAACAGCCAGCTTCTGTTTGTCGAACAACGCGCAGCGCATGCGCGCAAATTATGATGCTGGCAGCGCAGCGCCGCCCACCGACAGCTAATTAATGAGCAGCGCAGTCGCAAAGCACGCAAAAGAAAAGTAAAGCAGTGCGCTGGGAAACTACTTAAATTATTATATTTAAAAACATATATATATAAAAATAAAAAACGAAGGTCTGCTGAAGTCGCCATAGGCTCAACTTTAAAACAGTTCATTTGACGCTTAACGTGAAAGTGAAAAGCAAGCGTCAGCGGCTTGAACATCAACATCTTCGTCATCATCTTTATTATCGTTGTCATCATCAGCAGGATTCCGCTAGCTTCTGGTTCAGTCATGCGCACCATGCGCCACTGAGTGATCCAAACATGTGTTGCAGCCTGGTCGCTGTGGCGCCTCCATAAAATGAAGACACAAACAAGCGCTTTACTCTGCCTGCCACTGTATGTGCTGCTGCTGCGCTGCTCAGCCGCCGCTGCTGCTGCAGTCGATGCACAATTCGAAACAGGTAAAGTCAATCAACGTGCAACATAATAATATATGAAAGGGCAATCCCATTGCTACAACAACACTTTGTTGCTGCTTGTTGCTTATAGATTGCGGCTGTCGAGCTGGGAGACGCTCCCCGCGCATTATTGCCGGTTCAAGCACCCATGAGGGTCAATTTCCATGGCAAGCCTCCCTGGAACTGCTGCATCCCTCGATGGGCTTTCTGGGCCATTGGTGTGGCGCAGTACTTATACATCAGCTTTGGATACTCTCGGCAGCACATTGCGTGCACAAGTGAGTATTTGACCAGCGTTTCTCAATCTGATTAGGTGGCGTGTGGCACGAGGGTTATAAATAGTATAAAGTATAGCTGGTAGATCCGAATTAGATTAACAGTTTAGTTTGACTTGCGAATTGATAGGAATTCATATTTTTCGCCACTTGCTTTGATTGATCTTAAAAAAAGATTTAAATTTCGAGCAAAATCTCCTGATAACGTTAGTAGCGTTACATCGTACAATCAAGGCTTCCAGTTCAGTCATCTACAATAAAAGTCTATTTTGGTGTTTTTTTTTTTAATCTCGATGATAACATGCGGAATGTTTTTGATTTTTCTAAAAAAAATGCACTTGTCCCATGCGTTTCGTTGCCTCTGAATTTCCATGTGCACCAGTTTGATCTCGTTCATTCTAATCAAGTAAAGACAAGATCATTGAACGTTAACATCATCTTTTAAATAAATAAGAGCCACATTTGATTTTCATGGGTCAACAATATTTTTCGATAATTTGTCTCATCTGTTTTTATTTTCTCAAAAATTCGGATTTTGAATGTTAAGTTACGAGCTGTGTTCAAAAAGTATCGCGAATTTTGAATTTTGGTTACGTATATTCGAATTTAGATTTTTTTGTGGCGTTATGTTGGTACTCATATCTCTCACTTATGCCGACAAGCTCGGCCATTTTGAATGTTCACTTAATTGTTGACAGCTGCTTTGCTTGCACGTGTTTTGGCTCGTCTTCGATTTTTTCCTATTCCAAAAAATGGATCAAAGAACCTGTACCAATTTTTTTGTGAAAAACGAACGCGGATGCATTCCGAATGTTGGCTGTTTCATACGGAGAAGCTACCTTGGACCGAAGCAACGTTTATCAGTGGTACAAAATGTTCTCAGAAGGCCGAGAAGATGTGAACTACGAAGAGCGTGGCGGACGCCCGAGCACTTCAACAACAGACGAAAAAATTGATGAAGTGAAGAAAATGCTATTGGCCAATCGTGAAATCATCGTAAGAGAAGTTGCTGAGGACCTAGACATATCGATTGTCTCGTGCCATTCGATTTTTATCAATAATTTGGGCATGAAACGGGTCGCCGTGAACGTTTAAAATCATGGAGTGGCCGTCCCAATCTCCTGATCTAAATACAATCAAACTTCTTTTGGATGAACTTGATGGTCATGTGAGGAAGCAGTATCTCTCTTCCAAAGAAACTCTCTGGATTGCATAAAGGAAGACGTGGGAGCAGCTGGAACCAACTACTACTGCTACGAATTCTGGACTCCAAAGTGGAGCATAGAGTCCTCTCGGGGATTGCCACCTTGCCGTGGTGAGCGATGCCGGCGGTAGAATAACTATAGGTAGGGCCACCCATGCCTTTAAGGTCGAGGAAGAGTCCTGAAGCTAAGAGCAGTCCGTAGCATTGATGAAGTGAAGAAAATGCTATTGGCCAATCGTCGAATCATCGTTAGAGAAGTTGCTGAGAACCTTAACATATCGATTGTCTCGTGCCATTCGATTTTTATCAATTATTTGGGCTTGAGACGGGTCGCCGCGAAGTTCGTACCAAAATTGCTCAATTTCGACCAAAAACAGCATCCCATGAACATTGCTAATGAGATGTTGGACTCTGTCCCAAATTTGCTGCAGAGGGTCATAAACTGGGTTCCTGCCACAGGGTAGCACGGTCAATAAGGAATATTACCTGCAAGTTATGCGCAACTTGCACGAAGCAATCCGCCAGAAACGCCCGGATTTGTGGAAGAACAAAAATTGGCTTTGCACCCCGATAACGACCCTGCTCACACATCGTTGCTTGTGCACGACTTATTGAACAAAAACAATACACTAATGATGCCGCAACCACCGTATTCCCCAGATCTGGCCCCTGAAGAGCCCATGAAAGGACGATGCTTCGCTACGACTGACGAGATAAAGACGACATCGAAGGAGCTGAACAAGAGAAAAAAATGATTTTTTGAAGTTCTTCGAAGATTGGAAAAACCGTTGGCACAAGTGTATAATATCTCATGGGGATTACTTTGAAGGGGACAAAATAGATGTTCATGAATAAATAAATAATTTTTGAAAAAACACAAAATTCGCGATACTTTTTTGAGCACACGTCGTATAAGGGGTAATCCTACCAGAATAAAGCTCTCAAGTTTATCCTGATGCTCTAGCTATTTAAAAACATTCGAAACAAACATGTGTTAACAAATCTCTTTCCAGTGATCTCTTCAACCTACCCATACCACCATTATGGACGGTGGTGCTCGGTGAGCACGATCGTGGCGTGGAGACTGGCTATGAACAGCGCATACCCGTTGAAAAGATTGTACTCCATCGACGTTACCAAAATTTTCGCCATGATGTGGTGCTTATGAAACTCTCCAAACCGGCAGATCTGACACACAGCCCAAACATACGAAGGATTTGTCTACCTTTTCAACCAGCGCCTGAGTCGGAAACCATACAAGATGCCTTAGACTACGATGCACTAAGCCAACAGCTGGACTTAACTGACATGCCCGAGAAGATTGACAACTTCTTGCGTAGCGTTCAAGGTCGCAGACGCTATCGCAATGTAACCGCTTCGAGCATGCGTGAGCTAATGAACATGAAGATACTAAGTCGGATGCGTCAATCGTTAGCGCAGCGTTCGGAACGCAGTCTCAAACGAACGAGGCGACGAAATGATAAATTAATGAAATTGGATCAAAATTCGGAGCTGCACTCAGATCTAGAACAAAATCATCGCAAACATTTGGATGATCCACATGAGCTGCCCTTTATTGATTGTGTAGCCACGGGCTGGGGCAAGGCCAATATGAGTGGAGATCTGTCCAATCAGCTGTTGAAAACACACGTGCCGCTGCATCAAAATAGAAGGTTGGTGGGGTTAAGCACCGCGTGTACCGTGAGCGGTACTGAACTGAACTGAAAATGTCAGCTGTTTATTCAGAGATCGCAAACATGATTGTCAGCAGTTAAGAGCAATACAAAGTATTATTTGTGGGTAAATAAAAAAAGTTCAGATCAGTTCAGCGCCGCTTTCAGTTGGAACCATTTTTGTGATCGAACCATTTATTAACCCTATTTCTCTACCCCATTTTAGATGCAAAGACGCCTATGGCAGCTTTGTAAATATACACGGCGGACATCTGTGCGCCGGCAAACTAAATGGTCAGGGCGGCACCTGCGTAGGTGACTCAGGTGGTCCCCTGCAATGTCGTCTGAGCCGTGATGGACCCTGGATACTAGCTGGCGTTACCTCTTTCGGCTCAGGTTGCGCCATTGAAGGTTTTCCCGATGTTTATACGCGTACTTCTTACTACATGAAGTGGATAAAAGACACAATTTCCTCAGATTAGTTACAAGGTCCATAAGCCAAAGCTCGCATACCTTAAGACAGCTCCAAGACACAGTGATTACACATTACCAATTGGTGACTTTGAATTTAAGCGCATTGTATTTGTGTTAGTAACTTAGCTGTACATTGTTTAGTTTTAGCCTACTTACGAATTACCATTAACGTTAACTATTATGTAAGCATAAAATGTTCCCTAAGTTGTTTCCATTGAGTTAAAACAAAATAATTTAAACCAACGCTCCTGTTAAATTAGTTCTAGTTCTTAATATCACAGTGGGGTGTACCAGTAGAGCGTTACCCCGTTTTTGAGAGTTGAGGTAAAGACGTCGCATAGCCCACTCCAGCTTAGATCAAAGCATGCTTTGGCGTAAGCTCGCTGGGCAACAGCGCTTGTTCCTCTGGCGACAAAGGTTGCTGCTGCTGAGGTTTCCTTAGTGGTAGTATGGGTAGACTCAGAGGCGATGTCGATGCTTCTTTGCAGGACTCGCCCTTACGCGGCGGAGGCAGCCAGAAGCCAAACAATAGAGCTGCACTAAGTTGGTACACGCCGGCCAGCAGCATGCTTAGTGAGACGATCCATTGAAGTAATGGACATATGGTGAATAGAAAGTGGATAAGCGCATGCAAAGTCGCTGAAAGATCATCTATGGTCAGATCTATCCAGAGCAGCGGCAGCACTGTGTTCTCAAAGCGCGACATGATCCGGGTGAAACTGATCTCACCCACGACCATGTTGGCTTGAAGACGCATATGCACATGCATGGGCACGCCCAGTTGCTGGAGGAAAAGAGGTTGGTGTTATTAGATGATATTTGTAAAGAAGACGTGAACAAATTATGATGGCGATGAAAATTAGATTGAAATGAGGTTTAATCTAAACTTATTAAAGAAGAGGTTGCTTATCTGCGACTAAGTTAAGGGGGGTTGCTTTGTTGTTATGGATTTGTACTATTGAAAGAGGGGTTGCGGATAGCTATAGATGATCAAGTCCCTAGTTTCGATGACTTCGTGTATGAAGTCAGTGAATGACTGCCGCTTGTCTCTAGGGGAGATGGCAGAGCAGCTTTCCATTCACCTGATCCATATCATCGGACTTTGAGGGAAACTGCATTGCGGATGAACTGGGTAGAAAAGGAACTAACAGCACCCCCTTCAAGACAAGGAGGGCCTGGGTATACCCATGGCCAGCTGTAAACTGAGAATACGAAACTTTTTCGCTCTCTGTGCAAATAAAACGTGGAATCGAATATCGAACACGTGTAGAATCTCGCGGCAAACTTGGCCGACATACTGCAGTAAAAGAACCAAAAAACTTTGCTGTCTGAATAGAGCCCAGTGCTCATCTGTTATCCGTGCCATCACAGGACTCTGGTTGGTAGGAAACCACGCATCCAGGTTGAATGGTTTCCACCATGACTTCTGTAAAAGTTGTGGCGATGAAGAGAAGCTGGAGACGGTGGAACACTTCTTCTGTCACTGACCTAGACTGGGCAGTAAAAGATTTAGGTTCCTAGAGTCACACTTTCTAGACGATTTATCTCAGCTCTCTCTGAACAGAGTCCAAAATGCCTTTTAAAGTTCATTCAAGCAGCCGGATGGCTTCCTCACCTCTTATAGGGGACCTCTCAAGTGAGGAAGAGTGATGAAATAGCTCACTGTTGGGACGTCAGTCCCAGCTGCCGCCCTAACCAAACCTAACCAAACCTTATCACTGAAATCTGCACTGTAATGAAAGTAGTTCGATAGACACGATCATCTATGGTGATAAAAATTATATGTTAATGATTTCTTCTCTTAGCTACAGGAAGGTATTCACGCAATATGATATATGCGGCAGAAAGAGAATAAATTTAGATTACTTCTTAACTTACTGGATTCAATGTGAAAATTGATTTCATCCTAGACTCATCCGGTTTAAGACCATCAAAAGGTTCCAGTAAGCTAGGATCACCGTGCATAAAGTGTGGAAAGCTTACGCCCAAAGGAAAGCCTAAAAGTAAGACATAAGAAGCTTAGCAAAAAGAAAAACAATTATGGGTTTTGGCTTTCACTTACTATAATAGCAGGGTGAGACACTGCCCACACCTCGCTTTAAACAACGATTATTTTTACAAAAGCATGCCGATTTGTTATCGTGCAGCTCGCTATCAAAAGCGTCAGGATCCATAACATATTCAAGGCCCTCTAGTCCATTATGTACCACGTCACGATTGTATCTTACGGGCAGCAGACGGCAGAAAGTTCGGCGATATATTTTAAACGTGTCATTCTTGTTCATGTCTCGTGGAAAGAGCGTGGCATCGTGAGCGCCACGAAAACGACTACATGGGGCGCTATAAGTCACGGAAAGAGCATTTTAGCAACTGTTCACGAACTCCACTTTTACTTTATAGGTACTTACTCAGTTTTCTCATCGTACAGCCACTGCTTGAAACCTTGTTGATGGTTAATGCTGTTCAAGGAGTAAGCACGCGGCGTATTTGGATTTAGATTAACACCCTGCGAATCCCTGCGCTCCGGCAAATTCATATTGAAAATATTGCTCTCGTTACCCTCACGAAAGAGCTATAAGAAGTTTGTGTTGAGCTGAGCTTTGAACGAATTGCAATTTTAGCTTACCTTTTCCATCAAACCAAAGGTTTCAAAATCAATCAAGCTGGGTATAAACCTGGAAGCTAATTGCACCAAACGATCTTCATAGCCCCACATATAGTCATGCACTGTAACATCCACCATGGGCTGCGCATTAAGACGCTTGGTCAGAGCGCTTAGACCCAGTGCAGCAAACATGGATATGCTGGCAGCCTTGGTGCTGACGCCCATAAAGGGTATATTGGGCGCAAATATGCGATCCTTTTTGGGATCACCTATGGAGCGCTCTGGCACAAAAATATATTCACGACGCGGCGTATACGTAATGGTATTATTAGCTTCATTCAAAGTCACATTATGATTGCTAAGCACCTCCTTGTAGACATAGGGACCGATCTCTTCAACTTTTATCTTTGCATCCGTGCCGGCTATAAAAGCATCGGCATTTGTATAGTTGAACATATAAACCTGCAGATACACATCAAGTGGAGGGAATAACCAGAGCGCGTACATAAAAGTGCCCGGTTTCAGGGTCAGTTGCTGCAAAAGAAAACAACTTAGTGGTGGTCAAGTTAGGCGAGGGCTTTGAACTTACCCAGTCCACAATAAGCTTTACAGGATCTGTCAATATGATCAGAGAGCCAAAGAACAGCAGCGTCATGCCTAAGGCGGCGCGTTGCAGCAACTCTGTAAGGTTTAAGGTCAAGTACGGATGAAATTATGCAACGAACTTGGCTTCACATATTTGCTTATGATTATAACAAGTTTTCTTAACGCGTGCCCCAGCTGCCAACTACTTTATTGACCTTCCTTCATTGGAGATCTGTGACCTACCTCAATGGCAGACATGGGAAGTCAAAACAAAAAATTATCCCGAGAGTTCAATAAACGTTCTTCGATTTTATTGTAGGCCAGCAGCTCAATGAGCCAGTGGAACAAGATATTCGAAGAAATAAGGAAGAGAAACTACTATAAATTGAAAACGTCATAACCTGCATTTCATGTTGTTTTGACAATTACCAGAGAATGTTTTGACTGGAAATATCTTGTGGTATCTTTTATGCGGTTTTTGTTTAATTTTGACAGCCGTAAAATGCACTTCCTTAAAGGAGAAACGTAAACAGAGGCAGATTTTAATGTTTTTCCAAGAATTCTCAAGACTTAAACAAAAAATTGCGGTTCGACGCAAAATATTTTGAGTAGTATGTTTAGTATTATTGCTTCAGAGCCTACTAAAAACGACTTCTTTTGCCTTAAAGAAGTGCATAAAGTATTTCAATTTTTGTTGCTTGTAACTCACAACTTGTTTAAGGTAACTTCTTTGTAAAGTGTAAGAATTTAAGTGGTATTTTTGATTCTTAGTTTTGCATTTTAATCAGCCTAATTATTTTTCAAATAAATACCAAATATCTTCAATGCATGTTTTAAAATATCTCAGCTTCATTTCTTTTCGAAGCCGCGTTTATAGTAATTGCTTTCTTAGAAAACAAAAGTTATTGTATAAATTAACGTAAAATGAACCATATGAGGCCTATAAATCTCTCTGAGCAGCGGTTGGCAACCTTTTTCTATGGCCGAAGGTCTTGTGGAGTGAGTTTTCAGATAAAATGCCTTATTATGTCACGGGAGACAAGTTTATTTGATTTTTGGATATAGGGATTATATAATGTTGCTTTCATTGGGGTGTTGCAGAGATACTCGATAGAAATCAAGTTAGATTTCAATAATTCGTTTGTTTATGATGATATCAGAGGTGTTGTAGTGTTCCCAAGCACTGTATCAAGTTTAAAGCTTTGGTGAACCATTCTTCGAATTTTTGGGCTTAAGAAAACATTGAAACAAATTTTGGAATTCGGTAGCTTTTTAGAGTTGGCAAGCTATGCCCCAAAATTGATCGCAATCGGTTATCATATAATCTCCATTAAAACGAGCGGTAAAAAAAAGTTTTCAAAAATCGTTGTGGTTCGTTTGAAGATATCCTAACTTTATTTAACGATCCCATATGGAAGACTGAGTGTGTGCCCTCATCTTGGAAAGCAGGAATAATCATCAAGCTACCAAAGAAAGGAGACCTTACTGACTGGCGAGGAATAACTTTGCTAAAAATACTAGAACTTTACTGAGAAAAAATAGAGCCATCAATTCGCCATGAACAGGCAGGCTTCAGATCACACAGGAGTTACGTAGACCAGGCTTACACACTACGCATAATAAGCGAAAAAGCAGTGGGGTGGCGCACACCACTGTACCTCCTGTTCATCGACTTCAAGAAGGCCTTCAGATTCAGTAGACAGAGCAGCGATATGGCGGGCATTAGCAAGGAGAGGAGTGCCAGTCAACATCGTATCAATAGTAAAAGCGATGTACGATGTTGCGGACTTGGCGGTACTACACAACGGGAAAATTTGTGCACCTTTCCAAACAAGCACTGGTGTTAGGCAAGGATGCCCCCTATCACTACTACTATTCAATATAGCAGTTGAACGAGGTTATGAGAGATGTATGCAGGTCTAGGCGTGGGTTTACGTGAAGTCTCACTCGTCATTTGGAAGACCTGGATTGCGCGGACGACATTTGTCTCATTTCTCATAAACTAAGTGATATCCAAGCCGAAGTGAATGATCTCGAGATCCTTGCGAGCAATGTTGGACTCTCGATAAACGCATCCAAAACCAAAGCGATGCATCTCAACCATATCAGCCAATGTAGCGTAATCATCTGCGGGAATACTATCGACTTTGTCCATAGTTGCTCATACCTTGGCACCACAATTTCCAGCAGTGGTGGGGTGGTTGAGAATATAGAAAATCGTCTAAGCAAAGCGCTATCAGCTTTTGGACGGCTTATTCCTCATATGGAGAAACCAGCAATTAGCAGAAGAACAAAGCTGAGGATCTTCAATGCGAGCGTCAAATCCATCTTGTTGTACGGCAGCGAAACGTGGATGGCCTCGCAGAGAATGCTATTAAAAGTACAATCATTCGTAAACAAGTGCCTTAGAGTTATAGGCAGGATATTCTGGCCCAACAGGATATCTAACGCGGAACTATGGCACTACACTAGTGAATTTCCTATCTGTAACCAGATAAGAACACGCAAGTGGCATTGGATTGTCCAGCAGCATCGTCACGATGTCTTTGGAATGGAACCCCCAAGGAAGCACACGAGTCAGCCGGGACACAGCAAAGCAAACTGCGCCAAACCTCGGACTCTTCCGGTGGAAAGTTCTTGTTGAAGCCCTAAGCTCCCTAGAGGAGTACTAAATGGAAAAAATAATATTATAATTTGACGATCCGAAGCAGAGTACCAAATTTGATCAAAATGGTTTTGTTTTTCTTTATGAAAATATTGTAACCAAATTTGCCAACAAAATATCTTTTGGAGTTCTTAAGCAATATAACTGTAAAGTGAGACTTTAACGCACGTCATCCTTTTGATTTATTTAAGTTGTTGCTTTTAATTATAATTTTTCACATAGAAACAGATCACGCTATATTTTGGCACTCAGTCGGGCACTTTTGCATTTCTGCATCGTTGTTAGGGCTGTTCGTGTCAGTTGTCAGGCAGTTTGGCATTTCTGCCCGACAAATTGAAGAAAAACAATATAAACATTGAAGTTTTGAACATTTATTAAAGTTTATTTAAGTATCTTGTTAAGTCGACTACAACAGGAAAGGCTTGGTCGAAACAACTTCTGGTAAAATGGCTTCGATCTCCCAGAATCTGTCGCTTTAGACAGACAGAGACTGAATTGTCTACAACTATTTTTTTGTTTGAGGGCTTATCGCTTTGTAATGATTTTTGTAGGGTCTACCCCGCTTACTTCCGTTTATAGATACTCTTTGGTAAGGTACAAAAATGCAAAAGCATTTAATCATCTTCCGAATATTTTAATATATTATAAAAACCAATTCATTTAAGTTAAGCCGAAAAATCAATAAATTTTATTGAAATAAAATAAGCCCTATAAAGCTAACAGCTTAAAAGATACACAATTCTCACGACTAAGTATCATTTTAACGTTCAAGCTAATAAAATTCCACATTTACGATGCATAAAATAAATTTTCTAAACAATCAATGCTAATATGGCCATTATCAAAACGCCTTTTGATTAGTTACTTGGTCAGAAAACTGACAGTTTTAATAAAATACAAAATTTCCGGTTCAAGCTAAAGTAAATCTAATAAATATAAAACATTTAAAGCTGATAAGATTGACACATATATTTGTGTGTGACCTCAGAAGTGCAACTTTTTAAGCATGATATTTATAACTATTACTTTGATAATTGTCACATATTGTTTATCTAAGCTCTAATGGAACTTTCCCTGTATTTTTATAGAAAACCTTGTGTACCAGCCTGAATGACATTCAAAACATTTAACAAAAACCCAAAACAGAAGCCTTAACATAATTATCAGGCAAATCCAAAAATTGACACGCTTTAAGCACTTGCCAATTAGATACAATACTAAAAGTATCTGAATACATCATATTTGCTAAACAATGAAAAAAAACAAACTGCCAGCTAGATCAATGAACCGCTTAAAAGCCTCTAAGCCAATTCTACACGCTGCCAAATCTAACAAAATACTATCGCAACAACATAAACTCATTAACAATTTTGTCACGGCGCAATAGGTTCAAGATTTTACAATTAAAACAGGCCGAGATACAAAAAGCAAAAGTTACAGATACATTTCTTTGATAAGCTCATTCTTGCCTTGAGCATGACAGCTCAAAAGATTTGTTTGAGCTTCAAACAAAGCGCTCAAATTATTCTGCTGCAATGTATCTAAAGGCCAAACGAAGACAAAAAAAAACCCAAAAATCCATGGCTTGAAAGATTATGCAATTGCATTATAAAAAAAACCAACTCTATCTCCAAGTCTACATCCAAGTTCCAGCCCAAAGTCACTGCCAACAGGTCTTATGAATGAATGAAGCTTGTCTTGGCGCCAGCTTTTTGTTGTATCTTATGAATCAGTGTGCGTAACTGAACTTGTTTCTGTCAAACAACTCCAACGCTCGCTCAATAACAGCCAAAAAGATACATTTGTATCTGTAGCTTTGTCAGCCAGCTAACTACTTGTCTGCAGCCAACTGAAGTTCAAGTTCGTTGCAATGTACCCGGCGCTCCGAAAACTTGAAAACGTGTTAAAAAATGCAGGCCCGAAATTTTTTATTTTTACTGCCTTGCCTCGATACGGACCGCACTGCTGACCCACTGAAGTCAAGAATTTATATCTTTAAATATAGCCATATATATACATAGATATATATATTTCAACGCATTTGAGCACCTTCAAATAAAACTGTGTGACAATACACTTCCGTCAAATGACAATAAATTAAGCAAATACGCTCAACGAACAAAAAAAAAAAACGTCTACGCTTTTGTATCTTAAAGATACAACTCATACAAGCGCACGCTCGTTTTGTTTGTGCTCGCTCGTTGCTTGTTTGAATGTTTTCCAAGTTTCTCGCTAATGATTAATCTTACATTGTTGTTGCTGTTTGCTTTTAATCATCATCACCAAAAACCCAAAAACCCTTAAATAGTCGCAAAGTCAAAAGTTTTTCAAACTAACAATTAGACGCCTGCCTGCCAATAAGGAAAAGTAAATAACGCGCCAAGTTTATACTGGTTCGAGAGCGAAACATCCAAAACATCCGAAACATCGGGGCTTCGGAGCTGAGGAGCTTCGGATCTCCCCAGAGATCGGTTGTTTGGCTTTGAAACTGTTAGCCAAACTGTCTATGTGTGTTTGTTGTTGGACAACATTGGCTTTGTTGTTGTTGTTGTTGCTGTTGTAGCTGCTTTAACAATTGTTTTATTTGCATTGTTCAGCAGCTGAGCGCATGTTTTGCTCTCAGCTGTTAACATGATTGTATCCTATACCCTTTCTAGTTGAAGGGTATATTCATTTGGTGAGTAGGTGTGTAACGTAGTGAGGGAGACGCGGCAAAATTAGCTGCCATATGGGCAGGGGAAGAAATAAGTTGATAAAGGCATGATCTTTTGTCTGTCTAAAGTTCTACGATAAACAAATTCAAGATTTGGATTCCTTATATACCCACACCGGTAGACGAAGTGTATTTTTTTTGTTAATTCACCACTATTCTTAAGACAGTCAAATTTTATGCAAAAGCTATATGGTCTTAAATTACAAATATTTAGTTTGTAGTAAAATGTGACAAATTGAAAAATCTTTCGATTAATATCAAACAATCGAACAATCGTGGAACTGAACAAAGCTTTCATTAGCCTGCTTCTCGGTATCCCAGAGCAATTCCAGCAATCCCAGGCTTGACCTTAACCAAATTTTTGTACAAACTTCATATGATGCTGCCTTCTAAGTTGCTATAATCGGCTTATATTGAAGCTCATTTGAAAAATAGAACCTTGATGGGGTAGACTATTTGTCCACTGTTACTATGGTCTCAGTAAGCAGTGGGAAGCAGAGACCTCTCTCGACCAACAAAAGTAAAACTCTACAAGACGCTCATCTTGTCCGTGCTCTTATAAGGCGCAGAAGCATGGGTTGTGGCACGGACACATGCATCTGCTCTTGGGGTGTTTAAATGAAAAATTCTTCGTAAAATCTTCAGTCCCGTTCGTTTTGAGGACGTACGAGCTCTACGATGACATACATGTTGTCCAGCGCATCACAATATACCGTCTGCGCTGGCTTTGGCATGTCGTACGTATGGATAACGATGCTCCGCGAAAAAGTTATTCGAATCGAAAGCCGACAAAGGAAGATGAATGACCTCGACTCCGATGGAAAGATCAAGTCGAGGAGAACCTTTCCTCCCTTGGTAATTCTAATTGAAGAGTGCGGCACAAAGCAGAGGCGCCTGGCGAGAGCTGTTGAGGTTGGCCGTAACCCGAGAACGGGTTGTAATGGCCACACAATGAATGAATGAATGAGTGAAATTCATATAATATCTGTGTCGTAAGGATATCTGTTTAAAGTCTCAAAGCCGTCTAGGGTTCCAGATTTAAATTTATAATAAGGGTTGCATACACTTGTGATGGTCAAAAAAAATATAGACATTATTTTTTTCTAAAGTATGAGGAGTACTTTCTAGATTATCTTAAAGAACTTTTATAAAGATTTAGGCAAAATAATAGATTTTAAATATTATATTGCTAGTATTTAGTAGAGCTGGTACCGATTTGATTTAAAATCGATATAATCGTTTCTTTTTTCTGATAATAAAATCGATTCTTGTTTATTGAGCATCGATCTTTTATGTACATACATTATGGCGGATCAATTTGTATGAGGCAGGAAATCGGCTTAGGGGTCTCAGCGATTGCAATTCTTTGATTCATTTTAAGCATTTGAAGCTATGGGCTCAAAATAGTTATCGAGTAGTCCATTTTTTTAAAATAGAGTTTTTTTTTAAAAATATGCAATAATCGACTTAGAACTTCATTTTCCTCTATCCAAAATTTTTTGGGGTCGAGAAATCCATTTACCCACCTATTTTTAATTTTGTGTGTGGTGCAGAGGGCTTTTTGAGAGTTTTTTTAATTTTTGTTTTCAAAACTGACGAAAGCTTTAAATAAATAATTTTTATGTTTTCTCTTATTAAGTTTTGAATTTTGAATCGAACGAATAATTAATAAAATTTGTCTTTCATCAAGTTTTGAATTTTAGTTTTCGTTTTTTATATTATGGAAATAAATTTAAGAGAATTTTGTATAAATATTTTTGTTTGTCTAAAGATTTCCTTTCCTTAACTTGTTAGCGCTAACCGTTTTAGTCCGATTGATCGATTAAATCGAGTTTTTTGTGAGAATCGGTAGAAAAGATCGATTCTCGAAAATTGATGATCGAGCCCAGCTCTAGTATATAGCTATAAAGTCAAAACCGATTCGAATAACCAAAATTTCATTGTTTTTTTAAGTAGCGTTGCGAAGGATTCTTGAGCATCGATTACTTTTTGCAGGCTAGCTACTATCGTATTCGAGAACGAAGAAATTTTAATTTAAAACAACTTTTGGTTGGGACTAAAGACACTGTTTTCGAAAATAATTTTTGTATAGCAACAGAATATAAGCAAAAAAAATCATACTTAGGAATTTCAGATAAAGCATTCTTCATAAGTCATGCTTATGATGATAACCTCAGCTTTAGAAATTTGACATTGTAAAAATTTAATAAATCATTTTAAAATTTAATTAATAAAATATGTCACAAATGATTATTAAAAAAACACCAAATTTGGATAACTATGTCACGGTACATATGTTTATTATGGATATTTATGAGGTTACATTATATAGCTCCCAAAGTGAACACCTCAAAAAACCAATCGAAATTTATTATATCATAAGCAATTTGGTATTCGAAAGTTTTTAAGAGCTCCCTAACCCATTTCCAAATTAAACTAAAATTCATTCCGATACAACGGTCGGATCGGCCGAAAAATAATCGTATCCAAATTCAGAAAATTCGAGGCACTTTGTCGAATTTAAATTAAAAATGTTTATTTATATGTTTGTTTGCTGTGATAATAAAGGGTAACTCAAGGTCGACCTGCCTTAACGTTAAACAAATTTCTTTGGCTTTTATAGAATGATTATTTTTTTCGTCATCGATAAGGATTGTATAGATATATGGAACTGTCAGAAGCAGGAGAGAGAATAACGGTTCGTTTTTCCCACAAAGACTTTTACTACCTTTTACTACCTTAGCTACCTGAGGCTATAGAGAGTTGTGCATCTATCAGTCAGCTACATTTCCAGAATTATTAGAGCTAGATATACAAATTGTTTTCCAAAGCTTCAATCTAAATTAAAAGCTCGCCTTATAAAAATTATGAAGCTCAAATATATAAAATTTATAATTTTAGTTCAGATATATTTGTATGTATATCCCTATAAAGGTACTAAGGTAAGATTAATCAATATCCATATTATTGAAATTTTAAAAGTAAATACACCTAATTTTGCTTTTACGCGGTTAATACGATCCAAGAAAAACCTTTAAAATAATTGCGCGTAAAAGGATATATGGATAAAATCCTTATGCTGCTAAAAAAACAATTTTTAATAATTTTGCCCTTACTAAAGTTCTAAAAAGTAAGGTTAATAAAAATTGAAAAACATAATTTGTGTATATATTATACGTCTTTCCGTCTTTCAGAGCTCCGCTCATAAAAAAGGTAGAGAGACAAAGCCTGTATTTTATCGGAGAATCTATTTACGCACACTCCATCTCAACATTTTTTTCCTAATTTATATATAGTTTGCTAAATCTCTTAAAGTCTTTATATGATCTAATCTTTTGTTGCAGCAAACTTTTTTTAGCAGAAGGAAAATTTTCCAATTTTTGAATAAATCGCCAAATTCTTCTAAGGGGGAACATCAAGGCCTAATTACCAAAAATTTAATGCTTCAAATTTGAGATACTCCAGATATGGAGTAATATGCTGTTAATGCTGATAAAAAATATTGCACAAGTTTTTTTTAAATATGCCATTTTTCTGTAAATATTTGAATTTTCTTCATATTTCAGAAGTTAGAATCATTAAACCCGAAATAGACCTTCCATTTCTTTCTGATTAAATGTTTAATTTTGACTGACATTTTGTTTATTTTTTTTATTATGTAAAAATTGATAAAGTGAAGCTGTTCGAATTAAAATTAAACAAATTTAACAAAAATCAGCAGATTCGTAAATAAAAACTGCACTCATCAAAATCAATATCAACTTTTTGGGTGCATCACCCCGAAATCTTTCACAAACAGATTTTTCAACCGACAGAATAAAACAAATAATTTATTATATTATAATTCTCTACCCAGTTGTATTTGATAAGTCAGGCTGATAATGTGAATAAATGAAGTAAAATTTTGAGATTTTTTCTAGACATTTTCTTATCAGTTGAACATATTGTATGTGTCATATTAGAGTCTATAATGTTTTAGTTAATTAATTAAGCGTTGTATATGAGGCTATTAATTTTTAGTGCCTGTCATGACACGTCTCCCACTAATCATCCTAAAAAGCTTCCCATTTTTCAGCAAAAAAAAAACTAAAAGTTGAGGTAAGCAAAGGTCGCATATAAATTAGCTTTAGAGTATATTATAGTCGACTTGCCCCGACTGTAACCGACTTGAATTTTGCTGACTTGCTTTTTTTTTTGTATTTTCTGTTTTATGTAACATTTCTCGACGAGCTAAAAAATTTTGCAAATATTTTATTTGTAAGACGTGCTTGGATGTTCTGAGAACAGTTTAACTAAGTACATAAGGCTACAAGTATTTGTTCTTTGGTAGAGAGGCAACTTTAGTGGACGTAACGAAGCTGTTGGACCATTGCCTAGAGACAAGCCTAAAATGTTTCGTATCTTTTGAGAGCTATAAACGTAACACCAGGGAATGGTCCTAATGCAGCTAATTGAACTTGGCCATAGAGTTACGGTTGGATTAAAACGCTTGGGATTGTCTGGGAATGCGTGAATTGGTAGGGTAGGTAAGAAAAATAAATCTTGAAAGCATTGCAAAAATGGGGATTGAGAAAGGAATAGTTTTCGGGGCCAATTTTTAAATAAATTAAGATTCTTTAAATAGGCCAAAATTCACGAATATCTGATGAGTATCTGGTGAAAATTGCTTGGATCATCAGAACTACAGAGATTTATCTTTCGAAAAAATTTCATACACTTAGCTATTTATTCATGTGCTTACAGATCCGAATAATAAAATAATAAGTACTTAGAAACGTATCAAGAGAATAAGAGAGATTGTAACCATATAGCTTATCGTAACCCCAAAGATGTTTTTAAGCGATATATTAATATCCATATCTTTGAGATCTTAAAAGCTAGAGACTCAAAAAATTACCTTTATCTGTTCGTGAAGTTCCTTTTTTAATAAAGTTCCTTCTTTGTTTCCTAGAAGTGCAAAATCTACAGATATAAATCCCACGGTGAGAACTTTCAAATCAATTATTTCATTAATATTTTGTTTCGCATATTATTTCCCAAGATTTGTAGCTCTCAGAAAAAATTATGGTAAAAAATCGTTTTCTTGTAAAAACATTCTTGAAACAAGAATTGGAATTTGATCTGAAAGAAAAATTTTCCACATCTTTGTTTACAGTGCTGGCCATTTTAGGACATGTGACTAAACTAAATGGCGCCAGTAATTTATGCTAGATGGCGCCAGCAGCAACTACACATATTTTATGTAAGCGCTAAAAACAAATAGTGAAATAAATAAATTGTAAGGGAAAGGCAAAAAGTAGACGGTCCCAAATATTTAAGTGGTCCTACACTTTCATTATTATATCTATTTTTATTTTGATGTTTCTGCTAGCGCCATCCATTGGTAAAGAAAAAATGGGCAGCACTGGTAATCGACGAGGCTGCGTACAAGAGAGCAAAATTCTTTACCCTAAGAATTTTGATGGCGTCTTTTTTATGTGAAGTTTTGGTTTCTTTTAGAGCTTTTGTGTTGCTGCGTCCTGGCACTCGAAAACTCTCATATTAGAAGAAATAATTATAATATATGAGTAAAATAAAATCTTTAATTGGTTCAAAAATGATACAAATATTTTGAATCAGAATTTTTGAATTGAAAAATTCTATACTCAAACTAATATTTTCTTCATTCGAAAACTTTGTTTTCAAAATGCAGTTCTTGAAATGATATAAGAATTCTACATTTACCCAAGCCATAAAGATTGCGATTATGACGAAATCCTTCATTTTGTGATATAAACTATACAATTTTTGTAGAATATTGGATTTCGATAAACAAATCAAGCTTTCCAAATAACTTAATAAATATGTTTTTTCTAACAGAACTTGTAGAGCCTCTGATACAATATCTTATCTTCTTATATCTAAAATTCTCGTGTCACAATGTTAATTACCTAACTCCTCCGAAACGGCTGGACCGATTCTCATGAAATTTTGTCTGCCTATTGAGTAGGTATGAGAATCGGCCAACATCTATTTTTCATACCCCTAACATACCCCTAACTAGCCTACATTTTTCCATACTCCTCCGAAACGGTTGGACCGATTCTCATGAAATTTTGTATGAAATTACCAAGAAATAATTTATATGACGAAACAATGTTTGCCGGGTCAGCTAGGTTAAATATATTATAAGTAAATTCATGCAAAATCGGTAGAAATAAGAAGCTACATCTTCTACTGTTCAACAAAGATAATGCTTATTTCATAGTCTTTACCCATTTTAAATCTATATATTCGGCAGTGCTACGAAAAAAGCATCAGAAAACTTTATTCGGATGAAACCGAAATTTAGGGGTCCCTATTTCACCAAAACGTATTTTTCATGTGATTTAAAACCGATTTTTTTTTGTTGCAAGCGGACGATTATAAATAAATTTTATACTACCCCAAAATTGAGTCTACAATCTCTTTTTTTGTTAATTTGTTCAGCATTTACTTGACTCTAATTGATCTTACAAAACTCGTTATCTTCGATAAATATCTCTTATCAACAAGCTCAATTTAGTCCAACATATTTCCATACATCTCTGACCCACTAATCACACCCATTGATCTTTTGGGCCAATGTTGTGTTGTATTTCATAAAGGTCGTTGGAATTTCAAAAACGTTCATAACAATGTTTGTTGTCAAATGAAATGAGCTGATCTTAATCTTTGGATTTCATGGTAAAGCGGTAATACGTGAGTTTTTTTAGTATAAAAAAAAAATACATTTCGTATGTAAACTAAATTACATTGAGCTCTACGATTACACGTATTGGAAGTAAACTTTGGAATAAGCTTCCACTCAATGACTTTGCCAAATCGATGCAACAAGTTAACAGCAATTATTTACCACTTAAATAAAAAATAAACAATCTTTTTTTAGAACTTGCATCTAATATAAGTTATGTGTCATTTAAATCAAATAATTTGCATAGTCTAGAGAAAGGGTGATTTTATTTTAGTGAATTTTTAATGCACTTTACTTAGAGGGTCAAGGGTCTGAGTGACTTTTGAAATGTGCAAGTAGGCGTGGGAAATGACTCAAACGGAGGGATAAGAAAATAGTGGAATGTTGGGAGATTTTCTAGAATCTTAAGTTTGTATTCTATTATAAGCATCGTTACTGATTCAGCGATATTTCTATGTCTGAGCCATCTGTCCATAAGGACCCAAGGAGTGAGTTAGGAAGGAAGTGAGATATTCAGGTCTTCCTTAGCATCCCCAACTATTCCACCATACTTAATCACTCTACCGATCTTCCAATCTTGTCTAACTTACCCTGGTACAAATCCAATTTTGTTCGGCTTATCAATATATAAATATTATGAAGAAAAATGACTCAAATGAAGGGATAAGAAAATCTTGGAATGTTGGGAGATTTTCTAGAATCTTAAGTTTATATTCTATAATTAGCACTGTTAGTGATTCAGCGATATTTCTCTGTCTGAGCCATCTGTCCATAGGGACCCAAGAAGTGAGTTAGCAAGAAAGTGATATATTCAGGTCTTCAATAGCATCCCCAACTATTCCACCATACTTAATCACTCTTCCGATCTTCCCATCGTGCCTACATTCTTTCATTCTACACCAAAATGGACCTTAACCTGGTTCAAATCCAATTTTGTTCGGCTTATCAATACATAAATATTATGATAAAAAATCTGCAGCCCCAAAATCAGATAATTATTATGGTAAACCCAAATCGACAATTTTTCCGAATAATTCTTTGAGTAGCATAAATTAAAGAATTTACACAGAACTCATTAAAAGGGAAAAAAATGAAGAATTCATTTGTTATTACTATCCAATCTTTATCAATTAAAGAAATTTAAAGATGTCAAAATATATTCTACGAAATCATTTCCGGATACAATACTAAATATTGTTTAAAGTGACATTGTATTGTAAATAAAATCGTCACGTAATGAAAAGAGTTATGCTATGTAAGTGGAGTTCTGATCAGATTTTACGACTTAAGATAATATACCATCATGATATTTTATAATTTAAAGCTACAGCCAAACAAATAAACTAGTTCCTAAAAGGAACTTTTGGGTAGAATAAAATGGTAAATCAAATCGTCACGTAACGAAAGGAACTATGTGAGTAGACTTCTGAAGTGATATTTTATTTAAAAAAAACACAGTCCCAAAAAAAACTAGGGAACTTTTGGATGTTGAAGAATGAAATGGTAAATAAAAACGTCACGTAACAAAAAAAAACTATGGTGTACGAGGGTGGATTGATAAGTTTCCGGCCTGACCAAGAGATGGCGCCCCAAGGCCTACCTTGAGGTGGCGTTCTATAGTACCATCCTTAGATAGCTTGTAGCTATAGTTTCAGCCCGATCGCCATATTAGTTTAGATTTGAGAGCACACTGAACAAGACGCCTCTGTGTTTTTCTTGAAAATTTCTTGAAAAATTGATTCGAAAAAACATTTCTACCGCCAATTTGACGTTGTATATAACCGTTGACGAATCTTGGGTCCACCACTACACTCCTAAAACCAAAGAACAGTATAAACAGTGGATTGGACCAGGGGAACCAACTCCAAAGAAGGCAAAAACTATTTTTCAGCGAACAAGGTTATGGCTTCTGTTTTTTGGGATGCAAGAGGTATTAAATACATTGATTACCTTGAAAAGGGTAAAACTATCACTGGTCAATACTACGCAGACTTATAGCAGCGTTTGAGCCACGAGGTGAAAATTAAACGACCTCATCTGGCGAAGAAAAGAATCTTGTTTCATCACGATAACGCACCAGCGCACAAGTCAATCGTTTCGATGGCTAAAATCAACGATCTGAAGTTTGAATTGATGCCGCACCCTCCCTACTCTCCAGACCTAGCCCCAAGTGACTATTATCTGTTTCCTAACCTCAAAAAATGGCTTGGCGGTAAGAGATTTGCGGACAATGAAGAAGTAATCGAAGCTGTAAATGGGTATTTTGAGGAGCTTGACGAATCAGTCCATAGAGATGGCATTACTAGACTAGAACACCGCTATGAGAAATGTATCAGCCTTGGAGGAGATTATGTTGAGAAATAAAAAAAAAAATTCTTAAAAACGTTGTTTTTCTTGGTCAGGCCGGAAACTTATCAATCTACCCTCGTATAAGAAGACTTTTAAAAAAATATTACGACTTAAGATAATATACTGTATTATTTTACAATTTAAAACCACAGCCAAAAAAATAAACTAGTTCCTTAGTGGAACTTTTGGGTAGAGTGAAATGGTAAATAAAATCGTCACGTAACGAAAGAAACTTTGTTAAATGAGTAGACTTCAAAGGATTGGCACCAAACGAAACGTAGGCTTGAGTCCCTGGTTACAAGATTTACAAGATTTCCTGAAATCAATTATTATCGAAAAACTACGACAATTTATAAAAAATTCCGAAAGCTATGTAACAAATGACTTTTGTATACTAAAAACATTTAATATTCATATTTAACTACTTTCAAAACATTAAAAACCTATAAACTGGTACTAACTATATTTAAGCCTTCTGGTTAAATATTAAGCTCTAAATTGGACTATGATAAAGTCCCTATTAAGTTGTTGGGTAAAACTAATTGATATTATTAAAATGCTATCAAGTCTTGTTTACCTGCCCTAACCCATTCTTATTATATTCTAACTAGCTGCAGCTCGTATAATATAAATTACTACATTTTAATAGATCTATTAGCATTTAAAATTGCTTGGATTAATTTTTAATCACTTTGGTGGGCTTGCATTTTTTTTTTCTTAATGTTCTAAGAATCCCAGTGAATACGGTAATTAAAGTATATTTAGTTTAATAAAGGCAGATTTGCATTTTTTTACCCCCAACGTGACTTTACAAGATTATTAATTGTGATAAAGTGATTGAGATAGTAAACAACTTTTCTTTTAAAGTATGTCAAATGTGCGTTTCCGACTGGAATGGCAATTGGTTCAATAAGATTCTGTAAAGTGTATAAATTAATATAATTATAAAAATAATTTATTCTGGTTTGTTCTAATAGTTCTCTCTGTCTCTAAGAGACATGTGCGAAACTTTGAAACGAAAATCGGCTAAGATTTATGGTTCACGCTATTCTGCCAGCGCGTGTCTGCAAATTGGTAGAATATCTTTGTCGACTTGATAGAACCAAAACAAATATGAATATTCAAAAAACGTGAAAGTGTTAATGCAGAAAACAAATTTATGGCATAAAAAAAAAACTTTTTTTTTGTTTTCAGTAGGCCCAAGTTATGTTTATCTTTATAAAAAACAAAAGTAAAATGACTTGGCAGCTTTAAAAAATTAGCTTTAAAATATAAAAGTCATTAACCTTTTTTGCTACTTTTCGAGAGATGAAAAGTTATTTTCCACACAAAAATAAAAACGTGCTTTTTATTGTATTTAGAGCTATAGTATAATCTATTTTTATACCCTGTACCGTATGGTCCAAGGGTATATTAAGTTTGTGCAAGCCGAAAATGTATGTAACATATAGAAGGAGACGTCGGAGACACCCCAAAGTTACCTAAAATATGATCAGGGTGAATAGAGAAGTCGATATACCCATGTCCGTCTGTCCGTCTGTCCGTCTGTCCGTCCGTCTGTCCGTCTGTCCGTCCGTCCGTCCGTGTGAACGCCTAGATCTCAGAGATGGTAAGAGCTAGAGTTACCAAACTTTCACATTAGATCCCATATTATTCCATAGGAGGCAAGTTTATTTTATTTTTTTGATATCGGGGATAAATTATATAGCTCCCATGGGGGTGTTTGAGACGACCTCGAAAAAAAAAAGCGTTTTAGATGAATAATTCGTTTGTTTATGAAGATATCGTAACGAAATTTGGCAATCGAAAGTTTTTTATAGTTCCCAATCACTGTACCAAATTTGATCAAAATCAATTGACTATATCATATAGCTCCCATAGGACCGATCGGCCAAAATAACTTTTTTAAAGAAAAATTGGCTATATTTCGTTTTTTAATAAAGATATCCTAACCAGATTTGGCGTTTGGAAATTTTTTAGACCACTTAAGCAATGTGCCAAATTTGAACAAAATCGGTGGACTATATCATATAGCTCCCATAGGTCCGATCTTCCAAAAAATCGATTTTTTAACAAAATTTGTTGTGATTCGATTGTTTGTTAAGATATTGGGACCAAATTTGACATTCGTGAGTATTTTATAGTTCCTAAGCACTGTACTAAATTTAATCCAAATCGTTTGACTAGATCATATAGCTCCCATAGGACCAATCGGTCCAAAAACACGTTTTTTATACAAAATTCGATGTGTTTTGTTTGTTTGTAAAGATATTTGAAATAAATTTGGCATTCATATTTTTTTTAAGGTATTTAAGCATTGTGTCAAATTTTATTGAAATCGGTTGACTATATCATATAGCTCCCATAGGAACGATCGGTCAAAAAAAAAAATTGTGCTTAAAAATTCTTCTGTTTTTGGTTTTTTGTGAAGAAATCGGACTTTATTACAAGCTAGTGGTACAGGGTATCCTAAAGTCGTCCGCGCCCGACTTTACGTCCGCCATTTTTTTATTATAAATAGTTAGCTTTTGGTATTTTTCCAAAAATTCTAATGGCGTAAGTACTAAAAAATATTTTGTTCACTTAAAAAAAAATATTTTTGATGATTTGGCTTGGTTTCCGGGGTCAAAATTTCCGTATACCCAACTGACGTCATTAAGACAGGAAGAAGTGATGACTTGTACATAAAGTTTTCAAGCTCGAAAAACAATATTTCAACTTCAAGAACTTTCTGTATATAATATTTATATAAATTTACTATTAAAATAAAAATTTTATGAGTACCAATGATGAATCGACACAAAAAATATATTGTAAAATCTTTAAATTGGAAATAAAAAAATGTTTGAAAGCCTGACGCATCTGTATTTTTATTTGAAAATATTATTTTTTCTTTTTAATTTTAATAGTCTAGCTTTCTTCTGATAAGGGCTGTGATAACCTAATGCCGCAGAGAATATACGTCTTATAAAATGGTTGTTATAGTTAGTGAAGGTCAAAGCCAAATGTATTTTTTTTAAATATTCCCATATATCAAAATTTAAATTGAAAGTATCGCGTGCCACAGACTTTTTGTCTGCAGACAATAAAGGGCATAAGACTAGGTTCGCTTTTGCAAATAGAGGTGACTTATCAGGTGAGCAAAAATAAAATTGAAATCAGTCTGGTGAATCTAGTTCTTATCAAAAATATAACCTTGTGGGTGTTTTATTAATTGTTGCTTAGTAAAGTATATACTGAGAATAAGTCCTTATCTTAAGCCAATTGAAAATCTTTGGAACGTATTTCAATATGGTTTCCAGAATTTTATACCCCAAAGGGAAAAAAAAGCCAATACAAATAAATCCTTTCAAATTAATAAACTGCTTGCCAAATCGAATTATTCATTCATTATTCAATTATTTTTTGAGTCTTAGTTTATTAAAGTTTTTATACTATCAAAACGGCTTTAAAAATTAAAGCAGAAAAGTGTGCTAGTGGAGAACTATCGATAGCACTATCGGCACTATTGATTGTTGGGCACTATCGAGCTACCATCGATAGCTGGCAGACATTTTCGATAGTGCACGACGTTCCATCGATTGTATGTAATTTTTCCTACAAGCAACTAAAAAGATTTCTGGTAGAAAATAAGTGACTCTTTCGCTGATAGTACCCATGGCAAATGGGCTCTACCGCAAAGTAGAAAATTTTTTACAACTTCAAAGTTTGCAAGGAAAAAATATGAAAAATACCTTATTAGAGTGTAATAAAAAACATCTATTAATTTATGAGCTACGGTCAATAACTAGGATGGCTACTATATTGGATCCAAGATTCAAAAAGAACGGCTTTCAGTATATCAAATGCTGAACAAGCATCCGCAATTTTTGAAAATGAGCTTGTGAATTTGTCAGTCCAAGAAAACCCTTTCAATTTGAACCCTGCTACGGACACCAAAACTCAGGACACATTATTTGATTTTTTAGATTAGCAAACACGCAAACGCACGATCAGATGCCATTATTATTAAAAGACAATATCTGGAGAGAGCTATAGCCGCCCAAGACATGGATACTCTTTTATTTATACCAAAACAAACGGATTTTCCCTCGCTAAAAAGACTGTTTTTAAAATAATTTTGCATCCGTGCAACATCCGTGGAGTCCGAAAGAGTATTTTGCAAGGCGGGCCAAATTGTTTCGGAGAGGCGAACCAGACTCAAGGAAGAAAATGTGAAAATTCTTTTATTCTTGAACTAAAACTTTTGGATAAAAAAACATTAATATCGTATATGAATTTAGTTGCTTAAAAATTAAAGAATCTTTAAATACAAACCAAATATGTATTATTATTAGGGGACTTTCGTTGACTATCGATAGTACTATCGCTGGTTGTGAAATTACTATCCTCGACTTTCGATAGTTCTCCACCTCTACTACCTACTCATTTGTATTCATCCAAAGAATTTTTATTTAATTTTAATAAGCTCTTGTAGAATTTGTTTTGTTATAAAATTATTCTCTGCAAAAGTAATTAAAACATTGCAAATAAACAAATTTTTTCAAAACTTATTCTTAGTATACCTTAGGCAAGTTTCTCGAATTTTCTAGGGAACATTACGATGGTTTTTATACCCTATTACAAATGGTATATTAAGTTAGTGCAAGCCGAAAGTGTATGTACCATATATATAGAAGGAGTCGTCGGAGACACCCCAAAGTTACCTATAATATGATCAGGGTGACTAGAGAAGTCGATGTACCCATGTCCGTCTGTCCGTTTGAACGCCTAGATCTCAGAGATCGTAAGAGCTAGTGAAACCAAACTTTCACATTAGATCCCATATTATTCCATAGGAGACAAATTTATTTTATTTTTTCGATATCGGGGATAAATTAAATAGCTCCCATAGGGGTGTTTCAGAGAACGTCGAAAAAAAAAAAAAAAGTTTTAAATGGATAATTCGTTTGTTTATGAAGATATCGTAATAAAACTTGGATTTCAAAAGCTTTTAAACACTGCACCAAATTTGATCCTAATCGGTTTGACTATATCACAGGATAAAATAGTCAACAAGGGCTTGCATGTAAGCCCTCCTATTCTCTAAAATTTTTTCTGAAAAAATTATATTTTTTTATTTGGAGTGCACTAGATTTTTGAAGGTTCAAGTTATTTCTTCTTGGCTCCAATGACGTCATTATTTTCAAGTCATGCATTATTCGGCAAAGTTCAAATATAAATCTGAGGTACAAAAATGACGATAAGATTTTAAAAACAATTCTTTTGAAGCTATGTCACCAAGCATAGTCCAATTCTTAGCTTTATCAGTAAGTTGCAATATAACCAAAAATTGAAGAATTAATTTAAAAGATGAAAAACGTATGCCATTTTGCTTACAAAGACTGAATTACAAAAACTTAGATAACCTAAACAGATTTGAACTAAAATAAGCTAAATGTTACTCCAAATGGCTAGCATCTTAGCTTATAGTCAACTTCTTATCTTTAAACTATTAAAAAATCAAAAGTTGAAAAAGTAGTTTTACAGACGAAAACTTTTTACAGCACATTCTATTATAAAACTTTTCAAAAACTATTTTGATAAATATCTAAGCTGTATATCAGTTAACTTTTAGAAAAATTAAAGATGAATTCATTTTAAAGACGAAAACTTTTTGTAACACCTTTAGGCAAACTTTTAGAAAAATTAAAGATGAAGATTTCACTTTAGTGCAAAATTTTTTTTAGCACCTTTAGCCAAATTTTAGAAAAATTAAGGATGAAGAATTCACTTTTAGTACTGAAAGCTTTTTGTAATACTTTTAGGCAAACTTTTAGAAAAAATAGAGATGAAGAATTTATTTTAGTGCTGAAAACTTTTTGAAACTCTTTTAGGCAAACTTTTAGAAAAAATAAAGATGAAGAATTCACTTTAGTGCAGAGCTTTTAGCTAAATTTTAGAAAAATTAAAGATGAAAAATTAATTTTGGTGCTGTAAATTAAATCTTAGCTTATAGTCAACTTCTTATCTTTAAACTACTAAAACATCAAAGGATGAAAAAGTAGTTTTACAGACGAAAACTTTTTACAGCACATTCTATTATAAAACTTTTCAAAAAATAATTTGATAAATATCTAAGCTGTATATCAGTTAACTTTTAGAAAAATTAAAGATGAATTCATTTTAAAGATGAAAACTTTTTGTAACACTTTTAGGCAAACTTTTAGAAAAATTAAAGATGAAGATTTCACTTTAGTGTAGAACTTTTTTTGTAGCACTTTTAGCCAAATTTTAGAAAAATATAGGATGAAGAATTCACTTTAGTACTGAAAACTTTTTGCAATAATTTTTGGCAAACTTTTAGAAAAATTAGAGATGAAGAATTTATATTAGTCCTCAAAACTTTTTGAAACTCTTTTAGGCAAACTTTTAGAAAAAATAAAGATGAAAAATTCACTTTATTGCAGAACTTTTAGCTAAATTTTAGAAAAAAGAGATGAAGAATTTATTTTAGTGCTGAAAACTTTTTGAAACTCTTTTAGGCAAACTTTTAGAAAAAATAAAGATTAAGAATTCACTTTAGTGCAGAACTTTAAGCCAAATTTTAAAAAAATTAGAGATGAAGAATTTATTTTAGTGCTGAAAACTTTTTGAAACTTTTTTACGCAAACTTTTAGAAAAAATAAAGATGAAGTATTGACTTTAGTGCAGAACTTTTAGCTTAATTTTAGAAATATTAAAGATGAAAAATTAATTTTTGTGCTGCAAATTTTTTGTAACCTTTTTAGAAAAATTGAAGATAAAAAATTAATTATAAAGATGAAAACTTTTTGTAGCACTTTTAGCAAAATTTTAGAAAAATTAAGGTTGAAGAATTCATTTAAATGCTGCAAATTTTTTGCAACACTTTTAGAAATATTTAAGATGATGAAATCATTTTGAAGATGAAAACTTTTTGTAACACTTTTAGGCAAACTTTGAGAAAAACTAAAGTTGAAGAATTCATTTAAGTGCTGAAAATTTGTTGTAACACTTTTAGACAAAACTTTTAGAATAATTAAAGATGAATTAATTTTAGAGATGACAATATTTTTTTAAACTATTTTCTCATTATTCGGAGGATTTTATCTAAAGACATAAAAATACTACAAGAACAATTAGACTCCATTATTTATGATAATACATATAACATCTTAGCTTCATCTTAGCAAAATTTAAGAAAAATTAAAGTTAAAGAATTCTTTTTTGTGCTGAACATTTGTTGTAACACTGTTAACCAAACTTGTAGAAAAATTAAAGCTGAAGAATTCATTTTAGAGATGAATATTATTTTTAACCCTCTTAGCCAAACTTTCTATTTAGAAAAATAATAGCTAAAAAATTCAATTTAGAGTTGAAAACTTTTTATTACACTTTAAGGCTGTCATCTTAAAGAGATTTTCACAGAAATTAAAAAATTTTACAGATAAAAACTTTTTGTAACTATTTTCTCATTACTTGGCAGATTCCATCTAAAGCCTTTAAAATATTTCAACCCATTACTTTTTGTAATATAAAACATATATTATTTAATGTAGAGTATATGAATTTAAATGGTCAACTTCTTAGCTTCATTTTAGCAAAAATTCAAAAAAATTCAAAGCTGAAGAATTCATTTTAATTTTAACTAATTTTTCCGCTAAAAACTTTTCATTAAGGCTCAATTACACAAAATAAGATATTTTGAATAGATTCAAACAAAAATTAGCTAAATATGGCTTATATCTGAGCTTTTGGTCAACAACTGAGCAAAATATTTTACTTAAAAAACTTGTTTTTGGTATTTAAGTGTTGCCAAGTACTATAAAAATGTATTGTAGAACTGCCATGGCAACAAAATGTTGCAAGAAACGATATGGGTAGAAAAAATGCGATTTCCAAACTTATCAGCACACTAAAACAGATTTGTTTAAATTCGAACCTCTATATAATAAAAAAAAATTTTTAGTGCTGATAAATCAGTCGTGCGTTATAATAAAATGACTCAATTTCCCACGCCTTCAGTCACGCCTAGGATAAGTGTCAGAGTATTTGCAAAACGTCATGTAAAACTATTTTTAGACGATCTGTCTAGACATAAAAATAACTTTGCTGTCTAGGAAAAATAGTTACATTTTTTAACTTAAATTGCACTTAAAATATTATAGCTGATTTAAAGCAGCTTAAACTTTAACTACTGTGACTTAAGGTGACGTTTTGAAACTTTATTTTATTATATTACACTCTAAATGTCAAAAAGTTGGCACAAAATTTAAATTTAAGCATTGTTAATAATTTTAAGTTTAACTCACTTGCATTGCGCTGGTTTTTATTGGCAAATAGTTTCATTTTGAACCAGTTTATGGCTAATAAAGTTAGCTTGATTTATTTTTTATGTATTTTTAAAACTTAATTGCTTTAGTTTCGTTAGCAGAGGGCCACCCAAGGGGTTACTTTAGCACTAATTGATTACAATTTTCAATTATATATTCTTAGCTGTTTTCAACTAATTTTTCATTATTTATGAGCCACCGAACAATTAAGCCATGCTACAATTTGCATGGCATTACATTAAATAATTTATTTATTAATTTTTTATGTCTTTTTTATGCAAACAGAAAAACTTTGTTAGGACTTGTTTATATCGCTTAACTCAGCTAGGATTAGAATTATGCACTTTGCGGCAATTTAAATGCATCTCACTTTTCACTGCACAAAATGTTTGCTTAAATTTAAACGTTTCTATTAAAAAAATTTCAATTTATTTTGTTTTGCTTTGTTTTGCTGCACTTGAGTTTTTTTTTAGGAATATGGTCACTCTAATTTTTAGTATTTATTTGTTGAACTGAACTGACACGCACTTCCTATTCTCACGAAATTTGACAAGTTAATGCGCCAAGCACGGCTGCAGCTAAAACCTTTATATGGACGACTCTTGAGCTCCGACCGAGCTTGGCTTTGACTGATTGTGCGGCGTAGACGTAAACGCCAACGGCGACGACGACGCCGACGGCGGCAGCGACGGAAGCCGCGCTTGAGCATCTCAGGCACAAAAATCTTAACGCGAACCGGTCCACTTTCAAGTTGTGTGTGATCGCAATTGCTCTCGCTGTCAACGGCTGCGTTGGCGTTGACGTTGACGTCGTAGTGGACGCAGACGTCAGCGCCGGGTATCACTAGCAGCATTTAGTAGCCGTACTAGAGCTAGTGTTTGTTATAATACTATTACGGCTTTCAAGTGCCTCGGGGCGTTCTAACGCCGAGTACGACGACGAGTACTTATTGGGGGTTACTAGAGTTCGCCTAGTAGCTGGGATTTTGTTGCGGCATTTAAAGATCATTGTTATACGTAGTACGCTAGGGCAAGGGGTATATTGGGTTTGTGCACAAATATGTTACATAGAGTTTATCGTTAAAAGATAAGGTGGAATCATCAGAAAGCGGATGATGTATGAAGTCCTCACATCTGAGTTTGCAAACTAAGACTTTGGAGGAGTCTCTCAAGTTCCGTGACAACGCCTAGATTTGGAAGATTATAAGAGCTCGTATAACCCAACTTTGGATGTAGACCTCTTATATGTGCAGCCAGTTGGAGTTTTTCTTTTTTTTTACTGCACAAGTTAACCCATTTTCACTGTTTTCCCAAAAAATAATATTTATTAGAATGAAATGAATGTTAAGGCCTTAAATAAGCCTTTTGCAAAAATACGTATACGCAACGCTGACACGACTTGCTTGCCATTGGTATCGCATAATAAAAGAATTTTTTATGATATGATAATTTATTTAAAATATGAATACAAACTATTTTTAAGTCAGAAAGCACAGAATTAACATTCTGTAATTTTTGGTTTAAACCTCAAAACTTGTCCAAATTGAGGTGTGTCCCCAGACGCTAGTGTGTTTACACAACAGAAAATGGGTTAAGGTTCCCCAAATATGGTAAAAAAAACAATACATAGAGTCAAGGCCGTTTAACAGACATTTTGTCTGTATGAATGCCTGTATCTTAATAAATAAAGGGGTTACTAAAACCATAGTTAAAATTTGAAAAGTAGTTTTTTTTAATTTTTTTTTCTATTCCCCAAAAAAATTGTTAAAATGTGTACAGTTTCAAAGATATAACTCTACATTGAAAAATATTTCATTTCAGTAACACCAGCTTACACGAAAAATTAATACTAGAAGTGTTTTTTTATGGTAATTTTTTGTAGAGAAAGACAAAAATATTGTTAATTTTTTTACTTCATAACCGCTTATATAATTTTTTTGACAACATTGTTTTTGATACAATATGTTTTACCAGCATAAAATACTTTTAGATCTTGAAGGTCATAGGCTCGACAGAATTCCCATTTCTTTTTAATAAGAACTGACAATTTTTAATTTAAAAAAAAAATTGTCAAAAATATCTCTTTTTTTCTGATAAGTTAATCAAGTCTACATCACCATAAATTTTGAGCTACATCACATGAAAACAGTACCCAAAAATGTGTTTTTCAAAAAAATCCTCGAAAAAAAAAATAATATTGTCTTGTTCATCGACCCCAAATTTCCATAAAAATTCTTAACTTTCAAACTTCACTCGATGAACCCAATAATTTTGTTTTTATTAATTTTAATAACAATCCAGTGATGATTTGACATAATTAAATAATATAACCAAATCAGCCAATATAAAAACTATTATAATTTCAGCTAAATATCATTTTAGAATCCGTTTCCCGAATCATCTGAATTAAAAGCAATTCAATCGATGTATATTTCGGTATATAGGTTCCGGATCCTCAGAAAAGTTGGCAAAATGGAACGAAAATCTTGTGTAAGCTCTGATATATATACACTTCGAAATAAAGAACCCTTACCAAAACCAAATCTTAGATCCTCACCTGATTTGAAGCATTCTGTAGTCAAACAGAATAGGTCTGTGTTTTTTCAATGTCTATTGCTCAGAAGAAATACAATAATTCATCATTGCTCCTCGGTCTTTAATATGATAAGCTGCACCCAAACTAGATCCATAATTCAATAATTAGTTATTGCCGACTTAATCATATTGTTACCTACGACCTCAAGAAACTTACACAACCTTCTTTTATCTTTGACCATTTTGCGGATTTTTTCAACTATTTTTGAGATGCTAAATCTAGGGGAGATCAAGTTAAATTTGAAACCAAAATTGGAGCTAATATTTTTTGGATTCGACTAGATTCAGTTCATTTTAATTTCTAAGATTAATATAGATTAACCATGCAAAATGCGCAACCTTTTGAGAAATTAATTTTATGTCAAGATATGAAGTTCGCTCTTTTTGCTAGGTTTTATAGGGAACATAAATACATATAATTCCTTTATGCGATTTATGTCACAAATAAGAAATTCTAAACTTTTAATGAAATATTTCAGAATTTTAGACATTTCACACAATAGTTCAGTTTAGGAGCGCCTAATTTTAAAAGATTTCTTTGCTCATGTATAAAAGTAAGCTATTCATCAAGAATAATCTTATAAACAAAAAAAATTTTTTTTTTTTTTTGTGTCCATCGACCACGGGCCTGGGCCTTGAACCAACTTTATTGTTTTTAGGGTAACATTCTGAGCTACTTTCACGTAAAATTTTATGATCAAGATAATTTAAACTCGTGCCTTTAAAGTACTATAATGAGATATTCTCCGATATTTAGACTCAGATTCTAAAGATGATGAAGATTTATAGATATTTTATGTCACGTGAACAAAATTAAGCTGAAGAAAGGTTGAACTGCTTGCTTACAAATATAACGATCTACAATCTCAAGTTTGCTTATCCTAGCATTCATAATATAATAGCTTCAGGCGTTGGGTATATTTAAGAAATATGACCCTATCAAAATTCAAAACTTTAAAAATAATGATTGCAAAATTATGTATAAAAAATTCGGAGCTTCGCAGAAAACTAGGGAAATGACAAAAACTTTACATATTATATTTAGGTCTGGGATCCTTAGAACGGTGGCTCAAAAAAGCATTCAAGATTTCTTACAAAAAATTTCGCCTTCACCAAAGAAATACAATCTTACCCGATAGATTTAAAAAAAAAAATAGATAAGGATACCAAAAATGTGAAATCCAATTTTTCTAAGAAATTATTATAATTTAACAGCTCAGTAATACCACAATACAGTGTTAAAAGCTTATGAAGAAACTTTTGAAAAGCCAAACTTTGACCTTAACTAAAGCTTATTTTTTAAACTCCATGCTCCTAAGCACATGTTATTTTTTATCATAAACATACATCATTATATTATAATACTAGTGAGCCCTACAGACGTTGACATGCCCAAACTTTTTCAATACTAACTTAATACTCTTTAAGATGCATAAACATCGTAAGATTAGCGAATCTTTGATCCAAGACAATCATAAGATTTCTGAATTAGTCTTAGACTTTCCTGACTCATGCTCGTATGGACGAACTTAAGTATACTTAAGAGAGCTCGCATCTCTAATAAATTCATGCCCTACAGAAACTACATTTCAACCCCTTTGCGACTATGCTTCAGGTCTGCACTTAGATGGGCCGATACCCGGTGTTGAATAAGTTTCGTCTATGCCATATTCACGATATTCACAATAATGCGTATATACTCACGAACTAATCCACACAAAATAAATCAGATGTTGAAATTCATCGACAGCATTCTAGACGAACATCACGTAACACGTAAAATATAGGTTTACTTCGTTATATATAAAATTCTCACATAAAATCTTAATGAGAATCAGTCCAACCGTTTCGGAGGAGTCTGTTCACCAATATTGTGACACGAGAATTTTATATAATGCGATTATTATATGATCAAATCGTGCAAGGCTCTTCAAATATCTAAAGGAAAATTAAATATTTGGTTATGTTCGAAAAATACCCAAATTTTAGATTGACAATAATAGTCAAAAAATCTTTTTCATTAACATTAAGAAAAATTCGATCAGTTGGGCTCGGATCCGTCGCTGGGTCAGTTGATATTCATCTCTCAGCTAGTATGTCCGCCATTATTCTTTCTTAGTTCCTGCAACTTTCCTGGATATCGACGATATGAACCTAATACCCTCCATATTCATAACTAATTGTTGCTGACTTTTTCGATTCTTCTAGGGCACTATAGGATACCGTATTCGTATATTTAAAAATTGATTTATCTCGCAAACCGTGGTTAAACTCCATTTAAGTTCACTCCAGAGGTTCTCAATGAGAAAGAAGATCTGGAAAACGATTATGCTCCATGAAGAATGTTGGAGATCATTGTCATACTGAAAGACTCTCGAAATGAGCATGTTTTTCTCGGCATGTCAAACAGTCTCCCACAAATCTCGAGTACAAAGTGTACTTAAAGCCGTCTAGAGTTCCAAGATCTCGTTCCATTTTAAAAAAATATTTTTATTTTTCACGTGTAGTTGACTCTAATCAATTCCCTAAAGAGTTGCTCAGGATCTGTTGTTCCTTATGACATGAGTATCATGTCTGGATCACAGAGTATCTCAAAGTCCCAACCAGCCCTTAAAGATCGCCATTTTAACCTTTTTTTTCTTATACTTAATGACTTTCTTATACAAATGACTCTATTTAATCTCTAACGATATAGCTTAATTTGAACTAAACACGCACACGTGCCTCAGACCTGAGTACATACATATGCATGAAGTTGTCGCAATTAGAATATATCTGTATCTATATACATATGAACGAGATATCTTTTGTAGGCACTCATTACAAGAGTCTTGCGGGCAGTCGGATGAGTGTTTGATATTTAATAACTATTAGGCAGCAATGCGGATAATGATCTATGAACTGGACCGTAGATACGGCAATAAGATCAGTTTTATACTAGTCACGTGTACGACCGACCACTTGGCCCTAGACAAGAAGCTAATAGTTCAGACATTTGGAACCACTTTTTGTCACATACTTGTATTGCTCTAGTAACAACGCTTTAGTATTATTATACCACAATTATCAGCTTTAACTAGTCGAGTTACCATTAAATTGCGTCAAACGTGGTCTTGAACAAGCTTAACTATTTTCACTTAGCCCAGTCGTAAAGTCATTCATCTAAGTCACACTTATATTTTTGGACTTTAATATTTCAGTTGCTAGCCAATTCTAACACACTCTAACCACAAGGGTAAAGAGCACATAAAGTTAGTGCATTAAAGATATGTGACTAACATTAAAAAGAAAGAAATTTTATAGTGCCACAACCCATATGAGGGCGTTAAGGTTTTAAATCTGGGTATCCTTCAAAAAGCTCAACAAGATTTTACTTGGAAAACACATATAACAATTAAACTGAGGGGAGAATTATTTCAAATCAGGCGGATGTTGCTTGGAGAGTATAAACAAAGACTAAAAAGATTTTGCATGCTGAGGCTAAGATCCCACTCCTACGATTAAAATCTACCAAATCGTTCCGAAGATAGGAAAAAAATTTGTTTTGAAAAATTTTGGTTTCCTATATTTTTCAGATGCGCATAGCTGATAGGGTGCATGCATCAGCTCCTATGCAAAATATGGCTAGTGGAAAGAAAGCCCGACGATTGGAAGCTCAGTGTCCTTTATCCTATACTAAAGAAGGGTGACCCGACGATTGGAAGCTCAGTGTCCTTTGTCGTATACTGAAGAAGGGTGACCCGGTGATTGGAAGCTCAGTGTCCTTTATCCTATACTGAAGAAGGATGACCCGACGATATGCGTCAACTACCGGGAAATCCGTCTAATTGCCATCTCATACAAGATCCTGTCGAGCGTATTATGTGAAAGACTGAGGCCGAATGCCAACACACTGATCGGACCCTATCAATGCGGTTTCAGACCTGGTAAGTCCACCATTGACCAGGTCTTCACTCTACACCAAATCCTGGGAAAGACCCACGAAAAAAAGATCGGTATCACCATCATCTCTTCATCGATTACAAAGCTGCATTCGATAACCCGATAAGGGATCGCCTATACACCATCATGTCGGTATTCCTGCAAAGCTGATTCGCCTTTGCAGAATGACATCGAGCGGCATCATCAGCTCTGTCAAAGTAGGAGCGGACCTCTTCGAACCTTTCAATACTATTGCAGGTTTCCGACAAAGCGACCCTCTATTATGCGACCTCTTCAATTTCGTAATGGAAGGGGTACTGCCGAAGGCCGGTGTACATCGCAATGGCACTATTTTTTACAAGAGTGCCCAGCTTCTTGCATATGCTGATGATATCGACACCATCGGGAGTTGTAAGCGAGATGTTACTGTTGCATTGTCCGCAATCGAAAAGGAGTCAGCGAAAGTGGGTCCAGCGGTAAACGAGGGCAAGACGATTGGACGCACGACGTCTGGGCTGCCATGTTGCAAGGGATTCACGTACCTTGGCATCGCCACTACCACTGAAAATCACATCAGCCTGAAGATAAAACGAAGAATGACCCTTGCCAATAGGTGTTCTGCATGGGTTCAGTATGCATATGTGTAGCAGAGACCTCTCTCGACCAACAAAAGTAACATTCTAGAAGACGCTCATCTTTCCCGTGTTTTTATACGGCGCAGAAGCATGGGTTGTGTCACGGACAGATGCATCTGCTCTTGGGGTGTTTGAGAAAAATTCATTGTAAAATCTTCGGTCCCGTTCGTTTTGAGGACGACTTTCGCATATGGATGAACAACGAACTGTACGAGCTCTACGATGATATAGATGTTCTCCAGCGCATCACAATACAACGTCTGCGCTGGCTCGGGCATGCCGTACGTACAGATAACGATGCTCCAGCGAAAAACATATTCGAAGCGAAAGCCGACGAAGGAAGTCGAAGCGGACGACCACGACTCCGATGGAAAGATCAAGTAGAGGAGAACCTATCCTCCCTTGGTATTTCTAATTGGAGAAGGCGCGCGCAAAGCAGAGGCGCATGGCGAGAGCTGTTGAGGTCGGCCGTAACCCGAGAACGGGTTGTCATGGCCACACAATGAAAGTAAAAACGTACTGCGGCGCAAGTAGATCTATTGCACCCTCTTCATGGCTTAAGGCTCTTCCAAAAGTTCAATGGCCTGCATGTATTCCAGTATTTTATTTGGACTTAGAGTAAGCAGTCGTTTGTTACTCTCCTCTATTCACAGGTGTAGGTCCCGACTAAGCGGCGTTGCTGCACCGGTCCTTGCAAGTTTATCTGCGAGTTCATTTCCAGGAATGTTGTTGTGTCCTGCAGCCCAGCTAATCCTGGATCGTAATTTATCCAGTCACATTGTCACAGCTTTGATCAACTTTGATGTGATCTTGGCTCTACTTAATGCCTTTATCGCTGCTTGCCTATGAAACAGGATGGAAAAATCCTTGTCATGGTAGTTCTTTGGCAGATTGAATTCTGCGCATCTTCCAATATCACAGACGTAAGTTTGAAAAATGCTGGTGTTTCTTTGGTGATTCTTTCTCCAGGCCACTTCATTGATCAGTGAGTAATCCGTCTGGTTACCACTTTATTGTACACGGTTTTATAGGGCGAACTGCCGCAAGAGAGGTCCAAGACTCTTTCGTACTAAATTTGGTATCAAAGCTTTGATTGAGCCTGTACTCAGGTAGCATTTCATCCCTTAGCTGCAGAAGCATAGATCTACAGCATCCTTCTTGGTGAGGCTAACGTCCATCCCCTACCCTCCCAATTCTTATTAGCGTGGCTTTCTGTAGAGCAAATTAAAAAGGAAAATAATTGGTCCAGCCATTCTTGAGCTATAAATTTTTATTTTTAGTAAAAACTAACAAAATTCGTATGTAAATTTTAGGTCAAAAATCGATAAATCCATTAAGTTTTTGCAATTTCATTCATTTTTATTGTGTATCGCCGAATAATCGTCAAAAAAGTATTATAACATAGGTTGTGAAATGATATTGAGCTTCGTGATTTATTAAATTCATGTGAGCCTACTAACCAAATAAGTGTTGACTTTATTTCTAACTAAGACCCAATCCCTTCAACGTTCTATTATAAATAATAAAGCATATATAAACTTTTAAGCTCACAACAATACCTAAAGGGTATTCCCCTACCGGTCGTTACGCACCAATACAAATTCTATTTTTTTGTTAATTTTTATTACAGGGACTTAAACTAATTGTCGTTTAGGTTTTGTGGGTTGATCTGGCTGTTAAAAACGTAAAGCGTAAATGGCTCCAAATTTTCGACCCGACACTAAATAGCAGTTGCCATGCTTATTGCTTATGTTTTATTTTTATAGCAGGTTCTACCATAATTATAGCATATTAAAAGTATAAGTACCTAAATACCTACTTACATATTATAACACGATTGACGCGCAAAACGCTTTGGAAAGTTTTACATCTAACAAAATCAGAGAAAAAGCTTCAAGAGCTGCTGAGTAATGCAAACTTTTTGAGGATATGATGCGCTCTCTAAATGGCTGAGGTTTTGGGTATGGGTTTTATAAAAACCCCCATCATAAATATTTGACTAATGGCGATAAACATAAACTTTGGCCCCTAATTTGCTTACAAAGCGACAATATGTCAAGAATGTCTGTCACTTAATTGCGTCAAAATGTCTAGAATATCTCCTTAGTCTTTGTATAATATTTAATAAAATATTACAACTTAGCAGTTGTTTGCAAATTCTATAAGTAATCGGCTAAATTAGCACCAAGACGTAAATGAGTCAAATGTAATGCTCACCCAAACTCAACAAGTCTATTTATTTATTTTTCCGTACGATTATCTTTTAGTGCTTTAAAGTTAAGAAAGTAGCAATTATTTGTGATTCATCAGTGAGTTCTACAAACTAAGTTTATAAACTAAGTTGCCGTCAAAAGCATTAGTAATATATTCTATCCTAGTCTATAAAAATTATAGATGTTAATTGGATGTCAGAGATGAAGAGACAGGACTCATTTGAAATAAACGAGAAGGTCCGAATTGTAAGATCTTTTCAGGCGTCTAACGCGCATAATATTCTAGAGCAGGTTGAAAAATTCTTTAAATAAGTTCAAAATCCTTAAGACACCAAATTTTTTAAATACCGATTTTTAGCACCACTAAATTTTAAACTTAATAAAAGAACAATATATTATTCAAATAGGAACAAAAATTCTTGAAAAAATGGTCGCATTTGCTCCCATTATGGTTAGAAAAAATATTCGTAAATGCTTAAAATTAATATTTTATCTCACTTCGACATTTTTTGTAACCATACTTAAATGAAAAACACTTTTTTACTAAAACGGGCGCAAAAGGCATAGACTAAATTATTGGATACGATTTTATACTTCTTTCATCCTACTTTGAACGTTCCACATTCTTATCTCTAAGATTTTCTGGTATCAAAGCAATCATAGGTCGCATCCATAGTTGATGCATACTGCCTCTTTACCTGTTGCCTTAGGTACTTCCCCATAAAGATATCCTTCATAGAATAGCTTTCTGCATTGTTTCCCTTTAAATTCACTATTTCTCCTTTCTGGCAACTAGCCGCTTCAAACCGTCGTTAACATGTGATAAAATTTCTTAACCAACATTTTGGGTGGTTGCAGAAACCATAGATTGCTGAAATCAGACAGGTTTCGGAGCCAGCTTACAAGACCGGCTTAACGCCGGTGTGAAATAGGCCTTAATTTTCTGCACAGTGATAGTGACCGCTCGTGCCAGACCCGTTTTTATTTTTTTTGCATCATAGATTCCCAGATTTGCCATAAAGCGCCACCAGGTCCGCTTTTGCAGCACCTTCTTTGGTTGCAAAGCTAGCTAGCTAGCGAGAAGAACTCACCTACAACGTCAATCTGAAAGATGGTGATGTTTCCTAACCAGTGTTGTGTAAACGTCACTCATTTTGGTGAACAAGTTCAGTTGCACATTTTGGAATGGTGACTTATTCGTTGGTGGCTTATTCGTTTATTACGAGGAATTAGTTTTTAAAAATGTATCCATTCACCAAACGATATTTAATTCCTTTAGTCATAAGGTAAATAAAGGCATGAGTTTCGCACTACCTCATATTGATTACGAAAACGCATTAGCGAGTGACGTCACAAAATTGCAATTTTTAGCTTTTTGTATGAATGTGTGTTAGTTTTTTTTGTTATGCCATAGTAAAATGATTTATAAGTTATAGGTAATAATACTAATTGTCAAGGGAAAACTACACTGTGACACTTGGGGTCAACTGTACTCGCTGTTAGCTCTAGAGCTATATAGTTAGTTTAGTTACAGGAATAAAATGACTAACTGGTATGGTTCTAGTCTCTAGGTAACGAGTTGTGAAGCCTACCTAAGTATGGGATGCCTTGGCTTATCTGTGCAGAGCAAAGCTTCTGATCGTGGTCAACTTGGCGACTGCCACAGCGATCTCTATTACAGACAATTGCAAGTTGATACAGAGCCTCCCCGCGGCGTCATCTGGAAAGCTAATCTTGTATCCGCTAGATAGTGAGCTAATGTGTGTAGCGAGTCTTTTAGACGACAATTGGTTAAGCGTAAGGTTTGGGAATCGCCTTATAAAACAAAATTCCAATGAAAACCAAAAAACTAAGTTCTAGTCCAATGACATCGTGTATCAATATTCTGTGATCACAGAGGGTCACCTTATTCTAGCAAGAGCCTCGTGCTCTATAAGTATATAATGGAAGTATGTTAGAGTCTATGATGTACATCATGATCAGGTGTTTCCTAAGCCTGCAGTGTCATGTACCTATCCAGTAGGTAGGTACATAGGTGGGTTAAGTCGACAGTTGGGACTTAGCGTCCCCACTCACTTAGGTCGACAATAGGCCCTTTATGATACCTATAATGGGAGTAAGTGATGAGGATACTGAATAGACAGGAAAAATTAGGGAAATAGGAAAAGTGGATAGAGCAGGACCATGCTTAACATGGGATTTGAACCCATAACCTCTTGGATGGTAATCAAGTGCATTGTCGCTAGGTTATCGAGGCCTATAAGTAACCCAGTAAGTATCCTAAAGGAATTCTTGCCCAAGTGAAAGGGTTCCACCAACCCATCTTAGGACGTCAAGAGCTGCTTGGATTGTCGTAAATCAGTCGTGCTAATCCAGTGCAAATGCCGTCTGGATCTCTCCTCTATGAATAGACAGGAAAAATTAGGGAAATAGGAAAAGCGGAAAGTGCAGGAACATGTTCAACGTGGGACTTGAACCCATAACCTCTGGGATGGTAGTCTAGTACACTGTCGCTATGTTATCGAGGCCGCTAAATAACCCAGTAAGTTTCCTAAGGGAATTCTTACCCAAGAACCTATTATTGGACCTCAAGAGCGGCTTGGACTCCGAAAATCAGTTGTGCTAATCCAGTACGAATGCCGCCTGAATGTCTTCTCTTTTCGTAGTAACTTTTTAAAGGTGTTTCTGCCAATACCACTAAAGGGTTCAGTTTCTATTCATTGTTTTGGCGCATCACCTCTTTGTCCGCCTATCAGCTACTTTGATTCCAGGAATGTTGTTTTGTCCTGGGTACTATCTAAGGAAAACGTTTTTCTAATATCCGTCATCCGTTTGGCTCTTGTTTTTTGAACCAATTTTTAATTTATTTTTGATCGCCCTGGGTGTCTGGTTTATGTCCAACCTACTTAAGCAGACATGCTTCTGTTCTCTTGATCCCGTGACTGGGATGCCCATTTACTTTGCTGTTCCCTGGATTCTCGATTTGGTGGCCTACCTTAGATAAGCGGTCCAATCTTAAAATGCTAAGTAGGGTTCAGCGAACCGCCGAACTTACCATTAGTGGTGCTCTACGCTCCAACCCAAACGAAGCACTAGATGCTATTCTAAACCTCCTACCACTGAACGAATTGGGGAACCAACAAGACATTCTCTCAGCTTTACGCATGAGAGAGGCGAAAAATTGAAATGACCACGACTTTTGTCATGCAAAGATTCTTAAGGAGAACCCACTTAGCCCCAAAAGCCCAGACTACAGCATACCGCAGGAACATTTTACAACCAAATTCAGAGCCTACATTCCAACCAGGGTGGAGTGGAATACAGGTGTGCCAGGCCCAGGTAGCTCGATAAAGATATACACGGACGGTTCCAAGCTAGACGACCGTGTAGGCGGAGCGTCTACGTTGAGGATTTCAACGTTAGAACTGCTTTTCGACTCCCGGACCACTGCAGTGTTTTTCAGGCAGAGGTCACTGCAATTCAGGAGGCTTTAATAACAATAAGAAACCTACAAGTTCGAAATAAGAACATTTGCTATCTACTCGGACAGCCAAGCGGCTATTAAGTCCCTAGTTTCGATGATTTCGTGTATGAAGTCAGTGAATAACTGCCGCTTGTCTCTAGGGGAGATGGCTGAGCAGTTTTCAATTCACCTCGCATGGGTCCAAGGACATAGGGACTTCGAGGGCAACTGTATTGCGGATGAACTGGCTAGACAAGGAACTACCAGCATTCTCCTTCAAGACAAGGAGGGCCTGGGTATACCCATGGCCAGCTGTACACTGAGAATACGAAATTTTTTCGCTCTCTGTGCATAATTAAACGTGGAATCGGACATCGAACACGTGTAAGATCTCGCGGCAAACCTGGCCGACATACTGCAGAAAAAGAACTAAAGAACTTTGCTGTCTGAATAGAGCCCAGTGCTCATCTGTTATCCGTGCTATCATGGGACACTGGCTGGTGGGAAACCACGCATCCAGGTTGAATGCTCCCCACCATGACTTCTGTAGAAGCTGTGGCGATGAGGAGGAGCTGGAGACGGTGGAACACTTTTTCTGTCATTGCCCTGGGCTGGGCAGTAAAAGATTTAGGTTCCTAAAGTCACACTTTCTTGACGTTTTATCTTAGTTCTCTTGAACAGAGTCCAAAATGCCTTTTAAGGTTTATTCAGGCAGCCGGATGGCTTCTTCGCCTATTATAGGGGACCTCTCATGTGGAGAAGAGTGGTGAAATAGCTCACAATAGCGGGATCGCAACGGACCTATCCTTGGCCTAAGTCAGTTAGGACGTCAGTCCCAACTGCCGCCCTAACCTAACCTAACCTACTTTGCTATTCATACTAACGCAAAGTTATTTTTAAAGTTGTACCCCCTGATTATCTCATCTATTGGTAGCAGAATTGAGATGACCGTATTTCCAAACTCATCAGCATCTGTAGCACTTATTATAAGCCCTTTGCCAATTGCTTTCCTTACATTTTTATTGGTAGGCACGTTCGCTGCTGAGTCTATAAGTAACCCGTTTTTTATAAAATTTGGCGGAGACAAATCCAAAAAATCAACGATTATTTTTCTTGAGTTAATTAATTGGCATTATCGTAACTTTGTGACTCAATTATGATCACATCCAGACTTTTAAATTCAAAAGATTAAAATCGTTAATAATATGCAACATGATTTTTAAAGCTCACTATGATCTAAACTAGGCTATTAGAATTTAAATAAACAGTCGAAAAATAGGTAAACATATATTTGTTATTGTTTGGACTGTTGCCAGCCCTCTTAATGAATACATTTATACTTTGACTAGTCAAAGTTAATTACAGTATTTTTTATGATTACCAGGTAGACCTACGTGAGAAGAAGCTCGTGTTCATATAAACAAAAAGATATTTAAATTTTATTTTTACATAACGGCGTAGCAAATACAAGATCTTTGACCAAATTTTTTTTGGGACGCTTTTATAGCATTCTGTTTTTTTTGTAAGTTGTAACACGTGGGCTAAGTAGAAGTAATATTTTATTTTGGGTTCAGCATAGATGTCGAAAATTAAATTATGGCATGTGGCGTCCATATAAAATTAATATGAGTAGTACTACGGACCCATGATACAAGTCAGTGGTATAAACCACGCAAGACGAGAATTTTGTGGAACTACTTTTTTTTCCAAAGGGCACTTATTAGCAGTTTTCCGAGGGCAACTTTTTGGACCACATGCTCTACATTTTGAAGTTGTGCGAATCAATGAAGCCAGAGGCCCATTAGCTGATAAAATTTATCGTTATAGTTTAGTCATGACTTAAGGGTGCTCGAAAGTTTAATAAATTTTACCATGAATAGGGCTTTATCTCGAGAAATGGAAATTTGATTCCCAAGTTGATAGTCTTTATCTTTATAAGCATAGAAGCGTTAATGGAGGCCTTGAGCGCTTCTATAGGCAAGGATGTGCGTGTGAGATTGTTGGAACCGCATGCCAATGGATTGGAAGCAGCGTAAGTATAGCTCATGGAGCAGATTTTATAAGAAGATTGACATTGGCTAAGAACTAAAATTTCAACTGCCTTAGCTTTGAATCTTTAAATATGTCATATTGTGTCATATTTGTTGGGCATATGTCTGTTCTGATTTTCCGAAATTTTACATCACATTTTTACTTCTTACAAGAAGCTTAACAAATTCTTATTTAGACTAAAATATATCAAAACCGGTAGGGTTTTTCTTGCAAAAATAAAAATTAAGTCTCTCGCCTACTTTGAAACAGTTAAGCACGGAAAAAATATTTAAGGGTGGTCTGCTCCAAAAAAAATATTATATTTGGCCTGCTGTATTAGAACCTAGTGAAAAACACTGTCCGTAATATAGTCCAAGAAATATTTTAAAGATGACTTACCAGATAAAACAAGCGGAGCTGTAAAGAGAAAAAACGAATTATTATTACCATACAATAAAAAATGGCGTACGTAAAGTCGGGTGCGGACTACTTTGGGATACTCTGTACCACTAGCTTGCAATAAAATCCGGTTCCTTCACAAAAAACCAAAAACAGAAGAATTTTTAAGCAGAAAATTTTTTTTTGACCGATCGTTCCTATGGGAGCTATATGCTATATGATATGATATAGCCTACAGATTTCGATCAAATTTGACACATTACTTTAATACCTTAAAAAAAAACTCAATGCCGAATTTAGTTCAAATATCTTTACAAACAAATAAAACCCAACGAGTTTTGTATAAATCACGTTTTTTTGGACCGATTCCTCCTTTGGGAGCTATATGATATAGTCAACCGATTTTTATTAAATTTAGTACAGTGGAACTATAAAAAACTTACGAATACCAAATTTGATTTCAATATCTTCACAAACAAACGAAACAAAACAAATTTTGTTCAAGAATCGATTTTTGGAAGATCGGCCCTATGGGAGCTATATGATATAGTCAACCGATTTTATTCAAATTTGGTACAGTGTTTGGGAACTACAAAAACGTTCGAATGCCAAATCTGGTTACGATATCTTTACTAAAAAATTAAATATAGCGAATTTTGTATAAAAAGAGTTATTTTGGCCGATCGGTCCTATGGAAGCTATATGATATAGTCAACCGATGATCAAATTTGGTACAGTACATAATTTAACCCCGACATAAAAAAAATAAAACTTATCTCCTATGGAATAATATGGGATCTATTGTGAAAGTTTGGTTACTCTAGTTCTTAGCATCTCTGAAATCTAGGCGTTCAAACGGACAGACGTACGGACAGACGGACATGGGTAATTCGACTTCTCTAGTCACCCTGATCATCTTTTAGGTAACTTTGGGATGTCTCCGATGACTCCTTCTATATGTTACATACATTTTCAGCTTGCACAAACTTAATATACCCTTTGTACCATACGGTACAGGGTATAAATAGTCGAATTTTTTACCAAACCTTTTTTTTTGGGTTCTATAGGGGCTATATCAACCGAGTTTCCCAGCACTATTTTTGGTGCAAAATCCGTCTGTTTTTTGTTTGTTTATGATAATATCGAAACCATTTTGGTAATTAAATAAATTTTAGAGTTCTTAAGCAAAATACCGGATTGGACTGCCGAGAGGCGGTACAGAGTATCCGACCCTGCTCAGCATAGCCATCTTAACTAGAACACATCAACAAGAAGAAGATAACATGGCGTGTGTAACCCTTAGCATACTTAGATGTCAACATCGTTAGTTAGACACGTTTTGGGCCACAGTTAAATTCTTCACTAATTATCAAGAGTTCTCAACCTTTTCAAAACAACTTTTGTGAAGCCCCTTCAAATAATGTAAACCGCCCCATTTAACCATAACAACTAAGATGTATTTGTTCTCAAACTATATAACAAATTGTTTTAAACAATATGATAGTTCCATGCAAATTTATTATATAATTAATTTTTTTTTGTTTTTGTAGAACACGCGATAGTAATAAAGTCTGTATAAAGATTATTTCGAGTATAGTAAGTATTTTGCTTCCGTTCTGAGAAGCTTTGGGGGACTCCATTGCATGATCAATCCTAACTGTAAAATAACGCAAATCTCTCATCGGATATTTAATTTGTTTAGATTAGTGAAGTGAGTGTAAGCAGCATGACAATGTCATGTTAACACATGGAAGGTGTGAAAGCGATGCAATAACGATCATAAATTCCAGAGTCTAGAAATTAGAAACTCTAAACATACGTTTAGTACTATTGTTAACCGGGTACTCACAGCTTCTGTCCTAGGAAAAGTACTAAATGTTGCTAAGTGCTTTTTAATTATGCTCTAATGGAAACAAGTGTCGTTTATAGACGGGGACTTACAACAAGTTACAATCACCAACTGCGTCAGAAATTCTAAATTATGTTATGGAAAAATAATAACCGAGATACATGACAGCTTCTGTAATTGAACTACTTAGACCTTATAACTTCTATAATTATTGTAACAACTTTCAATGGACCTATTAACTAGATTTTCATAACAATCTTGCTTATCACATAGTTAGTTATGTTAACCAACAGCTTAAGACCCCATACAGTGTTGTATAATTGCAATTGAAACTTTCCATTGATTGGCTTATTTTCTAGCACTAATTGCTCTCTCTTACATATTATTAACTGATAAATAGATTATCAATAAGGCCGGGCCTCGAGCAATAATACCTAAAACTGTTACCTATGAAAAGCGCTGATTTTACTAAATTAATAATATAGGAAAATTGTGTATTTGCCATATTAATTCTCGTTCCGATATTAGTTAGACCCCAGACCAACCTTTGAAAATGAGGAACACGCTACCGTTTGAAGTGCTTGGTAATTGCATTTAAATATGAAACGTTGCCGCCCAGTTCAAATGAATATTTAACGAGTTTAATTGGATTATTACTAAAAACCCGTAAATAAAAAACTAGTAAGGAAGGTTAAGTTTATGGCAACGAAATTAATATACACTAAATCTTTGTTGACAACTAAATCTTAAATTCCTATAAACTCGTTTTAAATATTCGTGCTTTGGAAAATGAATTCGAATAAAATTGTTCGATTTGGTTTTTTGGAATAAATGTTAATAAGTAAATGAATTGAAAGTTTTCTTGACGACACGCTCACTACCAAGAAGAATTTCTTTGGAAGTTCCTAACGCAATCAATGGAATGCAAAATCGTTCCGAAATGAGATTTTGAATTTTAAAGCCAGTTTTCAAATCATCAAATCATCATCATGGTTTTTGTAAATACTTTTAAAATTATTCAGTTTTTCGATTAATCCCCTCGATATATGAACTAACTCCCACATTTGAGGTTCGGCATTGACGATATAGTTTCTTTTTCCGTTTGCTAGTTATTGTTGATTATTTAAGATGATTAGAAAATTACGAAATCCTGAAAAATCTTTAGAAAAGGAAATTCCGTTGCTAATGATGGTTTGGCAAGCGCTATCTAGTTTTTTTTTAAGATATCTTCATTAGAACGAATACCCCTCTTTGAAATTACTTTTCGAGGATAATGTCGTTTTAAAAAATTAATCGAAACTGCCACTTCAAATTTTTTGCCCAAGGGTTTTTTTACAGATGGTTAAAAATGAAATGTTGTATAAAAATTTCGGCGAAAATGCGTGAAGCGGGTCACTTTTTTTTCCGGCCTTCTTCGGTTTTGATGATTTTTGCATGGCAGAGCGGCTAGCCAATATTCCCCACGTCAAATTGTATTGAAAAATTCCGACTATTTATCGAGATATCGATAACTGAAAATTGTTTTTTTTATTTTTAGACTTTTCTTTGACAAGCCATGGGAGAACACTTTTGAATTTTAAAATTAAAAACTAAAAATGATAAAATCTTAAAAATACAAAATGTAATTTAATATTCTTTTTTATATATATCTTATCTTATATCTTTATTTGTTTAGAAGATATGGCTTCTCAAAAAATGATCTAAAAATGAAAAACCCATTAATATTCAGTTATCGATAACTCAATAAATAAACGGAATTTTTCAACACAATTTGAAGTGGTTAATATTGGCTAGTAGCTCTACCAAAGATGTTGCAACCATCAAAATCGGAGAAGGTCGGGTAAAAATTGCTAAAGCTAACATTAAAGTTTTTCTTAAGTTAAATTGTTTCAAAAACTGAAGCTATTAAGATAATATTTTTAGAGGAAATTTAAGGGGCGACACGTAAAGAACCGCCTGAAAAAAATAGCTAGATAAGGTGGTTGAATTTAAAATTTAAAAAATTAACTAATCACAAGACTTCCCCAATTCCCAAAAATTTAGGTTTTCAATATAACAATATAACCCTTTTAAAAATCTTAGTTTTTACCTTTTTTTCTGTATTGGTAGTGTAAGTGTGACGTCACGCCAAAACGCAAACACCTATTTGTACATACCTATTTCTGCGAAATCTGTCTCGAACTTCGAAAAGTGGTCTTAAACCAAATTCCTAGTGCATCTCTGAATTAAGCTAAATCGAAGATTAGTTGATGATATATAGTAGATGATATATAGTAGACCAATGCAACTACTAAAGTCTCGTTATATCAAGGTGGTAATCGCGTAAATAAAGATAACAGTATAATTCGTAGTATTTCCTAAACTACCCCATAATTTTGGGGTCATTAAACCGGAAGTCAGCGTTTTATTCGTAGTTTACTTACACGGAATCAATCAAAACGTATAAAACTCGCATCAACGATTTTCAAGACGTAGATTACTTACGCTATAAACTAAAAATTACAAATTAAGCTCATTAAATCTACTTTAATGTTTTTTCAAACAGGTTTAGTTTCATATAGTTATATCGAATTCAAGGTATTTTTTGTTTACGAAATTTTCAGTATATGAGGATGATAGTAAAAAAAAACGTTTGCTTAAGTAATCTCCAGAAAGATAATAAAACTTCAATAGGGGAACATTAGGTCTGGTTGATCTGATCGAGATCTTCCCACAAAACTCTTCGTAGAAGGTGTTCCCAGATGCTGAGTGGAACCATGGAGATACATAAATCCTCGAATTGAACTCCATTTCAAACGAAAAACTGGCCAATTCTTGAAGAAAAACTTTAAGCGTTTCACACATACAAAAATGGAGCCCCAGGACTAGATTTTTGAGTTTATCGGATAGTGAGTTGAATAGAGTAGATACTAAAATTCAAATTTTTTTTAAACCAAACAATATTCGGCTCGGACAATTGCACTACTTGGGCATATTGATCAATTATTAATCTTTAGACTTTCTTTGCTGTTCCTTTTATACGCTCTTAGGATCCACTTCATAAGTAATATATAACTTAAAGAGGAATACCTATTAAGATCCGGAACTAAAATTTAATGCATCAAACTAAGATCACTCGTAAGTTAATCAATACTATTCACTTTAATTTTAACCTGCATGTCAAGCGCAGTTTCAAACATTATTAAAAAAAATAAAAATTTCGAATTAGTAGAATCGATGCTCGATAGTGGGACACCCTAACCTGTTCTTGCTTGTATAAAAAATATGATTAGCCGGGCCCAATTTAGTTGGTTAAATTCATCGTGTTGTCGTTATAACGTAAAATTAGCACCTCCAAATCCTCTGTGCTGGCTGCCGTAGCAGGGGGATTGACCACTAATTGTTGGGTACCGCTTGGATACATGTTTCCATTATTGTTTTGTTTCATATTATTTTGACATCTTTTATGAGAATCAATGAGTGATGGGTTCAAAAATTCTTTAGTAGAATCCGCCTCTGACATAGGGGTTTCCCCTACCTGATGGCGATGTGGCTGTCGAAAAGGCATCAGGGTTTGTTATGGACTGCTCTCAGCTTCAGGACTCTTCCTCGACCTTACCGGCTTGGGTGGCCCTACCGATAGCTATGCTACCGCCGGCGTCGCTCTTGGATTCATCGCCCGTAATGAGCCCCATTACCACAACAAGGGGGCAATCCCCGAGAGGGGTTTTCAAGACTCTATGCTCCACTTAGGAGATTAGAATTCGTAGTAGAAGTAATTTAGTTGGGTGGTGCTGTGAGATGCTTTTTTTTGTGGTAAAAAGTCTACGCTTGGTTATTTATAAGGCTCACATAAATCAACATAACAATCTGAAGTAAAGTCTAAAGACATAACATTTCTTAAATCAAATCATCATGGCGGCGTAGACACTGGAATTAAGTTTAACATGTGGTGTTCAAAATAGTTTTAATTAGTTTCGAAATTTATGATTAGTATTAAGACTCTGTAAAAAGTCGTTAGTGGCCAATGCTGCCCATGACTGGGCAATTGATCAGTAGATGGCGCTACTAACAATAAACAAAAAATAAATCTGAAAATCAGCTGTTTGCTCAAATTGGTGTATAAAATAAAAAAAAATATATAAATTAAATTAATCGCCAAACGAAAACATTACTAAGTACTTGTTTACAAACAACTCGATTATCATTTACAAAATTGTTGGAAAAAAACCACGCCAAAAGCAGACAAATCTAAAGATAAAACGTAAAATGTGGTTTAACTCTTATTTAATTACAGAGTTGAGTGTGGAAGATTTTCTAGAGACGTAGGAATTTTGAAGTAAATTTATATTGCAATTGAATTATTTACGCTTCGCGGAAAATTTGTATATTGTAGCCTTGGTGCAAAATCCGGCAGCATTTTAGGGAAATCTGCACATGTCCTCGAATGTTAAGTCGCTAAACGATAATTTTCCGCTCTGTAGTAAAATTTGTGCATCTATCCTGCTATGCGACATAATTTCTGCTATTAAAAAAAGTTGTTGCGTTATTATTATTATTCCTGGAAAAGACCCACGAAAAACAGATTGATACCCATCATCTCTTCATCGATTACAAAGCTGCATTCGATAGCCCGATAAGGGACCGCCTATACATCACCATGTCTGAGTTCGGTATTCCTGCGAAGCTGATTCGTCTCTGCAGAATAACATAAAGCGGCACCATCAGCTCTGTCAAGGAACGGACCTCTCCGAACATTTCAATACCCTTCAAGGTTTCAGACAAGGCGACCCTCTATCATTCGACCTGTTCAATTTGGTGATAGAAGGAGTACTGCGAAAAGCCGGTGTACACCGGTTGACCCCTGGGTTAGTCACACATAGACTGTATAGTCCTTAGTGGAACCGGAGAATGTTTTGTTTTTAGCGCTCAAACAAAAAAGCTGATGCTTTTGCTGACATCTACATGCGAATTTTCCAAAAAAATGGCAGCACTGTATATGTACTATATATATGTTCATTCTTGGGTTTCCAATCCCAAAACAACAAAAATTAAGTTTTAGAAAATTTTGCAGGAGCAACCAGAGTGGTATCAGACTCATATAAACAAGTTTACTATTCAGTGAAGTTTATATAGTATAGTATATTCCTGGAACATGTTATTGCAGACATTAGCCCTGTAGCAGCTGTCTGTCTGAATTCATATATTTCTCATATTATCTAAGAACAGAGTGAGCCGTATTCAGCTAGTACATTGGATAAAAATATGGTCCAACCCACTATAATGATTACTTGGATCAAGGGGAGATGAGAGACAAAACAAGGTTGATGTGATAGGGGTCTGCATTTTTTTAAAAATCAATTTTAACAGCATATATTAGGTTAGTTTGCACCGGTTGACGCCTAGGTTAGACACACATAGACTGTATTGTCCTTAGTGGAACCGGAGGATGCGGCTGTTGTACAATGCACGTTAGTCGTGGAGTATGCGCGAATGCTTGGCAAACACCAATAGCTTTTAAGGTGCCCTGTCGGCTGCCTTTTCCAGTGAGGTAAGCCAGGGTTTTCCTCGATATTTCAATTTTAATGCTTATAAGGCGGGACAGCGGCAGATGAGGTGCTCTAGTGTCTGTTTTTTTCTATCTCCCAACATTTCCTGCATTAGCCTTGTAGTTCGCAGTCTGAGTCTCCAAGGACTGCAGAACCGCGTCTCAATTTGGTATCTCATACCGTTGTTGTTGTGGCAGTACAACTGTCCTGGCCTGCCCGAACCGGTAAAGAGATATGATATATAATACTCCGTGTCCGCCGGTGGTAGCAGTCCCGCTTTCCACCGTCGTTTGGGCTGCCATCTCAGCCCGAGTTGTCTCCTTAGAGGACTCCAGCGCGCGGGGGTTGGGTTGCATTTTGTTCATAGGAACCAACCCATATCTTTTTATGCCTGCTGCCGTTGGCCATGACCAGACTTGGAAATCCGGATACTGCTGCGCTGTTGTCTCAGCTGGCCCAAGCGTCGAGGGAGGACAAGTGCCTGACTCTGGTGCTTGAGCTAGTACACAGTCCATTGTCAAGCCGAAACCCAGTTGGAGGGTTGCCAGTACTATATATGCCGGCAGATGAGCCTTTCATCTAGGCCTATACAGGCTGTATCCGGACTGGTGGAGTGATCATATGCCTAAGCCCGAAACAATGCTACTGGGATTTATTTTTGACTTCCAGTATCTGCAGCACACTGCTTCCATAATACCCTTATTTAACTTAGTTATTATTTAGTGACCATGGATTCATGGCTCTGCTTAATACTTTACAGCCTGTTCTCTAAGGACAAGCCTACTTCAACACCATACAAGATTTAACCCATAAAATCACTCGAAAAAATACTCCATATTTTACAAACTCTAATGCTTAGCTAATAGTTACACTGTTAGGGTATGTGACATATTTAAGAACAGCATAAAAATAATACAAACCAAAGTAAAGATAAATATAAATATAAAAATAAATAAAAAAAAAACATTTCTAATGCTGTTACACATACAATATACTATTTTTATAATTAGCCGTTTATGTCTGATATTAAAATAAGTATAGTATCTGTTTGTTTGTTAGATACGCTAATACGCAGCAGCAGCGGCGACGTCGACGTCAACGTTGACAGCGACGCAAGCAGAGCGCTGCTTAACTTTGTAATGGCAAGCAGTAAGTAGTACAACGTACGTATGTGTAATAAATGTTAGCGTAGATATATGACGTATACGCACCGTGCCACACTGATTACACTGGATTTGCAATTGTTATTGAAATTACGGCATATATATGACCCCAAATTAGCCAGCAATGCGGCGCCGAGCACCAACCAAGCAGTAGTATCTAGACGGGGTCGTATTTTCACGTTGATTTCCTTATCGGTTGCGGCATAAACGCGAGCGCAAGTGGCAAAATGCTTTAAGCCGTTTGCAATTAGAAATAATCAAAAAATAATAAAAAATTATAATTAATTATAACCGTGTCTAATGCCGCTGGCAACCAAATGCCGGCTAAATGTGTGTGTTCAGGTGTAGGTATTGTTGGATGAGAGCAGGCGTGGCATAAAACAGCAGGCGCTAAGCCTTCGAACAATCCACAATTTCTGATTAATATTAATGCATTTCGCATTTTCCAATTAGACAACTGTCAACATTTGTTAGACAACGTCGCAACAAAAATGATTCCAATTGTGATTCCTTTCCAGCTGCTCGAAAACTTTGCGATTTGCCGTAATTAGTTTGCATATGAATTTTAGAGGTTTCATGGTGCAACTTTTTTTTTCCTGTGGGTGGGTGTCTGTGGGTGGCAAGGTGTGCACAACACCCGAAAGCACACCCACTCACGACTACGGCCGTATAAAAGCAGACTCCATCATGGTTGCGTACAACAGTTGTCCTGGTGCGTTACGTTACGGCGCAGCTATTCTTACGGTTGCCCGCATCCAGTAAAGTCGGTTTTTTCTATTGTTAACTCGTTAATACTCAGCACGTTTCGAAGTAAGTGTATTTTTTTTTTAACTAGTTGAGGGTTGTTCCAAGCTCAAGTTTAATTGAAAAAAAGTTATAATTAAATTAGCCGTGGGCTCGTCAGCGACTATTGTTTGTAAAATCGCACGCAACTCCGCCTTAAAATCATGCAACGGTGCACAAAACCAGCTAATGGATCTGACCAAGTCTAGAATTCTGCCGACTCGCCCATTTAGTTTGTTATTCACAACTTTGACCTCTTCAAAGCGCTAATGCTTTTTAAATTGACCATCTTAACTGCATATATGTTCTTGTTAATGACTTTTTTAAAGCCATTGTACCCAAATCATATCCCATCTACGTCATTCGGCGGGATTAAGTTGATTAGCTTGTTAACATTTCTAAACAGCTTCTGATTTAATGGTTTAATAACACAGACCCCACAGAGGTCAACAACTAGTCTCAATGACGCAAGTAATATCTGACTAATCATTTCACTTGGCAACTTTGTATTAGAAATGACTGCAAAGATTTCAGGAATCTAAAAGATGATAATTTTTAAACTGCAATTTTAAAAGGATAGTAGTCTTAAGAAAAGACAAAAAGATGATAACCAAGATGATCCAATAAAGGGTAAAAATCCTTTATTATATTCAATCAGTTAATATCCTTAAAATTAAGTTTGCTTGTCAAATAATTTCTTAAACAATTAAGCAACAAAAGTGAATTTCTTGAAGATGATCATTTTAAAAACTATAATATTTGAAGGATAGCAAAGTCTAAGGAAAGACTTGGTAACCAAGATGATCCAATAAAGGGTAAAAATCCTTTTTTAAATACAAACAGTTAGTATCCCTAAAATTAAGTTTGCTTGGCTAATAACTTCTTAAGCAATTAAGAAACAAAAGTGAATTTCTTGAAGATGATCATTTTTACAACTATAATATTTGAAGAATAGCAAAGTCTAAGGAACGACAAACAGATGATAGCCAAGATGATCAAAAAAAAGGGTAAAAATCATTTTTTAAATACAACCAGTTAATATCCTTAAAATGAAGTTTGCTTTGCTAATAATTTCTCATACTCATATGTACGATACAGATTATATTACAATGTGAAAGTCCTTGAAATTAAATGAAGCTAATATCTTTTCAGTCTATAAAATTTTCTCATACTCATATGTGCGATACAGATTATATTACAATGTGAAAGTCCTTTCCATGAATCGTAGTTAAAGTCTTAAAAGTGCTGTTTTTCGGCACAAAAAAAAACAGTAAACTTGGCAACTCTATTTAATTTAGTAAGGTGACAATTTCTAAACCAAAAATGTTCTTCACAACAAGCAAGATGATTCTTTTTGAACTGGTATAATAAGGCCCGACGAGAGGGAGGTGAATGGGGCCTTTTCCCCCGGGACCGGAGCTCTTGGAGTGGCCCGGACTCGAGAGTCATTTATTTATTTTCAACAATTATACGTATTTTTATGAATTAAGAAAAATTGATAGAGGTCCGGGTATAAATAATAGAACAAAATTGGACTTCCGGACTTGCCCCAACCGACATTATAGAAAATCATCTGATTTTCGGAAACAAACCTTTAAGTGACGTAAATTTGAAAAATTAATTCCCAAAAATGAAAGCACTCCTTAGAAGCAACCAAAATATCGTATGGTTAGTAGAGTCTTTACAAACCAGCAAGATGATTCTTCCGGAGAAATAAAGAAATAATGGAAAGATGAAGTAACACAACAAAAGGGGTCCTTATCTGGAGACGAGGCATATTTTTTATTGTAGTATTTCGACATGCTGTGTATGACGTCCAAAAAGTGCAGCACTGTCAGGCATCTAGGATAACCAACAAAATAAGCTCGAATTATGACACTTTTAAGGTTATGTCAAAAGTCCTAGATTTGGCTTCAGCGGATTCAATGTTTGGGAAAACATCGTCTGACCTCTGAGCCTGAAAATCGACTTTCTTGTGTAGCTGTATAACCTTCGAATACCCTTTAAAAAATATTTGTTGAGTTCTAATGTCCATGTGAACCCGGTTATTTGAACTCAGATTTAGATTTAGAATGAACCCTGAATTTAAAAGTAATTTTTTGTGATGTTATCTAAGGTACTGTTGAGATGTCACTAATTAGAATAGCAATCGTTTTAATGAAAGTGCACAATCGTATTTAAAGAAATCGAATTTTTGGGAAAGCTGAATTATACCAGTTTTAAGTTTTCTTTTCAAGGAACTCATTAAAGAAAAATCAGAATAACATTGGTTATCCTAAACTTAACTAATCAAAAAATGTGTTAGTCGCTCGAAGAACATTTTTTTTTTTTTCCTAAAAGGGTTCCTTGCAGAGAGGTGGGTCACTGCGACCAAAAGGTGTTTTGTACGACACCCATAAATTAAAGCAAAAGACTTTCCGCTTTCCGCATGAATAGCAGTAGGTCCTTTGTTGGTATTGACCTGAGATGGAAGGGGCTAATCCGTTCCTTTCCCATGCGGCAGGTCAGAACCTGGGACAGACCCATACCAGCGCTGGGCAGCCAAAGAGAATATGTCTGGTGCTTTCATCGTCTTCTAAACAGAGCCTGCACTCTGAAGAGTCCGATAGGCCAATTTTCTGTAGATGGTATCAAACAGTGTGGTGGCCAGAAAGGTAAGCTACCAGGAGCTTTAGGTCCGCTCTTCCAAAACATTTTGTCTTCATCGCATCCAGAGGTTTGACAAGCACTTTTGCTTGACGAAGCCCCGGTAAGGAGAACCAGTATCTCCTATGTTCTCCTGCGGCCAATTTGTTTATTATGATTTTGATTGTGGACCAACCAATACCACAAAACGGCGCAGGAGATGTGGTCGGGGTGGAGACACCAGTCGTGGCAGATACTCCAGGATGACAATGCCCTAATAGCAGCTTGGCTATCTGAATAAATGCATATGTTTTGCTCCCCTAGTTCCCTTGAGAAGGATACTAAGGGCGCAGCTCTCTACGGCATGAATCTCTGCTTAAAAGACGCTGGGCCAGATGCCCATTGCGGTACAGATTCTGGTGTCAGGTCCAACGACTCCAACTTCTACATCCTGCTCAGTATTGGACCCATCCGTGAGCCATTGCTGCCCCCGGAGGTTTCCACAGAGGCTGCCAAGTCTCCCGACTTGGGAGAAGAGATCTAAATTTCTTGTTATGAAACAGTTCCGTGATCAGAGCAGATCTAGAGCAGGTCGATTCGTCAGGAAGGGAATATAAAAGTGCGGGATGACCAGTGACACTTACTAAGAGTCCAGATGTGATCTGGATACGTAGTAGACTCTGCATGGCTGACAAAGACAAATAGAATCTACAACGTCGCACATTTGGAACCCAATTTTAGACGTGAAGTGCAAATAGAAGTAAAAAAGGAAGCTAGTTTAAACTCTTTACGAGAATATCTTTATCCTTATGCCCAATATTGCAAATAGACCCCAAGACCCCACAAAATAGAAAGAGATATAGTCCGCAGACCACACAAGTTTCTTTTAAAAGATTTCATATTTTTGGCAAATTCTTCTTACAGTCAACTATCGACATGTCCAACACACTGCGTTGTATTCTGGTGGTTTGTGTGGCGCTTGCTCTACTTGCAGCGGGTTGCAGTGTCGAGGCCTCGAATTCGCGACCCCCACGCAATAACGATATATCCACCGTATCCGATGCTTTAAAATATTTACAGGACATGGACACCTATTATGGGGATAGAGCACGAGTCAGGTGTGTATTAAGAAACTGTTCTAAAATCAAATGAAGTTTTATAAATCGTTAATCTTGTGCTTGATAGATTTGGCAAACGCGGTTCCTTATTGCAGCTGCTGCGCAGTCGCATAGTGGAAAACAATAGCCAGAACAATCCAGTGGATTTGGTAATATAGTGCGTTTTGGAGTTTTATAAATTAATCTATATTTTACATAATATCCTAAACAGACTCACGCTGGAGCTGAACTGGCAGCAGCCGAAGAGTTATACTAAACGGAACATAGCCGACTTTTGAACTTTGATGATTGTAAAATGTTGTTGCATACTTTTTGGAGCAATAGTTTAAACCCAAAAAACAATTTTAAAAATAAATCAACAATGCTGTAAAATAAATGAAATAAATGCTACTTAATGTCCTTTACAAAATGTTATAAGTAAATAAAAAAATACTTGCAAGCATTTACTTAAGAATATTTAACAATTATTTAGTGTTTGTTTTTTTTATACCGTACACAAATTTCGCAGTATTTTAAAAGATTTTGACTTGAAAAATAAATATTCGGCCGATGCAAAAAAATATTAAAAACTTTTTGAGTTTTCAACATAAAAAAGGACATAATTTTTGGCAAATTTAACTATTGGTTAAAATTACAAATCTGTCAAATAATTACTTCTTATGGGTTAACTAGGGGCTCCGCCTTCTGTTCACTTGGTTTTTCAATCAATTTCTTGCGCTTCCACTGAGCCGAATGCAAAGAAATTATAAACTTTACTAGTCTCTCGAAATATTCTGAACCTTTTTTTTTTAAATGTATCGATAAAAAAGCAATATACAATCAGTTAAACAGCTGCACGAGGTGTGTTCAAAAAGTATCGCGAATTTTGAATTTTTGCGGGTTACGTATATTAGAATTTTGATTTTTTTGTGGCATTATGTTGGTACTCATGTCTCTCACTTATGCCGACAAGCTCTGCCATTTTGAATGTTCACTTAATTGTTGACAGCTGCTTTGCTTGCACGTGTTTGGGCTCATCTTCGATTTTTACCTATTCAAATTTTGCGTGAAAAACGAAATTAAGTGCGCGGATGCATTCCGAATGTTGACTGCGGCATACGGAGAAGCTACCTTGGACTCGAGATGGTCATAACTGGTGACGAATCGTGGGTTTATGGTTATTACGTGGAAACCAAAGCTCAATCATATCAATGGAAGCTGCCGCACGAACCAAGACCGAAAAAAGCGCGCCAAGTTCGGTCAAATGTGAAAGTTTTGCTTACAGTTTTCTTCTATTGCAGGGGCGTGGTGCATCATGAGTTCTTGCCACAGGGTAGAACAGTCAATAAGGAATATCACCTGCAAGTTATGCGCAATTTGAGGATTTGTGGAAGAACAAAAATTGGCTTTTGCACCACGATAACGTCCCTGCTCACACATCATTGATGCCGCAGCCACCGTATTCCCCAGATCTGGCCCCCTGTCTCTTTTTCTTGTTCCCTAAACTGAAGAGGCCCATGAAAGGACGAAAAAAAAATCGAAGACGAGCCAAAACACGTGCAAGCAAAGCAGCTGCCAGCAATTAAGTGAACATTCAAAATGGCCGAGCTTGTATAAGTGAGAGACATGAGCATCAACATAGCGCCACAAAAAAATCGAAAATCGAATATACGTAATCCGCGAAAATTAAAAAATCTGCGATACTATTTGAACACACCTCGTGTATGACATTGGCACGTAAATACCGCTGAATTGGGAACGTGCGAAATAGACCGAATTTTTCGAAGAAGCCGACCACTATGTACAAATTTTAACTTCTAAAAAGATAAAGTCAAATGCATGTTTAATTTGATTTCACTATTTAATTTTAAGTTATTACTAAAATTTTGCCAAAAAAGCGAATTGCATAAAATATTGTGAAAACTGAAGAATGTTCCAAATTCCTTTTAATAATTTTTAGAAATACGAAGCCAATAATTTTGTAGCTAAAGATCTAAAAAATCACGCTTAAGTCGACTTTTAATTGTCGGAATAGGTTATGACGCATAAAATAGTTTAAAGTCTTGTTCCTGCGAGACATTAGTTATATTCCTGATGTTTTATTCAAAGTTTATACGCCTGTTTACATCGGCAGAAGTCCCTGAATACTGGCAGATACTGTAAATTCAATTGAGTATTAGTTTTCAAATAAACGCTGTTTAAGGATTAGGCTTACATAATGGTATTATGGCCATTATTACAATGGTCGCATTGCAGTCGACTTCCAAAAAGTTGCCAACAAGTTGGGCACCCATAACAGAGCCACAACGATTCCACATCAAACATATGCACATAGCTTTAGCTCGTAACTCCGTGGGTACAAATTGTAGCAGAGCTCCGCCCAAAAGACTTACTACAACGCCGGGAAGCGCAATGAGAAATATGAATGCAAACACATGTAGATAATGACCCTCCACAAAGACCATTGCAATGCCACTCGCAGTCGCGAAAATTAGCGCGAACATAGAAAGTATCTTGCGTGGCACACAGAAGAGAAATGCCGAGCAGATATTATACAATATGATATAGCTTATGCCCAGTATAATGGAATCATTGAAACCTATTAATCTATCGTTGCAAGCCTGTGGATTAGGAATAAGTGAAATATGGTTACGGAGTAATCTTAGCAAATACATACAGTATTCAGCTGCGGCTCAGTTCCCGCAAACTGACTATAAGTCTCATTTATAAGAATTTCGCAGAACGTCATGTGACTGGTATCACCTTCACGCATATTTACTCGATTTCGTAATATCGTATACCAGATGCCCAAGCCGTTAGATCTGCTTAAAAGGATGGTCAGCTTAAAATATGGCAGTATATACTTTAGTATAGCTTTTATACTCAACACATAGCAATGAGTTTGAAAACCTTGCTTTTTAAAATGAAATTTATATTTTGAATATATTATATATTTTTGGAAAACAAACGTTTGTGCTTTTATCTGAGCCATAGCTTTTTAAATTTTTTGTATACTCACACGAATCCTAGACAAAACATGACCGCACAGCTGCATATATAGAGACCAAGATAGGGTTTCCGAAACAATGGCATAGTATCGTTGAACATGGTTTGCACTAAATTTTGCCTTGCCGTTCTGCGCCTTATCAACTTTTCATCCTTATAGTTGCTCATGGCGATGACCTGTTCGCTTGTTAAAGGATGACCAGTATTCTTTTTGCTCACCCAATTCATAACTTTCATGGCTCTTTCCGTATCGCCGATCATAAACAGAAATCTGGGACTCTCTGGCATGAACAGTAGCAATATGAATGCAAAAAATCCGGGCAACATAAGCAGACAGCCCATAAGACGCCAAGGTTTAAAGACGATGTAACCATACAACTCCATTTCGAAATAGTGCTTCTCCGGACTGACTATTAAAGTAGCCAACGAAGGACTATAGAGCATGCCGAAACCCGAAAACATATACATATAGGCCACGACGCGTGCCAAGATATTCTTATTGCAGAACTCGCTGAGATAAGTTACGGCCACAAAACTGGGACCCGCAATGCTGTGGTTTTGAGATTAGTTTAAGAAAATGCTTAATATGCAGCACGATGCACTTACAATAAGCCAGCTGCAAAGCGCATCATAAAGAAAGTAGGAAAATTGAGGGAAAACATGGATAATACGGAGAGCACATTGCTTAGCGTTATGGTGTGCAGCAGCGTCCAGCGCCGGCCCATTTTGTCAGCGATATTGCCCCAAAAAAACGAGCCACTTATTATGCCCAAAATGCAGGCCGAAAGTATAGTGGATAACTGCACAGGATTCATGTGCATATCACAAACTGAAGCGGGTGCTACAATGCCCATGCCCATGGTCTCTGTTATGATCATCATTTGCAGCAAGCCGTTGGTCAGCATGGCATACAAATGTACCCTGCCGAATCCTGCAAATACGTTGAGTTTTACCAGTTAATAATATACGCTGCTGGTATTTACCAATCTGTGTCATAACTTCATCGAACTCGCTCATTATTTTGATATTTTTTGTTTAGTATTTATTTATTTTTGACTAAATATTCTAAGTTTATGCCAGCTGTATGTTTTCCACTTCCTTTATCAGATCCATGTGTTTAAATTCATCAGGGCGCTTGGTAAATGTCTCCAACAGCTTAAGTTTATTTGCATCCGTTTTGTAGTAAAACATTTGCAGCTCATTGGCGAGACATTGCGCTTCCTGTGCAGTCAACACCTTGCTATCGTATTCGCCACGCATCAGCACTATGCCCTTGTCCTTCTCCTCAGTATAGTGCACTAGAGTCAGGCATTCGGGCGCATTTTCCTGGTGCACCTGGTATGCCAAGAGCGGCGTAAAGTGCACGGTGTTGGCTGCAAATTGCAACATTATAAACTCAAAGCCCTCACTGCGCGGCAATGGTAGCAAAAATATGGGATGCTCTTTGGCACGTGCCATTAAGGCATCATATTGTGCTGTAGTCAGTGTGGCAGCCAGCGCTTCCTTGGTTTTGTGATATTCCAGCCAAATTTGAGAAATTTCTTCAGCATTCTTATCCTGCAGCAGCTCCAGTTTCATTATGTCGCTGAGCTTTTTGTGCGGCAGCTCAGCTTCAACGGGCTTAGCCAGTTTTTGCTTGGGATTCAGCAGCTCCGAATAAGTGCTGCATATATAATCACAAATAAATATGACTATATATATATAAAAAAAACTCATATACTTGCCGTGATTGAAATTGCCCATCTTTAATGGGATTGACAACACGCTCAAGCCGATCGAGAAGTTCTTCAGGCGAAGTTTTTTGTAACTTGGAAATTTTGTCTGCATACTTTTCATAGTATGGATTTTTTTTCTCCTTAAGCTGGTCTAAAGCCTCCTTGGCACGCAAAGATGCAGACATTGCAATGTTGCGCGCTATTATAGGATTTTTATTTGGTAAAACGCGTAAAAACAATTTTGCAGCGCATGCCATTTCCTGCAACAAAGTTATTGGAGAAATTACACAATCAACAGCTGATATAAAAGAGCTGCCAACTTGCTAGCACTCTACAAACATTTTGCTGCGCTGCTATCGATAAGAAAAATCGAAATGAAAATCGTTGAAATTTTAGCGGCCAATAACTATTTAAAATTTTGAATCAATCAACGTGTGACTACACTGCTGAATCTAAAGTTATAAAATCGTGCAATATATCAATTGTTAATTTTATGTAACAATACCGGAAAACATAATAAAACAGTGGCATTAATAACTTCTTGAGTAGGTCTGACAGAAAACAAATTATTTTGTAGTATAAAATATTTTAATTAGTACAAACTGTAAAATGTTGTGTAGCTTTTTAATTAAAATGCCAATTTTCCAAATTGATGAAAACCAAGTGAACAAAAGTGAGTTTTTCAGAGCTTTCATTCTAGTCGAATGTGCTATGAACAAAGGCTGAATTAAAAATTAAATTATTACTTAAATGTTGTCAAATAAATGCATTGCTTTTAAAATTATGAAAGCTAAAAAAAAGAAACTGAAGGATGGTTCGAATTTCTTTTATAACTTTCGAAATAAAAAGCCTATAATTTGTTACTAAAGATTTAAAAACTCAGTCTTGTTCGTGCGAGAGATTAGTTATATTCATTATGTTGTATACAGAACATTTTATGTTTACAGCGGCAGGAATCCCTGGATACTTGCAGATACTGTAAATACGATTGAATATTAGTTTTCAAATAAACGCGCTTTAAGGATTAGGCTTACATAATGGCAATGAGGCACTTAGTAACATGATCGCATTGCAGTCGACTTTCAAAAAGTTGCCAATAAGATGGTTACCCACAACAGCGCCACAACGATTCCACATCAAACATATGCATATAGCTTTAGCTCGTATCTCCGTGGGTACAAATTGTAGCAGAGCTCCGCCCAAAAGACTTACTACAACGCCGGGAAGCGCAATGAAGAAAATGAAAGCAGCCAGTTGTGTATAATAACCCTTCACATAATTCATTATAAAGCCACTCGCAGACGCAAAAAGTAGCGCAACCGTAAAGAGTATCTTGCGAGGAACACGGAAAAGCAATGCCGAGCAGATACTATGCAATATGATATAGCATACGCCCAGTATAATGGAATCATTGAAACCGCTAAATCGTACGCAATCCTGAGGATTAGTTAATGAGTTAAAAATGGGTTACGGAGTAATCTAAACAAATACATACAGTAAACAATGATCGGTTGATGACAGTCTGATTCAAAAGAATTTCGCAGAACGTCCTGTCAACGTTATTACCTTCAAACATATTTACTCGATTTCGTAATACCGTATACCAGATGCCCAAGCCGTGAGATCTGCTTAAAAGAATGGTAAGCTTAAAATATAGCAGTATATACATAAGTATAGTTATTATATTTGTACATAAAAAACATTTATGTACACTTTATCGGGCAGAAAGGCAAAAGTGCACAACAATAACTAACTCGATATGTATCGAAATTGAATCGAATTGGTTTTCTGTGGCACCCCTGCAAACTTGACTATGAAAAGTGTAACACTTCTGTTTAAAGCTGCCTTGCCAAAAGCGCCAATATTTACTAACCAGTGTGTACAAATGTTTTTATTTGTTTTGACATTATTTAGTGCTTTTATCTGAGCCCTAACTTTTACATTTTTGTATACTCACACAATTCCTAGACAAAACATGACCATACAGCTGCATACATAGAGACCAACATAGGGTTTCCGAAACAATGGCATAGCATCGTTGAACATGGCTTGCATAAAATTTTGCCTGGACCTTCTGTGCCTTATTAACTTTGCATCCTTATAGTTCCTCATGGCGATGACCTGTTCGCTTGTTAAAGGATGACCAGTATTCTTTTTGCTCACCCAATTCATAACTTCCATGGCTTTTTCCGTATCGCCGATCATAAACAAAAATCTAGGACTCTCTGGCATGAACAGTAGCAATATGAATGCAAAAAATCCGGGCAAACTAAGCAGACAGCCCAAAAGTCGCCAAGGTTTAAAGACGATCTTACCATACAGCTTTATTGCGAAATAGTGCTTTCTCTGACTGATTAGTAAAGAAGCCCACGAAGGACTATAGAGCATGCCGAAACCCGAAAACACGTACATAAAGGCGACGACTCGTTGCAGAATATGCGCATTGCAGAACTCGCTGAGATAAGTTACGGCCACAAAACTGGGACCCGCAATGCTGTGGTTTTGAGTTTAGTTTAGGAAAATGCTTAATATGCAGCGTGATACACTTACAATACGCCAGCTGCAAAGCGCATCAGAAATAAAGCAGTAAAACTGGTAGTAAACATGGATATTAGGGAGAGCACATTGCTTAGCGTTATGGTGTGTAGCAGCGTCCAGCGACGGCCCATTTTGTCAGCGACATTGCCCCAAAAGAACGAGGAACCTATTATGCCCAAAAAGCACGCCGATAGTATAATTGATAGCTGCACAATGTTCATGCGCATATCGCAACGTGTAAGGGGTCCTACAATGCCCATGCCCATGGTCTCTGTTATGGTCATCATTTGCAACAAGCCGTTGGTCAGCATGGCATACAAGTGGACCCTGCCGAATCCTGCAAATACGTTGAGTTTTAATAGTTTTAATAGTTACGCTGCTGGTATTTACCAATCTGTGTCATAACTTCATCGAACTCGCTCATTTTTTTTTTTTTACTTATAATTTAGAATTTAATTTAAAATAAGTAAATAGAATTTAATTCTAAAATATAAAGTATTTATTTTTGACTAAATACTCTGAGTTTATGCCAGATGTATGCTTTTTACTTCCTTTGTCAGATCCATGTGTTTAAATTCATCAGGACGCTTGGTAAATGTCTCCAACAGCCTAAATTTATTTGCATCCGTTTTGTAGTAAAACATTTGCAGCTCATTGGCGAGACATTGCGCTTCCTGTGCAGTCAACACCTGGCTATCGTATTCGCCACGCATCAGCACTATGCCCTTGTCCTTGACCTCTAGAGTTAGACATTCGAGCGCATTTTCGGAGTGCACCTGGTAGGCCAAGAGCGGCGTAAAGTGCACGGTGTTGACTACAAATTGCAGCATTATACACTCAAAGCCCTCACTGAGCGGCAATGGTACTTGCCATTAAGGTATCATACTATGCTGGGAACAGTGTGACAGGCAGCACTTTCTTAGTTTAGCGATATTCCAGCCAAATTTAAGAAATTCTTAATTTTTCTTATACTCCAACAGCTCCAGTTTTGTTATGTCGCTGGCAGTTCAGCTTCAAGAAACTTAGTCAGTTTTTGCTTGGGATTCAGCAGCTCCGATTAAGTTCTGCATACACAACCAAAAATTAACACGATTACAAATTTTAAATACTTATCAACTTACCAGGATTGAAATTGCCCATCGAGACCGATCGAGACGTTCCTCAGGTGAAATTTCTTGTAACTTGCAAATTTTGTCTGATTTTTTTTCATATTAAGGAAGTCTAAAGCTTCCTTGGAACGCAGGTATGCAGACATTGCGATTTTGCGCGCTATTAATGGATTTATATTTGGTAAAACGCGTAAAAACAATTTAGCAGCGCGCAACAAAGTCTATAAAAATAACACAATCAACAGCTGACATAAAAGAGCTGCCAACTTGCTAGCACTCCACAAACATTTTGCTGCGCTGCTATCGATAAGAAAATCGAATTGAAAATCGTTGATATTTAAGCGGCTAATAACTATTTAAAATTTTAAATCAATCTATCAGTGACTACACTGCTGAGTGTAAAGTTAGAATATAGTTAAATCTGTAAGTTGTAAATTTTATGTAATAAGCCAATAATTTAAATGGGTATAACTTGTAAACTATGCGTCCTAGAGCGAAAAGGAGCTTAATTTGTCATCACTCCACATTGTTTTCAAACTTTAAATGGGTATAACTCGTAAACTAAGCGTCCTAGAGTAAAAAGTAGCTTAATTTGCCATCACTCGACATTGTTTTCAAACTTTAAATGGGTATAACTCGTAAACTAAGCGTCCTAGAGGGAAAAGTAGCTTAATTTGTCATCACTCCACATTGTTTTCAAACTTTAAATGGGTATAGCTCGTAAACTAAGCGTCCTAGAGGGAAAAGTAGCTTAATTTGTCATCACTCCACATTGTTTTCAAACTTTAAATGGGTATAACTCGTAAACTAAGCGTCCTAGAGTAAAAAGTAGCTTAATTTGCCATCACTCGACATTGTTTTCAAACTTTAAATGGGTATAACTCGTAAACTAAGCGTCCTAGAGGGAAAAGTAGCTTAATTTGTCATCACTCCACATTGTTTTCAAACTTTAAATGGGTATAGCTCGTAAACTAAGCGTTCTAGAGCGAAAACATTAACATTTTACTATGGCTCAAAATGTGATTTTATGTAACGTTCTTCAGAAGTTTTGTAAATAAAATATTTGTCTTATTCAGTGGCGAAGCGAGAGCATTGAATGTGGGGGGTGATGAGCCTCAAAATGCCGACTCGATTCAACAAATTACCGACAAATAACCGATTCTGAAATATGCGAGATTTGCCAACTGATGGATGTTTGGGGGTGTCACACCCCCACACCACCACCTCGCTACGCCCCTAGTCTTATTACATAAAATGTATTCAAGAAAAATTTTTAAATACCACATATGTATTTCTTTTGTAATACATTTTTATTTGCAATGTGCCTAATGACAAACAGCAAATTTTATGAGTAAAAGTGCGTGGCTCCTAATCAATATACTGCCACATATGTTAGTTAAATAGCTTTTATTTATATTTTTTGTGTGAACTCAAATTAACCAAAAAAAGAAAGAAACAAAAACTCGTATTCTTTTCTTGTCAGCTATTGAAAATTCCTAATATTTTATTAGTTTGACATACTTGACAATATTCTTTGCTCCACTTAGCTAATAATGATAACTATAAATAACTACATCTCTATATTTATCTTTAATATACAAGTTAATTAATTTGCTTGCAATCATTTAGTAAAATTACTTCTTAAAATAATTATAAAAATATTTAAATATAAATTTAAACATTTTATAGTTTATCAATTGCATTTATTTAAGTAATTTGATGAACAAACCGCTTAAATTTAAATAAGCGCTACTTTTTCGTTATTTTAGTATGCTGTAGCTGGTATTTTATTTTTAAATGCGTTTGGCATATTTATGCGCATTTTGACAAATGGTCACACTACAAACCTGTTCTTGTGGGAGCGTTTCAATCGAAAAGTTTAAGCGTAGCGTACGGTTAGAGTTTGTTGCGTGTTCGCTTTGTACGCTGTGTGGAGTTGTTGTTGCTGCTGCTGCTGGTGACTCTGGCTTGGGTCTGCCCGATTGTGTCTCAAACCAAGTGGTATATAAAAAGAAAATTCTGCCGTGTGCTTTTATTATTTATTGATTGTTGGCGCGTTGTGTCCAAATAAATAACGATTTTAAACGCATAAGAGCAGTGTTTGTTATATGGCTGTTGTAAGACCGTTACACAGTGTCGTCTAGGTGTACGCGGTCCAGGCGCATTGCATAATTGTTGTTGGCTTTTTGGTTGCTTTGCAAAAGAATTCGTTTTAATTGAATGGGGCAACCAACAAGCCAACATATAGCGTAATAAAGAATAAAAGCAAGAAAAAAAAAGTGCAAAATGGCGAAAAGCTGCCGACGCAGCAGCGCAAAACTATGATGATATATGAAAATGGAATGTGCATTATAATTAACACACAAAAACAACGTAGCGTGAAAGAGATGGATTGAGCGAAGCGTGCACAAAACAAAATATAATATTCAATAAGTGCAGCTTAACATTTATTTGTTTGTTTTGCTTTAACGTTTGGCTTGGTTCCTTTTTTAGCGCGCCTACTTTGCGCTTGTTTTCTACATGACATAACGGTATTTGACAGTGCTGCAAATTGCAGCAAAACGGCAGAAAAAACAAGAACAACAAGAACCTTCGAAGCCAAGCTGCTGCTGCTGCTGTTGCTGCTACTGCGGCAAGCATATACAAAAACAACAACAGCGGCATTTTGCTGCTGCTTTAATGCTTCACTTTTTGATGGCTTTGTTTATGTTCGCAGCCAACGGTTCTTTTTTGGCAACTTTGCTTTGTTTATGCATATTCCAAATTTAATACACGCTCTGTGTCTCTCTCTCTTTCGCTACGGCGTTTATATAAGTGTGGGTGCGCTTGCGGTTTGCTCTCCCTTTTTCGCTGCTACTACACATAATTTATGTGCGTTTTGTGTATAAATTGCAGATCTTTATCGTATTTACGGCAGACGGCACACAGACACGCGCAAAAATACACCAATACATAAACATTATACTGCCACCCTCAATTGACGTAGTCGCCGACAGCAACGTCGTCGTCAACGTCGCTACTACAACAACAACCATTACAAGACAAGTGCAAGTTGTTGTTGTATAAAAAATGTTTGAACGACGCCGCTTGAATGCGTCAGCAGCGCTGCTGCTGCTCGGTTGCTGCCTTTGTGCATCAATTGCAGCTGGTGCAGAGTTGGCTGACAAATTGCGCGATGATTCCGAACTTTCACAGGTAAGTTCTTTGAGTGCAAAAACATTTATAAGCTAAGACCCTTAGTTAAACATTTGTGCACCAACACATAACAATGCACACACACACAAACACACCTAACTCATACACGTACACTACACCTTATTGCCTCCAAATATTGCTGCCATATTTGCCCTTGAAAAGAAAAACCTTGAGCCAGAGCGAGTGCGTGCGCGCAAGAGAACGAGACACCCGCATACATACAGGTAGCATTGTACAGGCCTGGCAGCAGCTTCCTGGCGGCTGGGTTCTGTTCTGACAACCTTGACCTTTGGCATTTTCACTTGTTGTTGGCTTTGGGAAAAATCGATGCGGCTTAAACTGCAAGCCAGCCACATTATCATCCTGGCTGTTAATTAGCTCAAAAGCAAACTCTGTGGTTTCATGCAGATGAATTTATTACCAACCAGCCTGCCAACTATGTCCACTTCCAGCTGCGCTCAGCTGCAGACATTTGCTATGCATGGCTAGATCATTATGTAAAAATGTACATAATTAAAAAAAAAGTGCTCCAACATTTACAGTGGTGCAGAGCTTATTTGTTGCACAGTACAACAGAAATATTAACAAAGCAGTTTTAACCGAAAACGATCGTTTTCGAATTTCGAAACCGATTCGATGGCAGTTAGAGAAAACTCCACAATCGAAAAGTTTCTTTCTTTTATGAACTATTTTAATCTTATTAAGTTCATGTGGTAGCTTGGCTGAATTTTGGGATTTTGCGTTTTTTATATACTTGGGGTTAAGCTTCCTTTCTACTACTACTATTACGAATTCTGGACTCCTAAGTGGAGCATAGCGCGTCTTGATTACATTCATCGTGTTGTCGTCATAACGTGAAATTGCGCCTCCAAATTTTTTGTGCTAGCTGTTGCAGCAGGGGGATTAACGAATCATTCTTGGGTACCCCTTGGAGACATGTCGTCGTTATTGTTTTGTTCCATTTTATTTTGACATCTTTTATGAGAATCAATGAGTGATAGTTTCAAAGATTCTTCAGTTAGAAAGGAAACAGACGCTTTCCCAGTTTTTTTGTGGACTGCTCTTAGCTTCAGGACTCTTCCTCGACCTTACCGGCATGGGTGGCCCTACCTATAGCTATGCTACCTCCGGCATTGCTCTTGAATTCATCGCCCTTAATAAGCCCTCTCACCACGATATGGTGGCAATCCCCGAGATTGCATTAAAGGACATATTTTACGCTTTTAGAGAATTTAAGCTCGGTGTAACCATTCGTTTGTGTCTTAGAGCACATTAAAGAGAGTGTAAGGTATACACTAGACATCAATCTTTGAACAAAATTAAGACTTGCCGACAATGTGGAGTCATTCGAAAGACGAACGCAGTTTTGAGCTTCTCGGAACACTATCAAACAAATCGATCTCTGAACGAAATTGGGATATTCCGAGAATATAATGTTATTTGGAGAGAGAATGCGTTTTTGAGCTCGTGAAACGCATGTTCTTTAAGAAACTTTTGAAAACTGACTTGACCTTTCCGACAAAGTGGATCTACCGATAGCTATGCTACCGCCGGCATCGCTCTTGGATTTATCGCCCCTAATGAGCCCCATCACCACGACAAGGTGGCAATCCCCGGGGGGATTCCTTTCACTATGCGACTACAAGTATAAAGTACCGAAAATTGGTAACAAAATATTCGAAAATCAAGCAAAAGACTAAACATCTAGAAACTTTTGCCTGTTTCTGTACCCTGAACAAGAGCAACTTTTAGGCAATTAAGGAAAATTAAGAATACATTTTATGGATGTCTCGAAAACAATTAAGAATACCTTACGGGGATTGACGTCTGAAGCACGCAGGCGGCTAAGTCCTCTAGTTTATAAATTTTTCAAGCAGAAACCGTCACCCGCGATTAATACTGTAGTAATATTATCTTTGATGAATCCAATAACCTTTAGGTACTCCCCACTTGAGTATCGGTTCAATCGAGACAACAAAGAAAGACATTTTTTTATATCGAATATGGCTTCCCCAAATGCTAAGCTTCTTCGTCGAAATAGCCTCGGGATATACATCTTCTCCAATTAGGTCGGTTCCGGCTCTCTCTCTCTTCTCATCTCTGCCAGGGTTTTGCCCCTCAACCTTCCCACATCCTGGATGCGATTTTCCCAAGTTTTTCGGGGTCTTCATCTCGATGCATTGCCTTCCATTCTCATTTCCAGTTTCCGTTTGGCTTTTCTTGACTCGTCCATCTGATAGATGTCCGAACCATTTTAGCTGTCTCTCCTCGATTTCTTGTAAATGCAAACCGATTCGTTAAATTCCAACGAGTAAAGAATCCACAAAATAGTAGCTACATCAAATAAGCTGTGAACCACTGTATACAGCAGCCCCGGCTGTTGTCGTCTTTGCCGTCGACAGAGCATAACAATTTTCTATTTAGTTTAGACCGCTTTTTACACCTTCACACTACGCCTCGCATAGAGTCAAAACCCACACTCTCACAAGGGCTCATGCACATGTGGAAAAAAAAACATAAAAGTGTAAAAGTCAGAAGCCAACAAAGGTAGACAGCAAAAACAACACGATACAACTAAAAAATTAAAAAAAAAACATATAACCCGCCAGTTAGGCGTTCTACTCTGTTAAACATTTAATTCCCAAAAATATTTTTTACCGGAGCATTTTGAGCCAGCTGGCAACTAAACCAAACAAAAACAAAATTACTAAAACAACAACAAAAACCGTCAAGAAAATTTCACAATTGAAAAGAAAGCGTGCGAGTTGGGAGTAATTGCTATGTTAGTGTGCGGCAAGTGTCTTGGGCTTAGGTAGAGGAGGGACGAGACCCAGGCGCGGCCTTAGGCAGGTAATCTGCACTGCAGATTGGCAAGAGACGAATTTAGAGCAAACAGAGCGTGTGATTCTATTTTCTATATGATAGTTACATATGTACCTACATTTATTATGTGCATATATTTTGTGGTATGGTTTTTCGAAAGTCACTTTTCAATGACCAGAACTAACTCGTGAACTGTTAAGCAGTTCCTAACAAGGGTGCGGGATTCCTCAGAGTTAGGGAATAGGGTGGAAGAGTACCCTTTTATCAATGGTGCAACACGAATCTTTTTTAAAGAATTTTGAGCCGAACATCAATCAGTGGGATTTTCCATTCAACCCAACAGCAACGAAGTTTATTCAATCCAAATTGCAGCACTACAAAACTTCTTCAACTTAGCAATAAAACTTTCTGAAATCTTCTAAAGTTCTTTTTCTCATACCACTTTCGTTTTGGAAGGCTGGGAAGCTCGAAGCCCATCGAGCACTTATCTCGAATAGATGTAGATCATTTAATGTTGGCAATCCTACGATATACTATTAATATTGGCTCTTCTTCATGGCATTACAGTTTCAAGATCTCAGACATGAGTCTTCTTTATCTTTAAAGATTATTTTTTTCAGTAACATATTTTTAGTTTAAGTTCTTCTATAGTTATACTTTCTGCAAACGCTCTTAATAGTTAATTCTTAAGTTATTTTTGTCATACCACTTTCGTTTTGGAAGATCTGGGCTCTAAGCCCATCGAGCACTTATCTCAAATAGTTGTAGATCATTTAAAATTCGTCATAGGCAAGTTCGACTGTTCTTATTTATTATTTTTCTGCAAAATTCATTAGCCTGTTTTATTAATTTGTTCTCGAATCGAATTTGTTACTTTATAATAGATAATGAATGTTAATCGTTTTAGCGTTAATGATTAAACAATTCACACATTCAGTTTAGCGAATTATCGTCTGTTTATATTTAGCTAGAAATGTTTTTTATAAATTAACCAATTTAAAAAATTATTTGATTTATTTATTCATTTCCTAAAACAATTAACAAATTTGCACTGTTTTTAATAAACTAATTTAGGTTGCTAGAAAGCAATTAAGCTTGATAGCAAATTTCTTATAAAAAGGCATATAGTTTTGCAGGGTTTCATTCAGTTTTGAACAGGTTGAATACGTTGAGTCAAATATTAAATTGTTTAGTGTAGACTAAGCTCATGATCTAACTATTAAAAGGTAACCCAATCTGTTATACGTGTCTTTCTAAAACAGAGAGCATAGATTCTATTTTTGTATGGATAATTTTATTATTTTTTATAATATCGAGATCGTTTTATCTTTTGTCTTAGTTTTACCATTTGTGTATAGCTGTCATACCAAAATTTAACCATAGGCGAAATTGCATTATGAAGTAAATGGATAGTACTAATTATTATATCAGAGCCTAAAGTCCAACCAGGGACGAGTGCAATGCAGGTGTACCAGGCCCAGCGGGCTCGATAAAGGTATACACGGACGGTTCCAAGCTAGACGACCGATTTCAATGTTAGAACTGCTTTTCGACCCCCGGACCACTGCAGTGTTTTTCAGGCATAGGTCACTGCAATCCGGGAGGCTTTAATAACAATAAGAAACCTACAAGTTAAAACTAAGAACATCTGTATCTATTCGGACAGCCAAGCGGCTATTAAATCCCTAGTTTCGATGACTTCTTGTATGTAGTCAGTGAATAACTGCCGCTTGTCTCAAAGGGAGATGACTGAGCAGTTTTCAATGCTCCTCATATGAGTTCCAGAACATAGGGACTTCGAGGGCAACTGTTTTGCGGATGTACTGGCTAGACAAGGAACTACCAGCATGCTTCTTCCAGACATGGAGGTCCTGGGTATACCCATGGCCAACTGTAAACTGAGAATACGAAAGTTGTTCGCACTCTGTGCAAATAAAACGTGGAATCGGACATCGAACACGTGTAAGATCTCGCAGCAAACTTGGCCGACAACTGCAGCAAAAGTACCAAAGAACTTTGCTGTCTGAATAGAGCCCAGTGCTGCATCAATAAGACTAGCCGCTTGTCAGAGCTTCTATGATTAAAGCTTCGTCAAAAGCTCTTCAGAGAAAAAACCTGCTCCTCTGCCTACATCCATTTTCGCACCATCAGTATACAGATCGTCAGCTCGTTCCCTTTTAAGGTGGCTCTTTGCATCCAATCTCTTCTCTCCGGGAAAGTTTCGACAAAGTTTTCGCTCCACGAATGGACGAACAAAAAGGGCTCAGTCGCTACTCGAGGTTATGATAAGCATTTTGGTACAAAGAGTTAGGGGTCTGCACGTCTCCTTCCGGGGTATCACGGGACACTGGCTGATGGGAAAACACGCATCCAGGTTGAATGCTCTCCACCATGACCATTGCCCTGGGCTGGGCAGTAAAAGATTTAGGTTCCTAAAGTCACACTTTCTTGACGATTTATCTCAGCTCTCTGAACAGAGTCCAAAATGCCTTTAAAGGTTTATTCAGGCGGTCGGATGGCTTCCTCAACACTTATAGCGTACCTCTCAAGTAGGGAAGAGTGGTGATATAGTTCACTGTAGTGGTATCGCAAAGGGCCTAACCTTGGCCTAAGACGTCAGTCCCAATTGCCGACCAAACCTAACCTAATTATTATATCTTCTAATAATAATAGGTATTTCTTTCCTTTTATATATTTTATTGCTTTCGAGCTGTTAGATGATTGTTTATAATTTACTCTCACTGTCATATTTTAAAACGTTTATCATAACATGAATCCATCCAGTTTTGGGACGTTCTCACTTTATATCTATTTCCAGCTTTAAAGCAAGTTCATTATGTAGGATTGAAGAACTTTTTTAAAAACCAATCTTATTAACTTTGTTTAACCCTTAGGAAAGTATATATTGACCGCTCTAGCATTACAGTATATAATATAAAACCACTTATTTAGAGCCGATTGCTTCTTACCTAACATACTCCGCACTCAGCTCATGCTTCACTAATCACCAAAGGGTTCCCAATGCATGCTCAATAATTTTATGATTGAATAAACCATAAAAAACTTTACATACAATTTGATCATTATTACATACAAGTATGCACTCTAACGATATTTTGTAGTTTGAGTTCTTTGAGCATAGAATTTCAAGAACCAACATAAGTTTCTATTGTTTCATAAAAAAAAAACTATACATTATACAAACGAACCCATACATACTTCAGAACAGCTTAAACATTATAATTATGTTCCTTTATTGACGGGAATTTATTTTATGCGTTTTAAAGAATACTCAACTCAAAATGCAGCAGCATCATCTCAAGTGAAATTTCCACCGAAACCCTATCCAGCCGTGTGTGTTGGAGTGTTTGCGTCATAGTTATGAGAAACAACCGACCGTCATATGCATAATCCCCTTTAATTGTTGACCTCCTGAGCTGACGCTGACCCCCAGTTTCCTGTCGTGCGTGGCATGCGTCGTATGGAAACAGACTCTGACTGTCATCTTTTGCTTTTTTAGATTTTTTTTTTATTAATTTTAATTTTTAACCTTTGACTGGTTGCCGCTGCAGCTTGTTGCAAGTGCAGCCAGCATTGGGGTTTTGTGGGGGTGGCCATGCAACGGGCGTTGACAACTGCATAATAGCCCAGGCTGACTGACACAGACACGGCCATACATATAGAGACAGAGACACACATCAACGTGATCATCAGCAGCAGCGGCGGCAGCATCGAATTCAATTAAATTTAATTAAAGATTACAATACATTGCCTCGGGCTATATGCGAAGGCGCTTGATATGGAGCTCGAGATATGTATATATGTATTTTTTTATAGCTTCTTATGTGCTGTGTCTGAATGAATGAGCTGCTGACCTTAATGGATCCTAAACAAACATAGACACTGACACCACACACATGCACATAAAACCCCATTAGAATTCTATGTCGACGGACGGATCTTAGCTGCGTGGGACGCTGCAGGCGCGAAACTGTGCCTCCTTCTACTAGATGTCGAGTACATCTAGTGGACTTGGCACTGACAGCATTTCGACACCAATTAAATGGGAAATTTGTCTTTGAAAAAGGGGGGGGTTGTTGCTGCAATTACTCGAAATGAAAGCTTTACAATATATAGTATATAGATATATCTATCGTATCACAAACATGCACATTACGAACATATGCATAATTTGTACCAATTTAATTTATAAACATACTCTACACGCACACCCAGACAGACACATGTTATAATAAAAAGTCGTAGACTTTTCGTTCAGGAAGCTGGACTTGTCGTCCACTGTGTATAAGAACCAACCACCCCCCTAGCGTAAGACCTGCTAAGTAATTAATTTTAATGGCTCCATTAGCTGCAGAATTGAATTTCCTCAAGTGCGCCACGCCCTGTTTAAAGCGACCCACACAACAAACATATAAACACACGCTCCATAACACAACCCAAGTTTAAACGCCGTAGTTTGTTTTTGGAGTAGGCCTAAACTAATTTGGCTAATAATGAAATTACATGGAGAAAAATGAGAAAGATGTGGTAACTTCGGGTAACCGGAGTTTAAATGCCCTTGCAGAATGATATAGATAGGGGTAGGCTTTAATGTTCGGGTGTTATTTGTGGTGGACTGAAAGTAAAAACTCAAAAATGTTTAGAAGTTTAGTTTGGGTAAAATAGTTCTTGAGCTGTCGATGGCGGCAACCAAAAAGTCGACAATGAAGTGTGGACAAGAAATCTGCAGGGAACATGATGTCAGCGCGCAGCCAATTTCAGAGAAGTGCTCTTTCAAGGCTTAACCCAATAGCGAGCTGATACGTCAGTCGAAGAAAATTAGCTAAACCACCGTAAAATCGAAGATCTTTAGATTTGAGGACAGGCGACCTAAAATGAGTCTTCCTTACAATATTATCTACCACAATTGCAGCCAGCCAAAATAAAAAGAAACCGCTCCTTAGTTCCTCTGTAAAAGCCCTGCTCTTTGAAAGCAGAGAATGGATTCCCTATGAAGGCTGCTTTTTAATTGACTTGGGGAGCTGAAAGAAATAAACATCAACGACCTCCATAGGTTCCTAAACCAAACGAGCTGGGTACACAAACAACCAATTAACGAGTTGGAAACGAGGATGTTTGCAACAAATGAAGAAATGGCTGAAAAAAGACTGCGGAATTGGAGTGGCCTCTGCTTTGAGAGAAATAAAAGGATAAGCTTGACCGTCACTTATGTAAAGTTCAGTAGATACAGAGACAAGGAAACCCGGCCCATTTAGTCGGAGAGATAACATAAAATAAGAATAAAAATATGAGCCATAAGAGAAGAATATTTAGATGAGATAGATAAAGATTTAAGCAAAACTGTTCATTGCGTCTTGGTGGCTGGGGATGCAGTAAGGAAATGGTTGGCAAAGCAATATGCTGGGTGAAAAATATTAGCCAATGGAAAGTCCCAAACTTCTCTACATTGATGGCGGAAACTTACGTAAACCAAAAAAAAAGGCAGTCCGAGCTCTTCCCTACACAATAATATGAAAAGACAGTCGGAGCACTTACCTACGCAATCATGTCTTTCACAGGAAGTACTATAAGGAGAAGTAACCCATATATAAGATTTAGGAAACTGGGTCTTAGTAGACTCCACAGGAACTACCATAAGAGAGAAGCTCAAACCATGTAAAGGGTTTAGATTTGAAAGAAATAGATTTAATTTAAGGATTGCAGATTGGGTCTTAGTAGTTATTTTTGAAATAGGTTCAGGGGATACTTTAGGAAAATAGCTTGCGAGTTAATATGCTTGATGAGAATAGAGAATGAAAGCAATGGGGCTAGAAGGAAAAGCTTTCGAAGTATAAGACAGTCAGATCGCTGCTCTATTTCTATATTCTTATTCCTAAAAAGGGGCTTCAAAGGTAGATATAAGGCCACAACTGCAACTTGGATCGTTTCTGAAATAGTTTAGCAAGATAATGCGCTGTTTCAAAAAGTTGAACTAAAGTAATGTGCGCTATACTCAAGCTTCTGGACTTAAAGACACCTTAATAGCTTTTGTAGGGATAGAGACCCGAAACATAATTAGTGGTGCGATTTGTAGACGGTTCATTAAAGCACAGCGGATTTGATGGATATTCGAAGCCGACGAAGGAAGACGAAGGGGACAACTACGACTCCGATGAAAAGATCAAATGGAGCAGAACCTATCCTCCGTTGGTATTTCTATTTGGAGAAGGCTCGAGCAAAGCAGAGGTGCCTGGGAAGAGCTGCTGAGGAATCATTCACACAACGAATGATTGAATGATTTGATGGATTTTATGGGTGAAGGACATTATACGAATGCCAAACGAAAGAATTCAAAAGAAGGTGTTTACTCTACGTCCGTTGGGAAGACGAAAAAGAGTCCGGCCAAAAGAATATGATGTCGAAGCAGACGATGAACATTTGCTATTGGAAAGATGAAGCAGGAGAGAGAGAGTTAACTGGAGAATGATTTTTGATGAAGCTATGATCCACCCCAGACTGTGAAGCTAAGAAGGAGGAGAGAACCGATCCCTGCGCTACTGCGTTTGTCTAATGAACCGGATGCAACTCCGTTAGGAAGAAGAAAAAGAGTCCGGCTAAAAGAATATGATGTTGAAGCAGACTTAAAGACGATGAACATTCGCTATTGGAAAGGTGAAGCAGAAGAGAGAGTTAACTGGAAAAAGATTATTGATGAAGCTATGGTCCACCCCGGACTGTGAATCTTAGAAGGAAGAACGACCCGATCCCTGCGCTACTGCGTCTGTATAATGCATCGGATGTATTACGTAGTGTGGACTCCTCCTGCTTAATAGGCATATAGACTAGTAGACTATCGTAACTTAAATCTTAATTTTTTTAAAAGCTTGGCTTTTTTCAAGTATAAATTTTGAAAGCAATCGTCTACTCGTTAGTTAAATTCATGAGATTTATAATCGATAGTTATGCATATGTAAGGTATCTGCCCCCTTTAATTAGACCTCATTCTCTGCAAGGGTATCAAAAAAGAAATTACAAAACAAAAACACGAAAAAACGTGATCAAATTTTGAACTGTTGTTGGCCGGTTCTCTTTCTCTCTTTTTCAGAGCACTGCCAAAACATTCAGGCGCCTTATGCCAGTTAGGGTAAGCTGAAACAACAAAAAAATAAAAAAAAAAAACACGGAAAAAAACAAGGACAACTCAAAAAGCTGTTACACATTTTTTTGTTTGACTTAATTTTGTTAATAAGTTTCTAATGAGCCTAGGGTCTGACTGTTTGTCAGTCCGTATCTCTGTGTAGTACATGCATTAAGAGTGCAATTTACTTGGTGGGTGCGTCAGTAGTTACGCCGCTTGTGGTGAGGTTCTTGTCCTACCCTGCACTGAACCCGGCACAACCCCCAAAAAAAGAGCGGGGCAACGTTCATAATTGACTCTACATTGGCCGAATTTGTTTGCTCTATCGTCTGGACTGTATACTGACTCATGCCCTTGACTGCTGGGGGAGAAGATTGGGCGGGTTTGCACACACTATATGCGTCTGGTGCGCGGCGGTCATTGCCATTTCATGAAAATCAAATGCATTTCGAAATTGCTGCAAAACATTTTTGGGGTTAGGGCGAGAGCAAGTGTACAGTGTTGCTTCTGCGTTTTATAGTAGAGTGTTCCCGGGATTGTGGGTGGTTGTTGTCGTTTTTATATGCCCTTGGGTGCGATTGTATAAGTTTAGCGCTGTTTGCATAGTGAATGAGACTTTTTGAAATTGTTTGACAATGACGTCGACGGCGGTTAATAATGCAAGTTAATACAGCAGTTGACAGGATTATAGAAACACCCTTGTACACAGAGTCTCTAGCAATCAACCAAATAAATTTACCATTTTATGGAATCCGGCTTTGTAACACCCCTTTTTTGTTTTGCTGCTTCTTAATGGCCTCAACTCATTAAGTATGATTTAATATTCAGATTTCAGTTGACAATTAGAAAACATTGTGGGTGCACTCGTGGGACCAATAATTTAGACAAACACTGTTACCAAAAGAGGTTTTTTAAGGGTTTCTAAAGTAACTGATGTGACTATTAGGCTTTTTTATAATATCTCATTTTTTCATCTTGGATGAGAGGTTTTAATGGGATTTCTGTGTAAAACATGAACAAATTTGTAAATTAAAACATGTAAAGTTTTCAAGAACATTTGGAAACCGGTGTTGTATAAAGAGGTAAGCTGAAGTCACGGACCTCAGTGAAACATCCGAGTTCTACATAAATTTGGAAAATATTTTATAAACCAACGATATTTTTTTGAAGTCCAGAGCCTATATTCCAACCAGAGAGGAGTGGAATACAGGTGTACCAGGCCCAGCGGGCTCGATAAAGGTACACACGGACGGTTCCAAGCTAGACGACCGTGTAGGCGGAGGCGTCTACGTTGAGAATTTCAACATTAGAACTGCTTTTCGACTCCCTGACCACTGCAGTGTTTTTCAGGCAGAGGTCACTGCAATCCGGGAGGCTTTAATAACAATAAGCAACCTACAAGTTCAAAATAAGAACATCTGCATCTATTCGGACATCCAAGCGTCTATTAAGTCCCTAGTTTCGATGACTTCGTGTATGAATTCAGTGAATGACTGCCGCTTGTCTCTAGGGGAGATGTCTGAGCAGTTTTCAATTCACCTCATATGGGTCCCAGGACATAGGGACTTCGAGGGCAACTGTATTGCGGATGAACTACCATCATCCTCCTTCAAGACAAGGAGGGCCTGGGTGTACCCATGGCCAGCTGTAAACTGAGAATACATACATACACCGACATAAAAGAACCAAAGAACTTTGCTGTCTGAATAGAGCCCAGTGGTCATCTGATATCCGTGTCATAACGAGACACTGGTTGGTAGGAAACCACGCATCCAGGTTAAATGCTCCCCACCCTGACTTCTGTAGAAACTGTGGCGATGAAGAGGAGCTGTAGACGGTGGAAAACTTCTTCTATCACTGCCCTGGTCTGGGATGAAAAAAATTTAGGTTCCTACAGTCACACTTTCTAGACGATTTATCTCAGCTGTCTGAACAGAGTTCAAAATGCCCTTTAAGGGCTTCCTCACCTTTCGTAGGGGACCTCTCAAGTGGGGAAGAGTGGTGAACTAGGTTACTCTAGCGGTGTCGCAACGGGCCTATCCTTGGCCTAAGTGAGTGGGGACGTCCGTCCCAACTGCCGCCCTAACCTAAACTAACCTAACCCCATTGTTGGGGTCAGTAGCTTCATCACGAATTGCTTTAGACCTCTAACTCCCGACCCACGACCTTAGTAAAACTTAAAAGCTAATGAAAAAAGAAATATCTGACTAGGACTAATCCGTCAATTTGTCTTATAAAAAACAGAATGCAATTGAACTGGAGCATAAGACACACCTTGTGGCAATAGTTACCTGGCTTCTCGAGCAGGACGCGTGAACAAACGCACATGGCTTAATCGATTTTTGATTAAAAGGTTGTGGGCTCTTACTCGTTTCCACCAAGGTGATACACACAACATTTTTTGCACTAACTTAAAGCCTGCCTAAATTCATTTTACTGCCTAACACTTTGTACCCAAAGTACAGGGCATAAAAATGTCGTAGCAGGTTATCCGGCTTAATTTTTTAGCTCTGTTTTCCGACTCCCAACGTGCTAAAACATGTCTGACTTCTGTATACCTTATAAAAGGCAGAAATTCAGTTAAAGACAAATACTAAAGGACTACGCATCTTTGTGTAGACGTTAAGCCTCTTACCCATCTTTTTAATCCTCGATTCTTATTAAATTAAGCCGTTTGAAACCACAGAGATTTCTTTAGATATCCGAATTTCCCTCTAAGCAATTAAATTGCTGCAAAATAGTATCAAGTTCTTGAATTTGTGACCACTGCTGTAGTCTGACGCTGTTACTACCATCTGTCCCAGCCCTTTGATAAACGTAGATACCAGCCAAATACCTTCTTCTTAACTGCAAAAGAGCATGGAGTGCTATGGCACTTACCGTCAACGAACCCGATAAGCGAAAACATTTAGAAAGCGAAACTGAAACCAAAGCAGCATGGAACAAAGCCAAAAACGATAAAGACATAGATTGAGGACGTAGACGTGAACAGCCAAGAACAACTGACTGACGTCGTCGTCGACAACTGACGTCTCCAATTACCAAATACGTTTCTCGATGCCAAAACGCAGATACAAAAAAAACACAACGTGCTCGAAAAAAAACACGAACACCACAAACATTTTACAGTCAAATTGCCATGACTCATAGCAGGTCAGGACGACAGCAGAGTGGAACAGGACAAAGCGCTTTATAATACACGCACACCGGCAACCATTTTAAAAAAAGAGCACACAGAAAAAAAATAGGTGTTGTCCTCGAATCGCACTAATACATGCACACCAACACACACAATTTGAAAAAAAGTAAGCCCATATATTTGTTTTGGGTGAGAAAGTGCAGCAGAGCAAAACGGAAGTTAGGTTAGGTTCAGCGGGTTGGGTTGGGTACGTAGCTAGAAGCCGCAAAGTATGTGGTTGCATGTGTCGCCTGCAACAATGTCCTGCCGCTGCTTACCTGACTGACCGACCGGCACCCCAACTCGTGACCGTTGTTGCCAAGCAGGTGGTCGGACAGCGTCAGCAGCTATTCAGGGTAGTTCTTAGTTGCTCTGTTTCCTGAGTTGTGTCCAACTTCTCTTGACAGATACAGCTCAATAATGACACTACCCACTTGCAAATGGGCACAGCAGCAGCAGGCTAACAACCCTCTCACAGGGTGTCCCGCTTACGTAATTGGTTCAATAAACCTTTTACTGGGTGCTCTACAACAGCTTTATTCGACAACCCGTGCATAATGCTCATTTTTATTAGTTGTTTGGCGTTGCCATGGAAATTGCCAACCAGCCAGCCAGCCAGCCAGAGTTTGCCAAAAAGCAAATCAGGGGCGACCCCCCCTCCTAGCTGCCATTGTTTAGTTCGATAATGTGAGGCGGAACGAACTCGACGACGACGACAGCCACCCAGACGACCAGACATATACACATTTTATGGCACAACACACACACATCCAACTTGCATGTCTGAACACACTGTCTGCCAAAAGTTTTAATACATACAACTTTTACTACTCTTTTCCTCTTTACAGTTTTATAGTCTATTGGAGCAGAATCCTATAGCTAATTCGACGCTCTCGCTGCGTTCTTGCACCATATTTGTGCCCACCAACGAAGCCTTCCAGCGCCATAAGGGTCCCACAGATGTGCTCTATCACATAAGTAAGTCAATTGCTTAAGTTTGCGAGCATTATTTATTAAATACACTATTTCTTTTAGCCACTGTGGCGCTTAACAAGGATCAGCTGTCCAAGACCGTCTCTTCGGACAGGGATGGTAATCCGCCATTGTATATAACGAAAAATCGCAATGGCGATATATATGTGAATAATGCACGTATTATACCCTCACTAACAGTGGAGCTCACAAATCGCGAGGGCAGACGTCAGGTAAGGAGTCATAGGAATTTTTCCATTTCAAATGTTTTGCTAAAATGTTATTGACTCGCTTACAGGTCATGCACATCATCGATGAGGTGCTCGATCCGCTTACTTCGTTGCAAACTGCCAAGGCTGACATTACCAATCCGGATGCCTATCAATTCTTGCAGCAAGCCGATCTGCTCAATATTGGTGAGAATCGTGTGCGCACCTATCGTTCGCAGGTGACACTTATGAAGAAGGAATCCATCTATCAGTCACCCGGCACACATACTTTCCTGGTGCCCGTTGATGAAGGCTTCAAGGTAGGCTGCCTACGCTTAGGAGCTTTTAACTTTACTAAAACTCTCTTTGCACAAATAGCTTTCTACACGCAGCGGTTTGGTAGATGCCAAGGTTATCGATGGCCATGTTATACCCAATACGGTTATTTTCACTGCCGCCTCACAGCACGATGAGCCAAAGACTTCAGCAGCCTTTGAGGATTTACTCAAGGTTACCGTCAGTTTTTTTAAGCAAAAGGATGGCAAGAGTAAGTAACAATATACGGGGTGTGTTCAAAAAGTATCGCGAATTTTGAATTTTCCCGGGTTACGTATATTCGAATCTCGATTTTTTTGTGGCGTTATGTTGGTACTCATGTCTCGAACTTATGCCGACAAGCTCGGCCATTTTGAATGTTCACTTAATTGTTGACAGCTGCTTTGCTTGCACGTGTTTTGGCTCGTCTTCGATTTTTACCTATTCAAAAAAATGGATCAATTTTTGTGTGAAAAACGAAATTAAGTGCGCGTATGCATTCCGAATGTTGATTATGGCATACGGAGAAGCTACCTTGGACCGAAGCAACGTTTATCGGTGGTACAAAATGTTCTCAGAAGGCCGAGAAGATGTGTACGACGAAGAGCATGCCGGACGCCCGAGCACTTCAACAACAGACGAAAAAATTGATGAAGTGAAGAAAATGGTATTGGGCAATCGTCGAATCATCGTTAGAGAAGTTGCTGAGGATCTAGACATATGATTGGCTCGTGCCAATGATTTGGGCATGAGACGGATCGCCGCGAAATTCGTACCAAAATTGCTCAATTTCGACCAAAAACAGCATGAACATTGCTAATGAGTTGCTGGACTCTGTCTGCGACGACCCAAATTTGCTCCTGAGGGTCATAACTGGTGACGAATCGTGGGCTTATGGTTATGACGTGGACGTGGAAACCAAAGCTCAATCATCTCAATGGAAGCTGCCGCACGAGCCAAGACCGAAAAAAGCGCGCCAAGTTCGATCGAATGTGAAAGTTTTGCTTACAGTTTTCTTCGATTGCAGCGGCGTGGTGCATCATGAGTTCTTGCCACAGGGTAAAACGAGTTAATAAGGAATAATACCTGCAAGTAATGAGCAATTTGCGCGAAGCAATCCGCCAAAAACGCCCGGATTTGTGGAAGAACAAAAAATGGCTTTTGCACCACGGTAACGCCCCTGCTCACAGACTTTTTGGCCAAAAACAACACACTAATGATGCCGCAGCCACCGTACTCCCCAGATCTGACCCCCTGTGACTTTTTCTTGTTCCCTAAACTGAAGAGGCCCATGAAAGGACGACGCTACGCTACGATTGACGAGATAAAGACGCCATCGAAGGAGGAGCTGAACAAGATAAAAAAATTATTATTTGAAGTGCTTCGAAGATTGGAAAAACCGTTGGCACAAGTGTATAATATCTCATGGGGATTACTTTGAAGGGGACAAAATGGATATTCATGAATAAATAAATAATTTTTGAAAAAACATAAAATTCGCGATACTTTTTGAACACGCCTCGTATAAACAATATTTTAATTATTATATAAACAATTATTATTTTTTACCATAGTGTACGTCAAGTCTAATACAATTGTGGGCGATGCCAAGCATCCACAAGGCGTGGTTCTGGCTGAAATTGTCAAAGCCAATATACCCGTGCGCAATGGAGTCGTACATTTGATACACCGTCCGCTAATGATAATCGACACAACAGTTACGCAATTCTTACAGGTATGTTTGGTACAGTTTACACTAATTGCTAGACTTGGAGGCGAAACACGCACACAGACAAACACATACAAAGATAAAGTTAGATAGTGCCCAATGGCTATGTGATAAGAACTCGCATAATGATTGGCTAGGCACACACAGCTAGGCTGTGACAGTTCTACCAATAATAGAAGGCCTGGAAATCTTATCGGCTAACAGAGCTAGGTCAGACACATATACATAAACACAAAACTCACACATATATAGCTACGCCGCTGCTTTGCAATTTGCTGAACGCGCTTATCATATGAAAACCCAACGAAACGTTGGAGATTTCAAAATCTTCCAGCGTTCAACTGAGTGCAAAGCCTAAACCAAAGACAGAGCTGCACCAGAAACCGAAACCGCCAAACTTGCCTATATCACATGCTATCTATAAACATACACCATATACATATGTAGATCATATGTATTGGATCACATAGAGCTTAAACTTATTTGAAAAAAACACTTAGAACATAGCATATATAGTAAAAAGCCCAAAGTCTGATTTTACCTAGAACTAAATTGTGGCTTAGTACACCTTGAGATTTGTGCAAAGTTCTTGGCGTTTTTTAAATGTTGAAACTTTACACGAAAATTGAATTGAATTCGGTTTCAGGTAAAATCAAAAGCAAAATTTTATTTTAAAATAATTTTTAAAATATAAATTTTATTTTAAAAAAATTTTGGGTGTAATGTAAGTATTGCCAAAAATCGAAAATGAAAAAAAAAACGCAATGTATTTAATGTATTTTTATCTATGGAAAACTAAATCAAAATTTTCAACTCGAACTTGTACAAAATTATCATGAGTGGGTGAAAGCTGCAGTTTTGAATTTAGATGATCGAAATTGGTTAAATTATATCTTTTCCAAAAATCTGTATTAAAAACTCGAAATAAAACACAGCCATAAACTGCAGCTGCCTCCCAACACGAACAGTTCAAAGCTTCACGCTTAAATTCGACTCAAAATTCTTCTACCAACGTAACAAATTGGCTTTCAAAATTAGTTCTGAACTTGGAACTGGTTCAACTCAACAAATGTTTGTTGTTTCTCATTACTCTTCCAAAACTTCACTGTCAAAACGTAACATCTATCTATTGATTATATTGGATAAACTCAAATCCTATCCTCCACAAATTGGCCAAAAGCTTTTCTCTACCCGGCTTAATCGCTCGTTCGCTACCATATTCGCTACCAGAATATCGCTCGGCATGCACTCTTTATATGTACTCTATCAAAGTGTTTATGGCCTAAGGCTACATAAAAGATACATTAAACATTTAATACATTTGTGTGTTTACATTCGAAATCGTTTCGGAACCATTTAGACGGCTCATCAGCGCGCCCATTACTCTTATACTTTCGTTATTTTTCCAAATTGTTAAACGTATTTTTAAAAAAATCTTTCTTTGTATTGCTATTGTCGTTATCATTTTACTGATTGTCTACTTTCTTTTGTTTCTTATACTTATACAAAATCCATATCGCTCAAAAAACTGCATTGAAATTTCCAAAACCAAAAAACTGCTGCACCCAAACCAATTTGACTATTAATCCGATAACAAATAAAGTCGTTCAAGGTAAAAAACTTTTTTTAATAAGTGTAAAATATTTGCGTTAACTTTCTCATTAGTTTTTTGTTTACCTTTTTTTTAATGAGTTGTTTTTTATGCACCTGTTACGTTTCTTATGTCAGTGTTATAATACATACAATACATACATACAATACATATATATGCATGACGTCACCTAGTTATTGTTTTCAAAGCATGTATGTATTTCAAGAAAATGTATATAATAAGCGAATTTTTAGAAGTAAATAAAGTTTACGTAGTTTATGAAGTAAATGAATTGAATTTGATAAAAATAAGAGTCATAGAGCTAGATTAGGCTGGACCTTAATTTAGTTAAATACGTTTTATAACTGGAAAACTTTGGTATTTGTAGCTTATTGGGTCGTTCACTAAGTCATTTCGTTTAATGACAAAAGCTGATCTTATAGAATTTTTTCGCAGCCAACTTCACACTTAATCGCTTTACCTTTATATATTTGAACAGCTAATATAGTTATAGTTTTTGTTTAGTGCCCTATCGAAGGTTTTACTATCAAAAAAATAGTGTGTACCGAGAAGATGTGTTGACCGAACGCCAATGCCAAAATTGGTTTTCAAAATTTCGTTCCGCAATTTCTATCTTTGAGGATGCACAACGTCTTGCAAGGCCTCTTGAAGCCGATGTGGATAAAATAAAGTCGTTGGTCGATGCAAATCGTCGAACTCGAAAGATTGCTGAAAGATTACATTTGTCTAACGCGACCAGGACCGGATTTACCATATAGGCAGTGTCGGCTACTGCCTTGGGCGGCAAGAAACTTTAAAAACGTGTTTTATTCGTGGGAATTGAATTTCCCGCCAACTTCGTTCGTACGCGCACCAACATTAGAAGTAAAAATGCCGAAATGATTTTATTCAAAATAGAAAAAAATTCTCTTGTTTCGCTCAAATTACTGAGAAGCAATGAGCTCCACACAGTATTTCCGAATGTTTATATAACATACCGAATGCTCATTTGCACACCCGTATCAAATTGTAGTTATGAACGTTAATTTTCCGTACTGCGGAGGGCGGCAAATTCGCAACTGCCTAGGGGCGCCAAATCTCCTCATCTTCTTACAGAGCGAAATTTGCTTCGTCGTATTAACGACTGTAATTTGCTTATCAAACGTCAAAGATGTGATCCATTTTTGAAGCGCATTGTTACTGGCGGCGAACTGTGGGTAGTTTACAAGAATGTAAACTCAAAAGATCATGGTCTAAAATGGATGAACCAGCTCAAACCACTTCGAAGGCCGATATTCACCAAAAAAAGGTTATCTTGTCTGTTTGGTGGGATTTCAAAGGGATCGTTTATTTTGAGTTTTTGCCCGACAATACCATGATTAATTCTAAAGTGTATTGTGATCAGCTGGACAAATTGAGTGATGCACTCAAACAGAAGAAGCCAGAATTGATCAATAGAAAAGGTTTAGTGTTCCACCAGGATAATGCGAGACCTCATACAAGTTTGATGAGCCGTCAAAAGCTTTTGCAGCTTGAATGGGATGTGCTACCACATTCACCATATTCTCCAGACTTAGCACCTGTCGACTATTACTTGTTACGGTCTCTGCAAAATTTTTTTGATGAGACGACCTTCACCTCAAATCAGGATTTCAAAAACTACTTCGACAAGTAAACTGCAAGAATCAAAAATGTTATGATCTTGGAATCAATCTCTTGCCCAAAAGATGGCAAAAGGTATTGGATCGAAATGGAGAATATATCGGCGACCTTCTCCGATTTTGATGATTTTTACACAGTTGGTAGAGCTGCTAGCCATTAGAAACCACGCCCAATTTTATTGCAAAATTCCGATTATTTATGGAGCTATCGATAACTGAATATCGGCTTTTTCATTTTTGGACTATTTTTTGATAAGCCATATCTTCTAAAAATCATCAAAATCGGAGAAGGTCGCCAAAAAAGTGGCCCGCTTCACTTATTTTCGCCGATATAATTTCATAAAATGTTTTACACACTAAAAAAAACTAAATTACTAAGTGAACGACCCAATTAGATTAGGGTGAATATTTTTTGAAATACTTTTTCTAGTGTTTTAAGATTTTAAAAATACAATTATTAAACTGCAAATTAATGAACACTAGGTTTTAGTTTAAAAATCATAAAATTGAAGTTACGGCTTTAAATAGAGCTTTCTTTTGGACTCCTGTTTTCAATTTCAAAAATGCAAAGAAGTATAATTTTTAATACAATCGTTACGAGGTTTTTAAAATCGAAGACTACAGTCGTGGTTGGATATATTGAACACCTCGATATAATGAACACCAAAATTTGAATTTAGAGTAAACTATATAGTGAACAATCGAAAACCTCTAAATAGTGAACCAAATTTTGAAAGCATTTTCAAGCAGAAACGATCGAAAAAACACAAAAAGAAATCAGAAACGAAAGCGGGTATTCCTCTTAATTGTACTTTTGTTATTGATTGCTGCAAAATCAGTTTTTTTCACATTTTAATTTTCCTACAAATATATTCTAATGATATCTTGCAAAAATGTCAATTTTGAATAAATAAAATGAGTTTTATACAAAAAGTGTCAACCTTGATATAGTGAACAGCCTTGAAACTGCATGCCATGCAATAATTAGTTCATTATATTCAGACACGACTGTACTTCTATAAAGTACTTATAAAAAGTATCGCATAAATCAGCTGTTATAGTAAATAAAAACATCTCGAAAATTCAATTTCAAGGGTTGGCACTTAAAAAAACGCGTATCGTAAATAGTTAGGAAAACAATGTAGTAACAATTTTCTCAAATTTTGTATTCTAAAAGAATTAATCAAAAATCCAAAATTTTCTATACCAAACATATTTTTAAAATCATCTCTTTTGAACTGTAGGGCTTGGGATCTTTCTATAGTTGTTCAATGTTTAATGTTCCCTAACTCTAATTGTAAAACGTGCCTTGTTAAAAAAAAACCGCTTTCAATAATAGGACATGTGTTTGTTTTTTTTCTTTAATTTCTTGCACTTGTCAATTATGTTTTCCAGAAAAAAAATTATTTTTAAAACAAATTCGTATACCAAAGTTTCGTTTTAGTTTTATGTTTGTCCAAAACGCACGCAAATTTTAAAAATAAAATTTGAAACTTGTTTGCTTATTAAAAAAAATGTACATAAAAAAGCTTATTTTTGTTGGCATCTCTGTTTAAAAGCAACTTAAATAGTTGGAAAAAAGAAATTAAAAAACTTTCTTCAATTGTGCTTCATTTCAAAAACCTGTGGCGGATCTTGCACTGCGCGGAACCTGAAAAATAAACTTAAAATGCGTTAATATATATATGAAACCCAAAATATTGTTTTACATGTTTTACCTTCAAACCAAAAAAACCGAATTTTTGTGTACTCTTCTACTTGTTCTACTACATACTTCTCCACCCGTTGTACACCGTGTACTGATTTAGTTTCTAAACGTAAGTAATTATTTACACCACAAAACACCCATCCACAAAACACAATCACTGCAATCACAATCATAATTGAGTTTATGTGCTGTATGTAGCCCAATCTTTCATTAAAAATTCACCTACGGCTCATATTTCTAAAATTGGACATGCATTATGCTTATCATGAGAACGATCCCCTGATCTATTTTTTATTCAAATTTACTTTTGCACTCAAAAACTGCCGGACTTTATTGTCAATGTCTAGGTTTAATAAGAAATTGATAAGCAGAAAAAATTAAACGGATCTATTAACTGTAAGGAGGCAAATCGCCACCTCACAAGGCTTAGCTAGTTTGCCAATAGGTCCATAGGGACACTGCTGGCACTGCTTTGGTGGCTGTAATAAGAGTAAGTCACCAAGCAGTGCAAGCGGTGCCCTTATGGCCCTTTACCTCCTCACACACCATTGCAAACCAAAATAGAGTAAAAAATTCGGACATTTTAGACCCCATCCAATATTAACAATAAATGCACTCAAATATTGATACCCAGAAATAGTGTTTGGTATTCATTTTTGAGAACTCGAATGAATTACCATAAAGTTATAGAATAGATAATAGAACAGAGATTAGACATCTTAGCAGATATCATATAAAATATGCTTGAAAGTCCTCTCAACAGATTGCAAATAATATATTTTTTTATTTTATGCCAGAGAATCTGTTTAAAAAAAAAAAATTATGTGGTGGTTTTTTTGTAGTTATGTTATATTTCCTTTTGCAATTGCTGTTTCCGAATCAGAGTTCTAAAAGCCCCTCTCATACTCAGCCATGCATAACCTCACAAAGAAAATATTTGGAGACTGTCTCAAAAGTTAGATCTCTGCTCCCAAGTCGGGAGACTTGAGCTGATGGCAGCTCCGGTGGAAATCCCCGGTGTCAAGAATGGTTCACGGATGGGTCGAAAACTGAGCAGAGTGTAGGTGTTGGAATCGTTGGACCCAACACCAGAATCTCTACCGCAATGGGCATCTGGCCCAGCGTCTTTCAAGCGGAAATTCATGCCCTAGAGATCTGCGCCCTTATTATCCTTTTCTAGAGAACTAGGGAAGCAAACATATACATTTTTTCAAATGCCAAGCTGCTATTAGGGCATTATCATCCAGGAGCGGCTCCACCAGGATGGTTAAAAATGCCATAACTACCTCCAAACCCTGTCCGCCCGGAACAAAGTCGTGGTATGTTGGGTACCTGTGCACTCAGGAGTGGATGGTAACACGATCGCTGACGATTTAGCACGACAGAGTGCCTTCACCCTGACTACATCTCCTGCGCCGTTTTGTGGTATTGGTTGGTCCACAATAAAAACCATGATAAACAAAAGGGCCGCAGGAGAGCATGGAAGATACTGGTTCTCCCTTCCGGGGCTTCGCAAAAGAGCTTTTCAAACCCCTGGATACGATCAAGACAAAAGGTCTTGGCAGAGCGGACTTAAAACTCCTGGTAGCATACCTATCTGGCCATCACACTGTTAGATACCATCTACAGAAAATTGGCCTATCGGACGCTTCAGAGTGCAGACTCTGTCTAGAAGACGATGTGACCACCAGACATATTCTCTGTGACTGCCCAGCGCTGGTATGGGACAGATCCTGTCACATGGGAAAGGAACGGATTAGTCCCTTCCATCTCAGGTCAATACCAACAACCTACTGCAATTCATGCAGTACAAAAGACCTTTTGGGCACATCGACCTTCTTAGTGAGGAACCCTTTTTCGGAAAAAAAAACGGATTTTAAAAGACCCTCTCAAGTCTGGGTTGTGGCGTTAGTAGTAAGTAGAGGCATTTTGGAGACTATCTCAAAAGCCGGACTTTCTAGGGGTTGTTGAGCTCGGATCGTATTCGAGAAAAAACCTTTACCTTTTTTTTTTTTGAGGTAATATTAGAACCCTTGGGTATTGGAACTTGCTAGGATTCGGGTTCAGCTGGCGAGATATAGAAAGAGAGTTACCTCTTGAGGTCATGCGTGGATACAGAAAATTATATTGTAGCGGCAGTCCAGTATGTCAGAGTCCTTAGGTGTTGGGACTTGCTCGGATACAGGTTCAGCTGACGAGATATAGAAAGAGAGTTGCCCCTCAGGGCATGCGTGGATCCAGAAAATTATTTTGTAAAGGCAGTTCAGTATGTCAGAGTCCTCGGATGCAGAGTCAGCTGGCGAGATATACAAAGAAAGTTGCCTATCGAGGTCATGCGTGGATCCAGGGAAATAAAGGCAGAGTTCTCGGATTCAGAGTCAGCTGGCGAGATATACAAAGAAAGTTGCCTATCGGATCATGCGTGGATCCAGGGAAATAAAGGCAGAGCTGATTTACTGTGGCACTGTTGTTTCTTAGAAACCATGAAAACGCCTCTTCTGGATTCTTCTCCTCTTCTACTTTATAAATTCTATACTTCAAAATCATATAAATTTCGTTGTGCAAAGCATCAAACCATTATCCTGGCAATCGCTACTGAAGCATACTGAACCATATGAAATCAAAGATGTCGTAACATCCACCCCCCAAAGCATAAAATTCATCCATAAACCATATTATTGGCTTTATCAACTACATTCAACCGAATTGGCTTTACTTTTCTTACTTTTGTTTAAAATACGATTTTAGCCTTAAGTTATATATGTATAAATACAATCGTTGTTACATGTTTGTGATAATGTCTATATGTACTACATATATACGAAAAAAAAAGAAACCTAATGTACACCTTTCTAGTAATATATTACCCATACATAGCTTGTGCGTCCTCCTCACCTTAGAGACAAAAAAGAAAAATGCTTTTGTTTTCCGTTTCTTTGTTTTGTTTCCTTTGAGATTTTGCATGTTTTTGCGAAACATATCCTGCTAAACTGCAATAATTATTGTCATCTTCTTTGAAGGACAACGAGAATGGCGCTTTGCGCAAATTCTATGAGGTCATTATGGACAATGGCGGATCGGTGCTTGAAGATATTAATAACTTGGCTGATGTTACCATATTAGCGCCCAGTAATGATGCTTGGAATGCGTCCTCTATTAACAATATTGTTAGGTGAGTGAGGTTATGTCCAAGCTGCTTAAATTTAAGGATTTCCTTTAATAACAAATACTTTTCATTTTGCAGAGATCGCAAGCGTATGAGCGAAATACTGAACATGCACATAATTAAGGATCGTTTGAATGTGGAGAAGATCAGACAGAAGAATGCCAATATGGTAAGTTTAGCTTCGAATTGACTCTAGGTCAGAGAGTACTAAGATATATAGAGGCGAAGTTACTCAAAAATTGTTTTTTTCCGTTGAAAAATTATGCGCCGAGATGGGAACGCTTGTGTTTCCGACCCCATCTGGCGCGTAATCTTTTGGAAGGTTACATTCAAGAGAGAAACTTCGCCTCTATATAATTTAGTACTCTCAGCTCTAGATAGACATTGTCTAAAACTCTCTTCTTTGTTTTTTTTCCGCAGATTGCTCAAGTGCCCACAGTCAACAATCATACTTTCCTGTATTTCAATGTCCAGGGCGAAGGCGCTGATGCGGTTATTACAGTTGAAGGCGGCGGAGTTAATGCTACTTTGGTGCAGGCTGATGTTGCTCAGACCAATGGATTTGTGCACATTATCGATAAGGTTTTGGGCGTGCCACACACTACCGTATTGGGCAAGCTGGAAACCGATCCTATGATGAGGTATAAGTCTTAATTCAATAGAATTATTTGTTTTCTAACGAGATGATTTTTTTCCCCTTCAGCGACACCTACAAAATGGGCCACTTTTCCCACTTTAATGATCAACTAAACAACACGCAGCGTCGTTATACCTTCTTTGTACCCCGGGACAAGGGCTGGCAAAAGACCGAACTGGACTTTCCCTCGGCTCATAAGAAGCTCTTTATGCGTGATTTTGCTTATCACGTAAGCTGGCTTTACTTTACTCCTACACTGCATTTGAATTAAGCTACGTTTATTTTTTATACACAGTCCAAGTCCATTTTGGAACGTCATCTGGTTATTGCTGATAAAGTCTTTACCATGAAAGATCTGGCGCAAATGTCGCTCAGCAGCGATTCAGTTTTACTGCCCACATTCCGTGACTCACTGAAGATCAAAGTAGAAGAGGAAGCTGGACGTAAGTAACGTTGATTTTAGTCTTTAGAATTGCTTTCAATGTTGCTTGAAACTATTGGTCTTGAACTATGTACGCTGTTTTACTAACTTTAATTAACTATTTTCTTTAACCTAAATTTTTTACTTTTGTGTTTTTTAACCAAAATAATTATATGATAACCAAAAAAAAAAAAGATCTACATGATGAGTTTGCTAGTCACGAATGGACTGGTGAGTGATGTCGCTTGTCAAACACACCAACCAAAACTATATCACGCCCTATGCATACAAATATATATATATATATATATATGATTATAACGTAGTCTACCACATTGCATCCACATTTAAGAGAACTGTCTTCGGTTGCATCGAAGCTGAATACTCTTCAAATTGCAGTCAAAAAAAGCAGCACAGAAAAAAGTGACCAAAAAGTGACTGGTGTCTAAGTGAAGGGCTTAGCATCAACCCCCAAAAAGCTGTGATTGTTCCCTTCACGAAGAGATACAACATGCAGCTTGAAAACCTCGTTATAAACAACACAGGTGGAGTACTCAGACCAGATCAAATATCTAGGTGTGGTCCTAGACAAACGACTCAAGCTTCAAAACCTCGTTATAAACAACACAAGTGGAGTACTCAGACCAGTTCAAATATCTAGGTGTTGTCCTAGACAAACGACTCAACTGGAACTCCCACTTAGAACAAGTGCTCTCCAAAGCTACTCGAGCCATGTGGGCCTGTAGAAAATTCTTTGGCAGCACATGGGGCTTCATCCCTCATATTATAGAATGGATATACCGTATGATGGTACGGCCTATTGTCACATATGGAGGCCTTGTATGGTGGGCCAAGAAGCCGCAAACTGTGGCCATCAATAAATGTAGCAAGCTTCAAAGACTAGTATGCATATCTCTCTCGGGAGCGATGCGTACCTGTCCGACAGCTGTCATGGAGTCAGTCCTTGGACTCACACCACTGCACATTTTCATCAAAAAGTCAGCCATGCAGAGTCTACTACGTTATCCAGATCACATCTGGACTCTAAGCAAGTGACACTGGCCATGCCGCACTTATATATTGCCTTCCTGACGTATCAATCTGCTTTAGATCGGATCTTATGATCACGGAACTTTTTCATAGCAAGGAATTTAGATCTCTTCTCCTAAGTGGGGAGACTTGGGCTGATGGCAGCCCCTGTGGCAACGTTGGTTCTCGGATGGTTCCAAAACTGAGCAGTGTGTAGGTGTTGGAAATGTTGGACCCAACACCAGAATTTCTACCGCAATGGGCATTTGACCCAGCGTCTTTCAAGCGGAGATTCATGCCATGGAGATCTTCGTTCTTAATATCCTTCTCAAGGGAACTAGGGGAGCAAACATTTGCAATAATTAAGATAGCCAATTTGCTATTAGGGCATTGTCATCCTGGAGCATCTCTTCCAGGCTGGTTAAAGAACGTCACAACTAACTCCAAACCCTGTCCGCCCGTAACAAAGTCGTGCTATGTTGGGTGCTTGGAGACTCGGGAGTGGATGGTAACACGATCGCTGACGATCTAGCACGACAGGGTGCCTTGCATGGCGTATTGGTTGGTCCACAATCAAAACCATGATAAACAAATGGGCCGCCGGAGAACATAGGAAATACTAGTTCTCCCTTTCGAGGATTCGTGACGCAAAAGTGCTTGTCAAACCTCTTGCTGCAATCAAGACAAAAGGTCTTGGCAGAGCGGACCTGAAGCTCCTGGTAGCTTAACTATATGGCCAGCCACACTATTGGATACCATCTACAGAAAATTGGCCTATCGGACTCTTCAGAGTGCAGGCTCTGTCTAGAAGACGATGAAACCACCAGACATATTCTCTGTGACTGCCCAGCGCTGGTATGGGACAGTTCCTGTCACATGGGAAAGGAACGGATTAGTTCCTTCCATCTCAGGTCAATACCAACAAAAGACCTACTGCAATTCATGCGGAAAGAGGAAAGTGTTGTGTTTTAACTTAAGGGTATGGTACAAAATACCTTTTGGTCACAGTGTCCCACTTCTCTGTGAGGAACCCTTTTAGGGGAAAAAAAAAAGAAAAAAAAGTGCCTGATATCCTAAAATCCAAACTGCAAATTGAAGAGTTTAAAAAATGTTGAGTATGCCAATTTTAATAATATGTTTTGTATTTTACAGGATATGTCATTATTTGGAACTACAAGAAGATCAATGTCTATAGACCCGATGTAGAATGCACCAATGGCATTATACATGTCATCGACTATCCGCTACTGGAGGAGAGAGATGTTGTTGTGAGCGGAGGTAGCTATCTGTCAGAATCAAGCATTTGCATCATGTTGGCAAATCTCATAATGATAACAATAGCAAAGTTCTTAAACTAAAAAAAAAATACTCAAAAAAAAAGCATTCATTTTGTAAAAAAACTCAACTACCAAACAACAACAAACAGTCAACAACAACAAGATAAACAGCCAGAAAACAGACAACAACAGCAACAACAAACTAATATGATATGGAGAATGTTATAACTATCTACATATTGTTGATATATAATCCTATAATCCTGTATTATAGTATATGTCACAAATGATAATAATCATCATGCAGCGCCACATCACTACAACAAAAACAACAACTACCAAACACACACATTTGCATAAAAGCTAGCAACAACCACAACAACAACAACATACCTTAACTGCATTGGCTTACATACACATACACATACTACTATATAGGCAGTTGTATGAAATCTTAATTTTAAGTATTAAAAGAGACGCGTTGCAAAGCTTGGCTATAACCTACAATTCCCCCTACTACTAAAGAAGGCCTTATGTATCATATAAAATATATATTTCGATTATGTATTTTTCATTTTATGTTCAACATATTAATATATTTTTTAATGTACGTTTTTGCTCGCTAAGTTTTAAGTTAAAAAAAACTGCTCTCTTGTTTAATTTTTAGGTGTAAATTTTGAATTGTTTGTTTTAGTTTATCTATATAATTATAATTTATATGATTTGTAAAATGTGTTAACTTAAGTAGAATGCGAAACTCGTTGTACATGTCAAAGAGCAACATTTATAAGCAATCAACAACAATCTCACGCATAAATGAAACATATACTCATACTCATACATGAATATATATATATATATATATACATGCATACATTTAACGAAACTAAAGTCATTGTAAAGTTTTAAAATGTGAAATTTTATAATAAACTACAAACATTTTTTTTTAACATTTTTATTTGAAGTATTAAAAAACAAAACAAAACAAAAAAAAACATAAACATAAATTGTGAAATTTAAACAACTAAAGGCAAAACCCTGCACTTATGTAGTTATATATTAGTTTGCTATGCATGTGCACATGCCCAAAAAAAAAACTATATTATGTCTATTATTATTATAAATTATGCCCACCCATGATTCCAAAACAACACAAGTTAATATCAAATTGTAGCGCGTAACTAGCAATTAAAGAAAACAACATTCTAAAATAAATAAAACACCAAAAAAAACAACTTTAAATTGAAGTTAGTCGCAAAAAATTAAAAAAAAACATAACTGCCGTAAACTATGTTTAACATTTTTGCATAAAAAATAACTTAACATAAGTGTAACAGTGTGTAAAATGCATTTTAATCAGGGAATCGAATTTAAACTTTTATCGATAACAATTTGTTGCTGCTGGCAACATACCAAATCATTTTGAACTTTTATGTTTTGTTAGATTGGCAGTTTGAAGTGAAAACTCAATCAAACTTAAAATTGTATCGCTTATGTTATCGATAGCAATTTGTTTCGAACTTTTATATTTTGTTAAATTGGCAGCTCGAAGTAAAAAATCTTTTTTAAATCTCAGCTAAGGTTAAGCAAAAACAGTTTTAATACTCAGTTTTTAATTTAAAAATAATTATATGCAGTTTAAAGTTGCTTTTTATTTTGATAACAACAATGTTTGGTAAAGTTAAATTTAACCCTCTAATGCCCAAAAGTGACTTGAGGCATTTATTATATTTTTACTAATAATTAAAAAAGGTGCAAAACTTGGCAATTTGAAGTGAAAACTCAATCAAACTTGTATGGCTTATGTTATCGATAACAATTTGTTTCGAACTTTTATATTTTATTAAATTGGCAGTTCGAAGAAAAACGTTTTTAAATCTCAGCTAGCTTAAGCAAAAAAAGTTTTAATACTCAGTTTTTAACTCAAAATTAATTGTAACCAGTTCTTTTTTAAACTTGCTTTTTATTTTAATAGCAACAAAGTTAAATTTAACCCTCTAATGCCCAAAGGTGACTTGAGGAATTTATTATATTTTTACCAAGAATTAAAAAAGGCGTAAAACTTTTTTTTTGTTATTCGCAGTTCTTAATAATTACACTAAGTTATAAAAGATTTAAGTTATGCAGTTTATTTACTATATTTTTACCAAGAATTAAAAAGGTGCAAAACTTTTTCTTTGTTTTTGGAAGTTCCTAATACTCACACTAAGTTATAAAATACATAAGTTATGCAGTTTATTAACCCTCTAATGCCCCAAAGTGACTTGAGGCATTTATTACATTGTTACCAATAATTTAAAAAGGTACAAACTTTTTTTTCTTATTGGCAGTTCCTAATTATCACAATAAGTTATAAAAGATTTAAACTATGCAGTTTATTAACCCTCTTATGCCCAAATGTGACTTGAGGAATTTATTATATTTTTACCAATAATTAAAAAAGATGCAAAACTTTTTTTTGTTATTGGCAGTTCCTAATAAACACGCTAAGTTATAAAAGATTTAAGTTATGCAGTTTATTAACCCTCTAATGCCCAATAGTGACTTGAGGTATTTATTATATTTTTGCCTATAATTGCAGAAGGCCCCGGTTCTTACACCATTTGAATTCTTTTTTGTCAATTCCTAATAACAATTTCTATTAAAAATAATTAAAAGCTCTATAAAACTTATTTATTCTTTATTATTCTTATTAACCCCCGACGCAAAAAGAGGGGTGTTATAAATTTGACGTGTCTGTCTGTCTGTCTATGGCATCATAACTCCCGAACGCATGCAGTGATTTCAATTTATTATTATTATTTTTTTTGTATTAAAGGTGACTTATGTGCGAGTGTTCTTAGACATGTTTGATGAAAATCGATTGACCCGTTTAAAAGTTGTGGGGAGTGAAAGTAAGGAGAATATCCGAATGTCTGCAAATATACTCGGATGCGGTCTCAAATGAAACCACACTGATGTATTATAATATACTAAAGTCTAACTTAACCTAACCTACCTATAAAAAGTATGAAATAAAAAATTAAATTAAAAATTTAAAAAACCCCCGACACAAGAACTTAAGTAATTTTCATTTAAAAAGTAAAAAATAATAAAAGAAACTTAATGTTAAAGTACCTAAGAATCTATTAATAATTCTAAAAAAATACGTCGCGTTGGGGGACCGCTCCTAAACTAACAATTTCAATACAAATAGTCTAATAAAGCAACAAAGATGAACTTAAAAACAAAATTAAGAAAATACTTCAAAAACTTTCATAGAATTACTTCAAAAAATTTGCATGTAAGATACGACCGTCAACGACGTCTGCCCTCGCGTGTCCCCCAACGCGACGTATTTTTTTTAGAATTATTAATAGATTCTTAGGTCCTTTAACATTAAGTTGCTTTTATTATTTTTTACTTTTTAATGGGAAATTACTTAAGTTCTTGTGTCGGGTTTTTTTAAATTTTTAATTTAATTTTTTATAATCAAAGCACTTGTGATTTTAGGGTTTATATTTTCGGTTACGAATTTTTTGTAAAGTTATTTTTTAAAATACCATAACAAGAAATAATATAATAATCTTTTAATACTATAAAAACTCTTCTTATTCTTATAATCACAGCACTTGGGATTTTAGGGTTTATTTTCTTGGTAACGAGTTTTTTGCAAAGCTATTTTTTAAAATACTATAACAAGAAATAATACAATCTCTTAATACTAAAAAAATTGTTCATAAAAAATTAACATATAAAATCAACGTCCAAAAATTTCATTACCAACTTATTTTATATGTAAATCCTTAAGAAGCTTCTTGAGATTTTCCACTTACCTGTAAAAGAAAGAGAAAATTGTTTATAATTTTAAAAGTCATTTTTGAACTTAGCAGCTGAAGTGTACTTTAGAAAAAGTTATTCGTTCATTGTAATACAAATATTTTTAATATAAGCATTAGAGGGTTAATTAAAAAAAAAAATGTTAGGGGTGGTAACTCTTGGTATAAAAAGTATATGTTTTCCGATTCTTAGACCTACCCAATAAGCACACCAAATTACATTAGAATCGGTCTAGCCGTTTCGGAGGAGAATGTTCACACAAACCAATATTCACAAATATTGTATATCTCACGAACCAATTCATACAAACACATCGCAATAGGCTTAAAACCTCCGTATTGAAAACCTCTAACACACGCAAAAAGAGATTTAAAATTATTCAACGCGTTCATGAGAACACCCGTAACACGTAACCATTAACATTAGTTAATCTTACAATGACCCACAAAAAAAAAAACTGTCGGTTATGTTAGGGGTGGCAACCTCCTCCTTACAAATTACTCAAAACTTTTTGTGCTATAAACCTTCTACACACTATAACAAACAAAATACAAACAAATTTTGGCAAATTCGTCCAGCCGTTTCAGGTATTAGAGGGTTAATTTAACGCGCTTTTTACTTAAAATACTAACTAAAAACAAAAATACTAACAGCTATTAATGATTTCAGTTAAAGTTTCCAGAAAACAATACTTTTGTTATAACTTCTTTTAATACTCTTCAAATAAGCTTTTTTTTTTTTAATCTGTTTTTTTAATACTCTTCAAATAAGCATCTTATTTTTATCTCTTTTTTTTATACTCTTCAAATAAGCTTTATTTAAAGCAGATACTCTCTAAGGCTGTATTTAACCCATCTCTCCATCCATTTTTTACTATATTAAATATTCAGTCTTTTTCTCAGCGTATTTACGCAATTATAAGGAAATTATTTTGGATAAACTTCTACATAAAAAAAAATACTAAACTTGATATTTTTTTAATATATTATAATCAAATTTTTTGAAAGCTTGTAAGTTTAAAAAGACTTCTAAAAAAACGCATGAGTGAAAAAAACTAGCAAAAAAAAGCATTATTTAAAACAAATTATACAGTCTAAAGACATAGCTTCGTTAAAATTGTTAAAACAGTTTAAAAAATATATAATCAAATATTACTAGCTAAACGCTTTACTCGAAATTTATATAAAAACGCTTTATCTAAAAACTATATAGTACAGTTTATGCAATCATATTGGTAGAAACGTTTTGAAATATTATACACAACGATTTATGAATAATCTTAAAAAAATTGGCAGTAACATATTGAGATAACAAACCCAAAAATTTTAATAATATTTTATATTATTTTTCTAAACAAGACTAAATCCGTGGTCAGACAAGTATTTTTAGGTCTAAACATCTGCTGGGTTAGGAGACTGTCTGGAAACTGACAAATGCAGCGTCGAGTTTTTAACACCCTAACTCAAGTTTCCAATATGTTTTCTAGCGCACAACAGATGTTTAGAAAATTTTTGAAAAACAATTTTATTTTTCGAAGTATAACGAGTGACTAAATCCGCGGTCAGACAAGTAAATTTATTTGCTTAAATATGGATTATTCTTTAAGACTATCTAGAAATTGACAAATGCAGCGTCGAGTTTTTAACACCCTATACTCAAATTTCGGGAGTGTTTTATAGGCTACTCTATGTATTTTGCATAGTTATATGGGTTCTTTTGAGACAAAAAAAGAGAATCTATAAAAACTAAATAAATAAAAAATAAATTAAAAATTCTTGCTTTAAATATCTTAAGGGTTACGAAACGGTCTAGAAATTGACAAATGCAGCGTCGAGTGTTTAACAACTAACTCGATTTCCGGTTTGTTTCAAGGCCTTATCTAGATGTTTGAAGGCAATAATTTGAAAAACTTATATAAAAAAAAAAAATTGGAAAAAATCTAAGCACTTAAATTTAGGCCAATTTTTGAATGGGCTGCGAAACAATCTGGAAATTGACAAACAAATTTCCGGCTTGTTTCAAAGCATTATCTTATCGTTTAAAGGACATAATTTGAAAACCTTATATAAAAAAATTGGAAAAAATCCAAGCACTTAATATTTACATCAAATCTTGAATCCCCTGCGAAACTGTCTAGAAATTGACAAATGCAGCGTCGAATTTTCAACAACTTATTCAGATTTCCGGAATGTTTCAAAGCGCTATCAAGAATTTTTGGTTAAAATATTATGCTTGGTATACATATAAATTAAAAACAAAATCTATAAAAGTTTAAAAATAAATTAAAATAAAAACCAAATCTATAAAAGTTTAAAAATAAATTAAATTAAAAACAAAAAAAATTAAAATAAAAACAAAATCTATAAAAATTTAAAAATAATCGAAATAAAAACACAAAACTTAGAACGTAGCTTGCCAAGTTGTGCCGGTAAAATGTTTATTTTATTTTAAAGTGCCTAAAAATATTTTTGGCTCATTAAGGATGGGGCAAAGATGTATTTAAGACATCCAATTTAATTTAAAAAGATTTCTGGAATAAAATAAAAAAATAATTCCCTGTTTGACTCCTTAAAGAGGGGCATAGGGAATCTATATTAATATTAGATTTCTGGCATATGTTTGCCTTAAATATCGCCTAGGCTAGAAAAAAAACTGGAAATTGACAAATGGCAGCGTCGAATTCAAGAACTTATTCGAATTTCTAGTATACTTTTTTGGCCTAGTGTAGATATTCAAGGCAAATGTTTTGCTTGGTTCTAGCATTGCTTATATAAAAAATAAAAAAACTAAAGCAAAAAAATCAAAAAAAAATTAAATATTCTATATACAATAACTAAATTATTTTATGCACTGCGTTAATTGAAATTTATAGCTATACAATTTTAAAAGCGTTATATACAATTATTGAAATTACAAATTTCCTAATCTAGAAGTTTTGAAAAATTTTTCGCTTAGTTTTAGTATTGGGAAAAAATATATATTCTAAACTAGCTTAAAATAATGCGAAACAATCAAGAAGAAATCCAAAAAACTTTTCCTTTGCGCAATGCGTTGAAAACTCAAAATTATTGAAATTGAAAATTTTTAGCAAAAATATTTGCCTTAGTTCCAAATTTGGAAGCATATAAATTCTTAAGTAGAAAAATAAATTTATGAAAAAAAATAAACTAAAAATTCTAAATTTTATTTATCCAAAAGATTTAAAAATATAAAAAAAATTACAATAATATTTCGCTAATTCTCGAATTTTTTGTTTTCTCCTACTTAGTATTTTATCTAAAAATAAAGTTTCTTATATTTTTTTATCAAAACTAAAGATACAATTTTTGCATTGATTTAAGCAAGAGATTTAAAAAAAAAAATAATTAAATTTATAAAAAAAATAGACAAAAAAAGTTATAATAATATTTTGCAAATTCTCGAATTTTTTGTTTTTTTCTATCAAAACTAAAGATGCAATTTTTGCATTGATTTAAGCAAGAGATTTAAAAAAAAAATAATTAAATTTATAAAAAAAATAGACAAAAAAAGTTATAATAATATTTTGCAAATTCTCGAATTTTTTGTTTTTTTCTACTTAGTATTTTATCTAAAAATAAAGTTTTTATTTTTTATCAAAACTAAAGATGCAATTTTTGCATTGATTTAAGCAAGAGATTTAAAAAAAAAAATAATTAAATTTATAAAAAAAATAGACAAAAAAAGTTATAATAATATTTTGCAAATTCTCGAATTTTTTGTTTTTTTCTACTTAGTATTTTATCTAAAAATAAAGTTTTTATTTTTTATCAAAACTAAAGATGCAATTTTTGCATTGATTTAAGCAAGAGATTTAAAAAAAAAATAATTAAATTTATAAAAAAAATAGACAAAAAAAGTTATAATAATATTTTGCAAATTCTCGAATTTTTTGTTTTTTTCTACTTAGTATTTTATCTAAAAATAAAGTTTTTATTTTTTATCAAAACTAAAGATGCAATTTTTGCATTGATTTAAGCAAGAGATTTAAAAAAAAAAATAATTAAATTTATAAAAAAAATAGACAAAAAAAGTTATAATAATATTTTGCAAATTCTCGAATTTTTTGTTTTTTTCTACTTAGTATTTTATCTAAAAATAAAGTTTTTATTTTTTATCAAAACTAAAGATGCACTTTTTGCGCAATGATTTAAGCAAGAGATTTAAAAACAAAATGAATTAATGAAATTATTTAAATTTATAAAAAAAAAACTAGACAAAAAAAATTATAATATTTTGCAAGTTCTCGAATTTTTGTTTTCTTCTACTTAGTATTTTATCTAAAAATAAAGTTTTTTATATTTTTTTTTATTAACACTAAACGTACTTTTTTTGCATTGATTTATGCAAGAGATTTAAAAACAAAAAGAATTAAATAAATTATTTTTATTTCATACTAGTGAGCCCGGCAGACGTCGTCCTGCCCAAACTTTTTGAATACTCTTCAAGTGTATAAGCATCGTAAGATTCTCTAGTTAGCTTATCTAGACAATCATAAAATTTTTGGATTAGTTGACTTTCATGACTCTCTAAAATGCCGTATGGACGAACTTAGGTATCGCAGCTCGCATCTCTAACAAATTCATGCCCCACAGAACCTACATTTCAACGCCTTTGCGACTACGCTTCTATCTGCACTTAATGGCCACTACTCGGTGTTGAACAATTTTCTACTCTGCTATATTCACGATATTCACAAAAATGCGTATATCTCACGAACCAATACACCCAATACACATGGCCATAGGCTTAAAACCTCCGTATTGACAACCTCTAACACACGCAAAAATCATATTTGAAATTCTTTAACGCGTTCATGAGAACACCCGTAACACGTAAACTATAAGTTTCTTTTATAAAGGTTTTTCCAACAAGAGGTGTTATTTTGAATTTGACAAGTAGAAACTACGCCATAATTAAAAATGGAACGATACACGCTTCAACAACGCATTGAAATTATTAAAATTCACTACAAAAATGGTGAAAATCTTGCAGTCACAGTTCGCAAAACTAATCCATTTTTGGGTCGTCATGAAGCAACTTGTCGGACCGCAATACAGAAATTGGTGGAAATCCACAAAAAATACCAGTTTTTGTATGTATATATAAAAAAAAAACGATATTCACAAAAATGCGTATATCTCATGAAACAATACACCCAATACACATCGCAATAGGCTTAAAACCTTCGTATTGACAACTTCTAACACACGCAAAAATCATATTTGAAATTCTTTAACGCGTTCATGAGAACACCCGTAACACATGAAACATTGGTTAATTTGACAATATACACAATGCCACCAAAAAAATAAAATTTGTCGAAAAATTAAAAAAAAATGTTGGGGGTGGCAACCCTTATCTCTTAGGGGTATGAAAAATAGATGTTTGCCGATTCTCAGACCTACCCAATAGGCACACACAATTTCATGAGAATCGGTATAGCCAATTTGGTAAAAATTTAAAAAAAATGTTAGGGGTGGCAACCCTTGGTATAAAAAATAGATGTTGGCCGATTATCAGACCTACCCAATAAGCACACAAAATTTCATAAGAATCGATCCAGCCATTTCGGAGGATTACACACAAAAAGCAATATTCACAAAAGTGCGTACATCTCACGAGCCAATACACCCAATGCACATTGCAATAGGCCTAAAACCTCCGTATTGACAATTTCTAACAGACGCAAAAATAATATTTGAAATTCTTTAACGCGTTCATTAGAACACCCGTTACACGTAAAACATTAACATTAGTTAATCTGACAATGCCAACAACAAAAACAAAAAATTGTCGATTATATTAGTGGTGGCAACCTCCTCCTTACAAATTACTCAAAACTTTTGGTGCTATAAACCTTCTACACACTATAACAAAAAAAATAAAAAAAATTAGGCCAATTCGCCCAGCCGTTTCAGAGTTTTGCGATTATAAACGTACAGAATTTCATTATTATAAATATATATAGATTTATTTAAAGATTAATTATAATACAAAATCAATTCTATAACTAATGCAGCAGTAGGGCAAGGAGTAACTAGAACTTAGATGCTTATTTGAAATAATTGGAAGTTTCCAACACTAGCAGACAAGTTTTTGATTTTTTTGGAATATTTTTCTGAACTATACTTTTCACCATTTTTAAACGCTTAAAACACTATGTTTTAAGTTTAATTCCCCGATTTTAAAGCATTTTGCACACGCCCACAAAAACATAACTACACTGGCAAAAAAAAAAACAGCATACACTTGTAGACACATATAAGTACACACAACTACAAACATGAGTTACGCAATAAAATAAAAATCGTTTAAATGAACTGATTTTAAACAATGCAACACTGGCAAAATAAAAACAAAACACAGCTACACTAAAAAAAAAACACCCTATACACAAAATGTACACAGATAATCAAATTGTAAATCGGTTCAACTTTCTAATTTTTAGGCATTGTGCATACCACACACAAATACACTCACAAATACACTCGAAAAAAAAAAACATAACTAATACAAACAATTCAGTGCATACGACTACAAACATGAGAGATACTCAATCAAATGCTGTAACTTTTTTGATACAAATTTTAACATACGGCTACAAAAAACTTAAAATAAATGACAAAATTATAACAACAACAAAAAAAAAGATACAAGCAGCAGTTGTATTTTAAAACTTTGTATGTAGTTGTCATGTACAGCTGTATGTATCAAATTTATATACAATACTATATATAAAGCTAGTTTTAGTCTGTATATGCAACATCATGAGCAACACCAAAAGCCGTGCTAAATCTAAATCAAAAAAAAAACAAAAAAAAAAAAAATTTATATATATAGTTACCCTTAACTCTAACGTAAAAAAATCTCTTTCTCTCTCTGTTTCTTCCCAATTATGCTACATACTTATAGGTTAGACATTGTGTCCTCCTAACTACGCGTTTACGTACTGCTACTAAACATAAATATATAAATAACTAAAAGAAATAAACTTTAAAACTTATCAGCCTACAAGTACACTATGAACAAGAACAACAGCAACACCAAAAAAAAGTTAAAATAAAAAAACAAACTACCTACCAAAACCACATTACAGAGCATAAAAAAGTCGGCTAAAAGTTGTAGCGCGTTGGTGCCAGAAATCGCTTTGAAACAGCTGCTAAGCCTAACAGCCATGTGTCAGTGTTGTAAACAACGCCTTTTTATCGATTGTTATCGAAAAAACTATCGCTATCAGCTAATGATCGTTGGCTGCTATGAGTGATTTCTGTTACAACCGCTAAAGTCTGTATTATGTAGTAGTAATGAGTACCCCCCCAAAATATCTTTAGTACGAGGCGTGGTCGCTGCAATGTCGTTGCATGTTTTTTAGTAGCCAGAGTTTAGTTTTGTCAGTTTTGTAGTAGCTAAATAAAAATTTAAAAAAAATAAATAAAAAGAAAAGAATACGCTAAATGGAAAAATGTACACGTTAAGCTTTAAAAGTCGGAAAAGAAACGCATTGTATTTGTATGTGTCGTAGTCAGTAGTTACACGTTAAATAGCCTTAACGTGTAACTAGTGCCTTACTAAAGATAAACGCATTACCTTAACCTTTATACAAATTTAAAACTAAAAACAATACATAAAATAAATTTAACAAAACGAGTGCAAATGGCAAATGAGTAGAGTATCGAATAGTCGTCAAGTGCTTCTGCCGCCTAGTTGGAACTACATGAACACTATATTTATAACAAAAAACATAAAAAAAACACTAGCTTAGTTTAAGACCGACCTGCTATGTACCCTGCAATTGCAACAAACACAAAAAACAAGAACAATAGTTTCTGCTTCAAAAAATAATATACACAACAACAACAAAAATATTAATGCATATTATTGCTAATACATGCTATTTACACATACAGATGCATATTTTTCATAAATTTAATTAAATATTGGTAAAAAATATATGTATTTATATGTAGTTAATTTAATGTAAAATTCCAAAGTGGTATTTAATAATTAAAAAAAAATATATGCAAAACAAAGTGTTAAAAAATATATATACTATAAATAGCTGTGCAAGCAAAAAAAAATTGTTCCATTTTATTTAATAACGAAACGCTTAAACAAACAAAACAAAAAAAAATCCAATACACTTTAAATTAAATGTATAACGTTTTAGTTTTTTTGGGTAGCATTAGCTAATACAAATTTTAATAAATGTTCTAGTAAACTGAATGTCAAAAAACAATTTAAAAGCAAGCTTGAGCGCATAATAAAATTTCAATATATACGAATAACAACAAACAAAAACCGCCAGTTTTTTTGAATTTATTAACAGCCGCTAAGTTTTAGCGCTGTGCAGCACTAAAAACATCGTTTGCCTACTATCGTTTAACGCCTATCGTTAGCGTAGCAACTGTTGCAGCGAGTTGGCAGCGCTGCAACATAAAAAGAAAACTGCATAACATACAAAGTACGTGCAAGATGCAAGTGTCAAAGTAACTACAAATAAGCCAGCATTTTAATTTATTTTAGTGCTTAAAAAAAGTGCAATAATTCCGCTTTATTTGTGTGTTTTGGTTGGCAGTGTTCTCAGTGCTGTACTACGTCTTTGTGTGTGTTTTTTTTTGGCGAGCAACCTAGCGCGGTTGCTGTGAAAAAATTTGCGCTACTACGCGGGCGCAATGAGGAAGCGCACGACTCGCTGCAATTCGGATAGTATTAAACAGGAACCAAACAGTTCCATTGAACTGGACAATGACATAAGCCTGTTGCAACGTCCTTTGCGTACCGCGCATACTGGCTTTGAGGAGGCGCGTCGTGCCTATGTAGATGGCACAACTGAGGTAAGTAACAACAGCATTGCCTACGTGACCCAACCCTGCGCACATAATAATAATATTATGTGTGTATGTTTTTATTGTGAAATATTGCTTAAAGCTCAAGTTTATATTGCACAGGTGCGCCGGTTGCTAACCCAAGAGTGCAGCCTTATCTATGAGTGTAATGTCTGCCGTAATATGTTTCGCAGCCTGGCCAATTTCATCAGCCATAAGCGTGTGTTTTGCTGCTCTAGTGCAAGCTCATCCACGCACAATGGTTACACAGTGAGTGCGCTGTAAAGCCAACGTCTAATAACGTCTGAAATATTAAGCTAGACAAACATAATAATCTAATAATCTACTTCCAGGATCAAGACTCCACCATGATTATGCAGCCGCCTAGCGGCAGTGGCCCCTCGCCACAGGACATAGAAAATATGCTGCGCAGTCGTAGCACTGGCTGCTCGCCCGTACAACGTGAACCGCGTCCCATGCGCGGCAGCATACGTGACCTAAGCGGTGTTATTGAGCGCTTGCGTCGCGAAAAGGCCTCTACACATGTTAGCTCTGATCATGCAGTGCTGCAACTGGAGGCAGTGCCTAGCACCAGCCATGCAGTCTATCAAACTGTTAAGCTGGAGCCAGCTGACAGCATGAAAACGGAAGTAAATGAAGTACATCACATGTTGAATCAAGCGGATGCTATTGTAGGACCCGATGGCAAAGCCGTGAACAGCCAAGTATACGAGCGTCAGAGCGGCGGCGGCAGCAGTGAGTCGGGCGAGAATCCAGAGCTGTCGCTGGGCGATGACTCAGAAACAAACATATTGTGTGAGCTATGTAAGTAGTTGGGTGGGACTACTAATAAAGTCGTAAAACTTGTCAAAAAGCTGCAAAAAGAGTTGCTCAAAAGTTGCTCTTGGAAACTATTCGAAACTAAAATAAACAATATAAGCTGCATTGTAGAATTGTGGGGTTTTAAATTATATCGGTGAAAATTTTGTTATATTATTTAATATGGCTGGCTTAAAATGTAAGAGAGAATAGAGTGGAAAATTACGATCGTTTACTGCAAAAAAATCTGACACGTGTTTACGTATGTATAGATTTATATGCATGTATATATTAGTATATATGCAGCACTTGTATATATACAAGTAGGGTATATATATACCCATATGGAAGTGAACTTTTAATACTTATTTATAGTGCCTTAGTAATGTAAAAAAAAGAACATCGTTTAGCTACTCCGTAGCTAAATTTAAAACAACGAAAAGCGTAAAGAGCTTGCTAACTTTTTAAGTATATAGTAGGCTATACCTTTTCTGACAGTTTCTCAATATATTTGGCTTATTTAGAAACTATCCAAATAGATATTTAGTCGTTCTTACAGTAACAGCTGCTTCTTTTCTTATCGTCATTTTTAGGCAATTTAACGTTCCAGACAAACAAAACTTTGGAAGTGCACATTCAAAAGCATCATTCATCCTCGGCTTACGTGTTTCAGTGCCCAGCCTGTTCGCTTACCTTTCTACAACCAGCTGCTGTCATACGTCATCTATCCAAGGATCACAAGTAAGTAAGCTGCACCTCAATAAACAAACTTTTAAACATCTCATACCCTTAGAAAGCCCACGCGCCGCATACGCATGATGCGCTCCAGCATCTTAAAACGTCGCGTGCAGCAGAGCGACGTGCAGCCCAAAGGTCCCAGTCGTGAGCTAAAACGCCTGCAGCTGTCGGACAATCCCATAGCTGCTGTTCAGGATGCAGCCAGCACTGCTAGTGAGCAGCGCAAGATTATGTCACTTTGCATTTACTGCGAGAAATCATTTGAGCGTCGTGCAGCCTTATCCACACATCTGCTCAATTGTCGCGCCAAGCAGGAAGCCTTAGCCAAGCCGGCTCCATCGGTTAAGAAGCCCAAATCCAAAGCAAATGGCAGCAATGCTTCTAGCGTTGCTTCCAGCATTGCTGCAGATGATGTTGGCAACAATCTGCCAGATATGGATTCTATTGAACGTTCCTTGCTGCAGGCAAAGGTGGCGTTCAACGAAATGATAAACGATATGAGTGGACAAGAAGAGCACTACGCTGAAGGCTTAAAAACTGTCTCGTTGGACAAAGTTGATTTACAAGAAAGCGACATGGATAGTGAGCTAGAATCAAACAGCGTGGAAGATCCAGAACACGAACACGATCAGTCGTCTACCGAAGAGACAAAGGCAAATGAAAGCGTTACAGCTGAGGCACCTAAAAACAAAAAGAAACGCAATGTGCCGCTGGAGAAGCAGCTGCGCTGCCGTTGCAAAATTTGCCAAAAGCAATTTAATACTTTGGGCAATCTACGTCGTCATATATCAATGTTTCATTACCGCGCACGCCGTTTTGGCTGCAACATGTGCGACTATCGCGCCTTTAGACGCTACGATATAGTCAATCACTTGGGTTTCACGCACAGAATTGAAGGCAATCGTGAACAGCTGACCGAAAAATATGTGTCCACATATGAATGCAAGTATTCGCGCGATGATGTAGATGCGGATATCATACTATTAGGTCAGGAAGCAGATGAGCCAACTGAGACGGCTGATAGTCTTGTGGGCAGCGAAACCAAGGTGACCAAAACCTATGAGAAGCGTCAAAAGCGTCTGAAAACAGCCGAAACAGCAACTAGCAACTTGGAGATTAAGGAAGAGCTTGTAGAACCAACGCCGCTTAAAAAGCGTCGTAAGTCTCGCACGCAGATCTCGCCAGAATCGGGTGAACATGTGGCCAAACCAGCTGGCAACGAAAAGCGTCCCATACGTAAGCGTGTGAAACCAGTCAACAAGGACTTTGTTTACGATCATGTTAGTTTTAAACCGGGCGCTGCTGCTACTACGGTTGCCGCTCAAGCTGCTTCGCCTGTGGACTCTATGCGCTCCAGACTACGTCGCCAAAACAGCAATGCCGTAGCCCACGATGAAAGCAAGCTTAAACCTAATGATTTATACATAACAGAGAACAAGAAGTCGCAGGCTATGGGCATAACACAACGCATTATGCAGGAACTGGTTAGCAAGGGACGCGCTGTATCCGCTACATTGCCAGAGTTGCCCGCAGAACGTCCACAAATACGTCCACGTTTGATTTCGCAGCGCAGCGAAAGTGATCAGCACTTTGTGGAAACCTCTGCCGGTTCCAGTGAATCTTTTATAGAAAAAATAGCTAAGCGCGCAGCCAGCAAAGACTCGGCAACCATATCTAATCTATGGCAGAAGGTTAACACTGTCGTAGCTCAGCAGCAAGCAGAAACCAGCAATGCTACATATCACAGCTCAGACTTTAAGACGCCCAATGGCAAGCACAATGCTGAGAAGCAGCAGTCACCGCCCTCAACGCCACGCAAAAACGCAGCCTTGTCCAAGCAAGCTGTAGCTATAGAAACACCACCCACCAGCACAACCCTAACTAAACCGCCTACTACAGCCATAGAGTGCCTCAGCAGCGAGCACGCCGCACAAACCAACTCGTTTCCAGCCTTGCCCATGCCGCCATCCGTGTTTTCCACCAGTGGCAATGGCAACGGCACCGTGCAGTTCACCCTGGACAGCCTGTTGCGTGCTGCGCTGCAAAACTAAATCAACAATAACAACAAAAAAAAAAACAACCTACGATTTTAATACGTATTTTTTCAGTTTTATATTGTTGTCTCTCGATGTTGCATCTCATTGTATGTTATGCACTAGTGTCCTTACTGTATAGCAAAGCATTATGTTTAAAAAAAAAAAAACCTATTTATGTACATTAAGTATTATGCGCTTATGAACAAACCGCATTAAAAAAACAAAAAAACAAACCAAATGAGCAACAAAAAATTAGCAAAAACCTGTAGAAAAATTTTTCGGCTATTAGCAAATATGTTAGTTGATTTTTCCCAAAAAACAAACAGCAACTGTGCATTTTATTTAACGTACATATATGTATATTATATACTATATGAATGTAGTAATAAGAAATATATGTGTGTGTATTATATACTATATATTAATGTAGTTATAAGAGCCAAGCGCGAGTGGAATAATTTAAACCAAACAAGTGCAATTTTAAGACGGTTTCGCAGAGTATACCTATTATAAAAATTTGTATCTATAATTTCTAAACACTTTAATATTTATCTTATGTTTAACTAGTGGCAATCATACAATAGGAATTTTACACTGTTTTGCTAAATATTTTTACGTTCGAGGAAATCGAAATCTATTATAAACGTAGTACCCGTAATACAATACACCCATGCCTCGCAGTACGGCCTAGATACGTTCCGTATAACGAATCAATTATTCTACTACAAATTCATAAAAATTCAAAGGGATCGGTTCGAAATTTTTTAAATATGTAACATATATTTTTTATACCCTGTACCTTATGGTACAAAGGGTATATTAAGTTGGTGCAAGCCGAAAATGTATGTAACATATAGAAGGAGTCGTCGGAGACACCCCAAAGTTACCTAAAATATGATCAGGGTGAATAGAGAAGTCGATATACCCATATCCGTCTGTCCGCCGCCCGTCTGTCCGTTTGAACGCCTAGATCTCCAAACTTTCACATTAGATTCCCATATTATTCCATAGGAGACAAGTTTATTTTATTTTTTTGATATCGGGGTTAAATTATATAGCTCCCATAGGGGTGTTTGAGACGACATCGACAAAAAAAAAGCGTTTTAGACGAATAATTCGTTTGTTTATAATGATATCGTAACCAAATTTGGCATTCGAAAGTTTTTTATAGTTTCAAAGCACTGTACCAATTTTGATCAAAATCGGTTGACTATATAATATAGCTCCCATATGACCGATAGGCCAAAATAATTTTTTTAAAGCAAAATTCGCTATGTTTCGTTTTTTAATATAGATATCGTAACTAGATTTGGCGTTTGGAAATTTTTTAGAGCACTTAAGTAATGTGCCAAATTTGAACTAAGTCGGTCGACTATATCATATAGCTCCCATAGGGCCGACCTTCCAAAAAATCGATTTTTTAACAAAATTTGTTGTGTTTCGTTTGTTTCTTAAGATATTGGGACCAATTTTGATATTTGTGAGTTTTTTATAGTTCTAAGCACTGCTCTAAATTTAATCCAACTCGGTTGACTATATCATATAGCTCCCATAGGACCAATCGGTCCAAAAAAACGTTTTTTATACAAAATCCGATGTGTTTCATTTGTTTGAAAAGATTTTTGAACTAAATTCGGCATTCAGATCTTTTTTAAGGTATTAAAGCACTGCGTCAAATTTATATCACATAGCTCCCATAGGAACGATTGGTCAAAAAAAAAATTTTTGGCTTAATAATTCTTGTTTTTGATTTTTTGTGAAGGAACCGGATTTTATTGCAAGCGAGTGGTACAGGGTATCCCAAAGTCGTCCGCGCCCGACTTTACGTACGCCATTTTTTCAATGTCTTTAATCCGAAGATGATGAAGAAATTGTAACATTCAGATCACTGTCATAATGCCTGGCTTATAAAAATTGTCCAAAGTTGTTTGTTTTTCGTTCTTTATTGATTTGTGGTAATTGTCCGAGAAACTTTAGCGCTGCGTTCCACGTCAGTATTGTTTTCCAGGAGGATGTTTATTCCTTCTTCGAAATAACTTTCGACAAATTTTTGATATGAGTTGTTTAGATACAACAGGCTCTTTATCAAATATCGGCCCTTGCAACCGAATGAGTTACTCATATGAAAGGGGTTCCTTATCAGCTTTAAGTAAATCAATCATATCACGTTCGTTACAACCTTCAAAGCCGAGATCATGTGCTAGATCCCAAATATTTTGTCTAATTTCAGGCAGGAAATTAACTTCGGCTTCAGTACTTTTGACACATTTTGGCCATATTTTTTCCCAAATTCTTTCCTTGATTCACTGATGCTGTCAACAGCATTCTTGATGTTAGTTTTTCAAAATTTTTAAATTGAAAATTTACCACCGATTTCCCTTATAAGTTGTCGGAACCTTCAAAGCCGAGATCACGTGCTACATCCAAAATTTTTTGGCTAATTTCGGAAGGAAATTAACTTTGGCTTCAGTACTTTTTACACATTTTTGCCAAATGTTTTTCCCAAATTCTTTCATTGATTCACTGATGCTGTCAACAGCATTTTTGCAAAATGTTTTAATTGAAGATTTACCACCGATTTCCCTTATAAGTTTTCGGAAAGTTCGGCGTAGATAATATGCCCTAAAAGAGGCTATTGCTCCCTGATACTTTGGCTGGATCACAGCTGTTGCATTTTTTGGAAGGTACTCAATCATGCTATCTCCAGTTAGTCCGGATATTTATAGGATGCCCTGGTGCATTATCCAAAATTAGCAAAGCCTTGTTGCTTAAGTTCTTGTCTCGCAAATATTTTCACACTTCTGTACAAAAGTGATTTTTGAACCAATCCTCAAAAGTAGTTTTAGTCATCCAAGCTTTTTTGTGGGATCTCGGGTAATAGATTTGTGGTTTTAGCCTAAAATCAACCGCGGCATTTGCACCAAGTAGCAAAGTTAATCGTTCCTTAGACGCATTATAAGCCAGGCGCAGATTTTTCGGTCTGATCAGCCATTCGCTTCCAATATAGCCCTGTTTCATCTACGTTACTCACTTGTTCAGGTTTATAACCAACTCTTTTAATAATTCCTTTAAAATGTTGGGATATTCCCAGTGGCGAAGCGAGAGCGTCGAATGTGGGGGGTGATGAGCCTCAAAATGCCGACTCGATTCAACAAATTACCGACAAATAACCGTATCTGAATTTTATTTCTCGAATATTGCGTGAAATATCCGAGATTTGCCAACTGATGCCCACCTCGCTACGCCCCTGGATATTCCTCAGATACGGCCTCATCGGCGCTAGCTTCTTCACCTTTCATTTTCAAATTACGCAAATTAAATCTGTTTAAATTTTTTCAAACCATTCTCGGCTTGCTTAGAATGTGACATCTTCTGCAGATTCATCGATATCTCCATTCCTTAAATTTTCAAAAATACTTAAAGCTTTTTCCAGGATAGTCATTTAACTTATTGGCATTCTACGTTTGTTATTGTCCCAATCCATATAATGAATAGCTCTTCCATTTTTTCAATAATCGAATGAAGCAGCTTCGTATTGTTATGTTTCGAGGAAAACTTTCAATGCAAATGAAATAAAAAAATTGAAAAAGTTTGTCTGGCCGTTATAGCGAAACATTTGAGGCCGTAAATCGAAACCTCGCCTATTTGAAGAGGGTCGTTATAGCAAAATGCTGTATAAAGAGCGGCCGTATAGCGAGGTATGGGTGTATAAGGTCTTAGCGCGAAGGTATAAGACGATTATTAAGTTCCCTTTTTTTTAATTTCTTGAAAAATGCGGCACTTTAACGTTTTCCTATTTCGATGCCGGCTTGTCGAAATATGAGTTTGTAAATGCTTTGATCTCTTAGTCCCTTTTATTGTAATCCTTTACAAGAAAGTACTTTGGATTACACAAACCATTTTCAACCCTTTCAACCAAAGACAAAACCAAAATAGACTTGTATGTAAAAATTTTCTTAAATAGCTTTTGAAGTATGTTGCGAAATTTTTTGTCCGAAATATTCGCAGAAAAACCAGGAGAGATATAGTCAGAAATGAATTAATACGTTCAGAAGTAGGGCACAAGAAGTCGATTAAACAAAACAGCTAAAATGGTTCGTACATCTACATCGGATGGACGAGTCAAGAAAAGCCAAACAGGCACTGGAAATGAGAACGGAAGGCAATGCAACGAGAGGAAGACCCCGAAAAACTTGGGAAAATCGCATCCATTATGTGGGGAGGATGAGAGGTAAAACCCTGGCAGAGATGAGACCTAATTGGAGAAGTTGGATATACCGAGGCTACCCCGACGTCTAACAGCAAATGGGGATTGAAGAAGTAGAGATATTCGCGGGAATGGGCATAGACATGGGCTCCCTTTTATGAGTCATATGTTAGAACACATTTTTGTGTTAGCAACCATTTGGAAATGTAGCTATGATTCAGAAATTACAAAATTTAGTACAATAAATAGAAGCTACCGCTACCCTTTTGAATCGGCAAGATGAGTTCAATATGGTCAATGACTTGACAGGCGTTACCTTATCAAACCGATTAGAAACCTTTGTATATAGCTTGACCTCCCAAACAGAATACCTAGCTCCTTTCAGACATTTTTTAAGCTCCCTCCACTCGTGCAGCGCTCTAGATTGAATGTACCTAACCTAGCTACAGATTATGCTAAAATACATCATGTCGTATACTTGACGACAAAAATAAAATTTAGAATAAATTGAATATTTTTTAGTACCATGTTGATTGACAAACAAGAAAGCGAGTTAAGCTCTGCATTGTATATAAGAACTTAGTACATTATTGTCATATACCAAGGTAGAGCCTTAAATCAAATCACCAAATGATAATAAATTCTATGATAATCACAAAGAACTTGAGCAACTTGAGAAACTATGAAAATGTTGCCACAAATGAAATTTGAAATTTTCTAATGCTTGAAACTTTTGCCCTCAAAATTGTTTACCTTGACTAATGTTTGCGCTCAATTGATAAAATATGGAGCACACGCATACATATATGCTAGCACATAGACACATACATGTATGTATGTATATATGTGTATGTGTGTGTATCCGTGTATGTTTTACAAGTGATACAACATCCTGATGCTGCTGCTGCTGCTCCGACTGCTGCCAACAATGGAAATTGTGTCACGGTCAGGAGAGTGTGGGCGGAGAGCGGGCGTGAAAACCGTGTCGTCGCAGCATTTCACTTTAAATTTGTGTGTGAGTGTGTATGAGAGAGCGCACAGCTGTGTGTGTCGGTGAGTCTGTGAGTCCACGTGTGTGTGTGTTTGTGTCTCTGCCTGCGTGTAATTGGAAACCGAAAGTGAAAACGCCCAGACCTTGAAAGAAACGCTGCCGAGTAACCAAGCCAAAGTCGAGCTTCGACCTGTCAGCTATATAATACTGCTGCAAGCTGCTGCTATTGCTGCCTGCCACAGCAATGGGTAGTACTTCTATTGCAGGGACTTTTCGCAATGGCTAAGACGACATATTTGTATACCCTGTACCCAGTAGGGTCAAGGGTATTATAGATTTGTGCAGACGTTTGGGGGCGTGTTAGTCCATATGTTTTGTATGCCTAAAGTAACAGCATTAGAAGCCTTTATCATCAAGTTTTCATCACATTAAGTTAATAGGTTTTTGGTTAACAAAACGCGTGGGACTAGGCAGTGGAACCCAAGTCAATCAAAAACTCGCGACTTTGTGTCGGAATTGTGTCGGCCTACAGCCGTTGAAATGTAAGTGACCCGGAAATTAACTAGGAAATTAACAAATATGCCTAGAAGTTTTTTGTTGCTGTTTGCGTCCTGGAGTAGTTTCCACAGGAAAAAAAATAATCTTCAGCAGCGAGAACGATTTTTGACGCAAGTAAAACTCGCGAATTTGGGGCTATTCCAATCTTGACTGCATTCATCAAGTGTCAACACAGGCGCAGCAAGTCACTTTTGTGGGGTTGATTTAGGACGGGTTAACAATATTGATTGGAATCTTCAGCAGCGAAAACGATTTTTGACACAAGGAAAACTCGAAAATTCGGGGCTATTCCAATCTTGACTGCATTCATCAAGTGTCACTTTTTGGGGTTGATTTCGGACGGGTTGACAATATTGATAATACCGACAAGTTGGCGCACAACTTGTGCCACGGCGTATAATTCTGCAAGAGGGCATGAGATGTGTAACGTCACCCATTTTTTTTGATATTCGTAAATCTGTACCTTAATCGACCGACCGGTGGCCACAAAATGAATTCATTGTGAGCGAGGAAATTGCAAAAACTTTGCGCAAGGACGTCGAGAGGGCAATAGGGGATCGGGCTACTGCCGATTGCTCCTAAGGGCACTCCAGTTTCGTGTATTTCAAATCCCTTAACAGAACTTCTAGGCCATCGGGAATCCTTTCGTTACCAACCCCTTTCGATACACTTTATTTTATGAGAGCTTAATTAATAAAACAATAAATAATCTTTGATACAAAACGTTCCCTTTCTCCCATCACCGGCGTTGCCGCAAAGGTTTTATCTAACGTTGTTCGTCAGCAATCACTCAGACTGTGCCTTATATCGGATTTTTCAATAGGGACGCTACAAAAGTAGACCGATAGGGACAGCAAACGACGCCAAATTTTTTCCCGCTCTCTTAACATTTCTCTTCAGTAAGGTTTGTCATTTAATCATGAAAAGATATACGATCCAACAACGATTATCAAAATTTACTACCGAAATTCGGAGTCAGTGGCCTCAACTTTAAGAGCGCTACGTCCAATTTATGGTCGTCATAATTGTCCTGCCAGATAAAGAATTGAGCGTCTAGTGGAAAAATTTGAATCCACAGGCACAGTATAAAATATTCCCGTGCCAGTGAGACAAAAAAGAGACCGCAGTGTCGAGAATATAGCTCAATTGAGGAAGACCCAAATCAGTTTCTCGTTCCCAAGCGTGGCCATCTCTGTGACGTCGTTGTGGCGAATTTCGCGAAAAGATCCTGGCCTACATCCTTACAAGATCAAATTGACGCATGAACTGAAGCCACTTGACTACCAGAAGCGTCGTATATTCGTGAATTGGGCTGAGCAACAACTTGAAAATGATCCGGATTTTCATCGAAAAAATCATCATTAGCGATGAGGCTCATTTCTGGCTGAATGAATAAGCAAAATATGCGTTATGGGTCAGGCAGCAATCCACACGTACTCCATGAGTCAACATTGCATCCCGAAAAAATTACGGTTTGGTGCGGTTTATGGGCCGGCGGCGTCATTGGGCCGTACTTCTTCCGTGATGATCAAGACCGTCACGTTACTGTGAATGCGAATATTTTTGGACCGAATTTGATGATATGGACTTGGACAATATGTGGTTTCAACAGGAACGCTCCAAAGGCCACACAGCGAATGTCGCAATCGATTTATTGAAAACCAAGTTTGGTGAACGTGCTATCTCGAAATGGCCCAGTCAATTGGCCGCTGTTAGACTATTTCCTGTGGGGCTACGTCAAGTCTATGGTCTATGCCAACAAGCCAGCGACGATTGATGAACTTCGTACGAATATCGAACGTGAAATTGCAGAAGTATCGGCCAATTTATGCTTGAAAACCGTCGAAAATTGGGTTCAGCGTCTGGACTTCTGCAAGCGTGCCCGTGGTGGCCATGCAAAAGAAATCGAGATCCATACATAATGGCATCGAATGTACTTTGTACACAGGAATAGGGGATTTCATTGATATCCAAAACCGTTTTTGTTTCATTTAAAAAAACTTTTGTAGCGCTCTTATTGAAATCTCCTTTACAAGAAATCGAAGAGAGACAGCTAAAATGTTTTGGACATCTACATCGGACGGAAGAGTCAAGAAAAGGCAAACAGGTACTGGAAATGAGAACGGAAGGCAATGCAACGAGAGGAAGACCCCGAAAAACTTGGGAAAATCGCATTCACGATGTGGGAAGGATGAGGGGAGAGCCCTGGCAGAGATGAGAAGAGAGAGCCGGGCCGACCTAACTGGAAGAGATGGATAACCCAAGGCTGCCCCGACGCCTAACAGCAAATGGGGATTGAAGAAGAAGAGATCCCTTTAGAGAACTTCTGGGATGTCGAGAAACATCCCGTAACCTTCTCCATTTTAACAAGTATTGCTATGCGTGTTGATTTTATGAGACTGGATAAAATCACCAGTATTAGTAAATGTACCAAATTTTAGCCCCGTTGGAAGGGCTTTGGTAAGGGCTTTTGGTTAAGCAAATGGGTGCCTAAGAAATAAACAATAGGTACCTTTTGATGCAAAACATTCCTTCTCTTTATCCTCTCTCCGATCACATGCGACAGGTCTTATCTCATTTTCTTCCTCATTCCAGCAATCACACAGCGACTGATTTTAAAGACCCCTCTCGTAATATTTTTCTCTAGCCACCACTGTCGTTTTACTTCGCATAGAATCTTAAAAGAGGTGGGTGTTGAAGCTAAAGTTTCCATTTCGGGAACAAAGGTTGTAGTGTATCCCACTGTCGGGCAGCGCCTTTGACAGTTTTACATTTTGCTAAAAAGAAATGAACTTAAAATTGATTTATTATTGCAGCGGCGCGCGGCGCAACGACAACGGCATCAAATTAACGCCACTTAGAAAGGCATTACGTTTCAATAGAGCAAGGCTGCAACCAGCTAGCCAGCCAGCCATCCAGTCAGCCAGTCAGCTAGTCAGGCCACCAAGCGGAGGAGCACCCTCTACCACCCGCTATAGTGTTCCAAGTAACCCCCCCTACTATGTATACCTATATATATGTCCCTGTGTGTGTGTGTGTTTTTCATTTTGCTTTTTATGCAGCCTAAACTGCTTAAGTGATTTCAGGTTGGTTTTACATGCAAAAGTACCCAGGAAGGAACAACAAAGCTTGTAATATGAACGAACCGTCAGAGTCGGAGGAGTCTGCTGATGAAGGCATATATCCGTACCTACATACATACATATACATAGATATATATACTAAAATATATACATGGAATATGAGCTGCCTATCAGTTTGCTTGCGGTAGGTAACTGGTGATGGAGCTGTACGGTGTACCTATACTCTGGGAAGTGGGGGAGCAAAGTTCTTCTGGTTGTGGGTGTGAAAATGAAATGTGTTGGCAGCTGCTATGTGCCGCAATGATGTATAAAGACTACCTTACCCCATGTAATATGCATGAACCAAGTGGGTGCAGGTGAGCGTATGGTTATTGAGAGATCTGCCTGATTGGGGTCATAATTGCGTGGGTAAACAATTTTGAATAACTGAAAATAATAACAATGCTAAGTTAACAACAAAGCTGACGATAATAGCTTACCTACAAACTTGGAGACAATTTTTCATTTTTATTTCTGGAGTGTCTTGTCTATACATATGGTATACTTTTTATTATATACTTAGTATGCAGTGTGAAATTGTTAAGGCGTAGACAATTAGATGGGATTGTGTGCAATGAGATTGGGTTTAGGTGATGGATTTTGTATCTTCGCTGGGAAAGGAGCGTAAAGGAGTTGAGTGTATGTTTTGTTGCTCTATGTAGGAAAAGATTTGTTTGGGTTGATTGTTAAGCGATTATGGAAATTTCCTTAAAGTATAAAAGAATTGGCTGGAGAGCAACCTACGCACATAATCGGAAAAATTTCGTGTTTAAGTAGCAACTTTATATAGGGTGGACCATAGGTTGGGTTGGTTGTTAAACACTCATAATTCGGAAAATAGCCGTTCAAAGTGGATGCAAAGCTACTAAATTTTAGTCATGAATGTAAATAAAAAACATATTTAAGCCAAGTTTCGACGGTTTTCCACGAACTTCGACGCGCCATCATTAATAAGAATTACAACTTGATAGGAAAACTTTCCGAAGAGCAGACAGAAAAGTTTTCGACAAAAACCAAAATCATAGAAAATTACGATGTTCGCATACGGTCCTGTAGAGCCAGACGCGGCGGCGTTATAACTTTTCATACACTTGGACTTAGAGCTGGGTTCGATCTTTAATAATCAAGAATCGATATTTCGACCGATTCTCACAAAAAAAAAACGATTTAATCGGAATAAAACGGTAGGCGCTAACAAGTAAAAACCGTAAAAAATTACAGGAAATGAAATCCATATAAAATTAAGAAATATTTATACAAAATTCACTTAAATTTATTTCCTCATTATGAAATAACAAAATTCAATGCTTGATATAAGAAATCGAAAAATTAATAATTCGGTTGTTTCGAAGTAAAAATTTCAAAACTTAACACGAGAAAACGTAAAAATTTAGTCACCATTTATTACATTTTTTTTAAATCTTTTGTCAATTCATCAAAAAAATCCAAAAAAATTTATAGAATACTTAAAAGCGTCCTCTGGTGGAATTAAATATAGATGGAAAAAATTGAATCTTCGACACATTTGGCGAACTTTAGAACTTCCATTCTAAGTCGATTTTTGAAAATTTTGAAAATGAAAACTAATCTTATAAGAATGGGAGACTCAAAATTCATTTTAGTTTAAAATACTTAAAAAAATGAATCAAAATCGCTGAGAGCCCCGAACCGTTTTTCTACCTCATTAAATTGATCCGCCCGTAATGTACATAAAAGATCGATGATCGATGATCAATAAACAAGAATCGATTTTATTGTCCGAAAATAGAATCGATTAAATCGATTTTAAATCGAATCGATGCCCAGCTCTACTTGGGTGTTTGACAACCAAAGCAACAGATGGCCCACTCTATATATTTGCCCAATTTTGTTGGAAAAATAGAAAAAAAAATGCAATCAACTCCCAAACTAACAGATGGCTCGCCCTATATAATTCGTGTTGATTGCAGAGATGTACTGCATTTTTTTTGAGAATAGCAGCGATATTATTATGAATGAACCTAAGGAACCGTCCCAAACTACGTGACTGCTTTTTTACAATTTGTACAATCGCCGCGACTGATTCTACAGAGGTTGATACGGTGGTCAAAAATTTTTATGACATCTTTCAATGGAATCGTTTCCAAAGCTTTTGTCTTGGTAATTATAGTATATTTAGGGTCTTTAAACGTGAAATGTTGCTTATCATTAAAGGCAATTTTCTCGTGATTACCTTCTTATATTGCTCCTTTATAACATTAACATGGCGTCCCTGTCAAATTAACGTTTACTGTACTGCGTTCCATATGGACAACCCTTTCTATAAATATAAAAGAAACTTAAGTTTTACGTGTTACGGGTGTTCTCATGAGCGCGTCGATAAATTTCACATCGGATTTTTCGTATGTTAGACGTTGTCAATACGGAGGTTTTAAGCCTATTGCCATGTGTATTTGGTGAATTGGTTCGTGAGATATACGCATTTTTGTGAGCACGTTCCATAAAAAGTCAAATTTTTTACTTTTGTTCCATTTTCTATCTCTAGAAAAGAGTATTACTATTGCGTATACGATGTGTTTTACTGTAATTTTCTATCATATGAAAAAATATACGTCACATTTGGTTTTTTGTAATATAGTATTGTAATATTTTTGTTAACTTCGGTAGCATGAAAAATTTTAGATTACATTTGGTTCTCTGCAATTAGATTGCTGAACTTTTGAAAGCTTCCCCGCTGTTTGATGCTTCCGAAAGAGATGACAAGAGTTAGAACAACCAAACTTTCAGGTTAGATCCCTTATTATTCCCTAGGTGACAAGATGATTTTAGTTTTTTGATGTCGGAATTGCATTGTATAGCTCCCATAAGGGATTTTAGAGGACCTCATTAAAAAATAAAAGTCTTAAAATTTCGATTACTATTTCTAATTTATGTATTTAAATATTTTTAACATCATTCAATAAAATTTCAATAGATTCGGCGGATTTCATGCCTGGCTTTTTTGTTCTGGTTTGTCAATTGAGCAGTACTAACACCCTACAAAACGCTTATTTTATCTGCAAAGGCTCTTGGAGTGGTTACGGAAGGTGTATCTTGTATCTTTATCCCATAATGCGTTAATGAAGAATTTCAAACTCGAAGCCATTACTAAATAGCAATAGGTTTCAAACTCTTGCTCAAATTGGTAGTATGGATAATCGTAAAAAAAGAAAAATGGGAAGGGGCTGGGAGTACCTCCCTTGTAATGTGTTTGTATTGGACTTACCTTCTCTTGTTCTCAAATTCTCTCCAAAATTCAAAGTTTGTATTAGTGTTTCATCGACTTGTAAATCTTAAGGTTTCAGACCTTTTCCTCGAAGTAACAGAATTTTCTAAAAAGAAAAATAAAATCCGAAATATTTTAGTATATGGAAAGTGATTTTCAACGAATATATACCTTAAAGTTGGAATAATATAGTTTAAAATAATTTAAAATTAATTAAAAATAATTTAATTACTTCAGTATAAAAAACGTGCTTTTTTAAGCCGATTCATTTTAATTCCTTTTGCAAAAAAATATACGTTTTTAAATCACTTGAAAAATTCGTTTTAGTGGAATTGGAAGCACCAAATATACCTTTTCAAAACCAATCCAAATTGTTCGGAGTTAGTTTTGAATGTTTAAAGCCTCTATCACTAATTTAACTGCATTGTTAGGGTATATACATTTTATTGCTGAACTTTTCTTATTTCATAATTTTGTTATAAACTTCTCTACTCTATATATGTATTTTTGTGTGCTATTCAATTATCATAATACCATTAAATATGCTTTTATCAAGCACAAGCCCTTATATTCGCTTATGTTAATGTAAACTGCTATTTTGATGCCTTTGGAATTGCAAATATCATGACGCTGTTTTTGTCATCTTGTTGAAATCCCCAAACTACTTTATCAAAATTTCATTATTCATGTTGGGGAAAAAGTGTCCCAAACTGTACTAAGTACTGTTTATTTACTTTGCGCCCAATTTCAATAGTTGTACAATGCATTATTACCGATTAGCACTGTGTAAAGGACTCCAAAACAGATGCTGCCAGGATGCTGCGAGGAACCCCACTTGTAGTGTGCGTGTGTGTGTGCCAGTGTGTCAGTGTGCCCAAAACATGAGCCGAAAGTGAAAGACAGCGATGACATGGACGACGACACAGACGACGATACCCAACGACAAGTGCAAGTATGTGGGCGTGTAACCTACTAACACACACACACACACATAGACACAAGCACACCTAAACAGACGCACACGAACAACACGCACACGGAGAGCGCACGAGAGCGCAATAACAAACAAAAAGCTCAAGCGAAAGTGTTGTGGAAAAGAGAGTGGATGAGATGAGACAGAGGCCGCTGCGGTAGCGACAGCGTCGGCTATGTGCTCCATAGAGCTGTTGTCATATGTTTGCGGGTCGTTTGCCGCCAGTGAAATTTCAACGCACTCTGTTGTTGCCATAGGACGTTGAAGGACATACAGCAGCCGCCACGCTCAGTACTTACACTACTGGCAAATTAAATAGGTCACTTTATACTTTTATCACAAGCTAAATACATTTCTTGGTCACTTTTGGTTGAAGATCCCAACTATGTAAGGAATGTATGAGTGTCTTTTGACAAATTTTCAAAAAATATATGACCTAATCTTAAAAAGTAAGATTTTTTTAAAAGTATTTCAGAGGTAAAAAAAAAACAAAAACAAAAAAAGGAAATGGCTTAAATCTTAATTTATTTAAATTACAAGCAAATATTTATTAGATTTATTTATGTTTAGGTTGTGAAGGTAAAACTTTTAGCATATTCAGACTTAAATTTAGTCAATTACGCCGAAAAAAAAAACAAAGACGAAAGTACAAGACGTGTTCTAAGACTTATTTTTTGTTTGTCAAACTATTTTTTATAAATTTCAATTTTAAAATTTCTCGTTTTTTCAATAACTAACAAATTGCACCATTTAATAAAGAAATTTTCGTTTTCGCATTTTATAGCATTATTTCACCAAATCGTTTTAATTCATATTCAGATCATATAAAGTAAATTTAAGAAACATGCTTTATAATGCTTTTAAGAAAAAGTGTTGGTTAAAAAAAACTATATTAAAATAACAAATTAATTCAATAATATTCAGTAGTCTAGTCACAAATAAAAAAGCCGTAAATTCTGCATATACGGGAAACAAGCCAATCTTATCTACAAAAACTATCCACTGCTTACCACTCTGCCATTAGACAATCCCTTGGAGCATTTAGGACTACGCCTATCCATAATCTTCTTGGTGAATCCGGACTCCCAGACTTAAAAACTAGATTCGAATGGATAATTGGCCGTCAAATTCAAAGATTAAACAACACGTTTGGATCCACACTGTACGCAGCACTAGCAAACCGCCTCAAACGGAAAAGGAAAACCAAAATCGCATCCATTTTCCAACTAATAATAAACACTACGCATCAATTTTTACTGCGGAAGTTGAAGCTATACTCTGTGCCGTAAAGTTTGCTGAAAAAAATACAAGACTGAAACACGTCATATGCACCGACTCCCTGTCAACGCTGAAAGCTTTAAAAAATATAAACCATAACGAACCCACCATTAATCAAATAAGACATATAATCTCTTCCCAACACAGGAAAATCAGGCTTATGTGAACACCTGGACACATGGCAATCTCCGGAAACGATCTAGCGGATAAAGCAGCAAAAGCAGCGTCACTTGCCCCTCTAATTCTCCACAGCTCTATAACCAAAAAGGATGAAAGCTCTCATAATGTCGGTTATAATAAACAGAAGAAATGCAATAAAATACATAAGATTCTGGCTGGGACACACAAAACTGACACATCTTCAAGAAAGCTAGTTGTCCTTTATGCCATCTACCCAACCTTACAATAGAGCATTTAACCGAAAACTGCTAAAAACTTCAAATGTTTTGTAACTCGCTCAAAATTCCACCATTATTTTTCTCCTCACAGACGTTTTCCAAAATAACATAAGCCATTTCATAAATCTAATGTCTAAATTAAACCTTTTAAATAAAATGTAGAATAAGCCATTAATTGTAAATATACCGCCCAGCCTGAAGGCCCTTGTTGCTCTGGCTCTAAACTTTTTGTTCCCTATAATTAATTTTAGGTTGCAATATTAAAATAAATAAATATACATATGTTCGCAATTTTTATGAATTGAATTTTTCTCTTTATATAGTGAATTTCTTCTCCAGCCTAAGTAGCTGCAGACCTAATTATCTTTAATTTTTAATCTTTAATTAATTTCTTTAATTGCACCAAAGGAAACCGCAAAAAATTACAGTCAATTCTATTCAATTGGCTTGCGGTGTAACGTCGAGTGCGTAAGTACGGCTGTGTGTGTGTGCTTATATGTGTCTGTGGTGTTGCCCTAGTCCCCAATGAAGAGCTTTCGTGTTTTGGCTTCGGCTGATCGGCTGCTGCTTCTTGTTCGTGTGTAGCCGCAGCAGCCGTTTTGCGGGCGTCGTTTGCGTTGTTTCAGTTGAGTCTCGGCCGTTTAACCAAACTGAGGTGTGACAAACGCAGCGCACAGCCGGAGGACGCAGCCATTTCAGTCAGCTAGCCGCAGAACGGAACCAAAAAAAAAAAAAAAACAAGCAAAGAAAGAAAAGAGCAGAAAAAATAAATTGAAAAAAAAAAGTGTAAAACTAAGCGCATAAATTCTGTCTTCTATTCGGTTTGTGTTTGTATGCATTTCAATTCGTTTTCGACGAGGAGGCAGCCAGCGGCAAGTGGAAACGGTCGCAAAAACGCAGTCGGTTAGTTGTCACAAACACACACGCACACAGCTACACGCATACAAGAGCAATCATTCAATGCGTGTCCGTCCGTCCGGTCCATGGCTGCGTCTTGAGTGCCGTGCCATGCCATGCCAAGCGGACGGACGGACATTGCCGTGTGTCAGTTTAGTTTAGTGTGCCTGCTACTGAAGTGTAGGGAAAAACTCAAGCCATCAGCAGCAGACGCAAAAAAGTAGGCTATGAAAAAGCAGTGCAAAAAAAAAAAACAATGGCCAAATCTAATTAGCAGCAGCTTTGCTGGCCAAGTCCTGTCCAGGCCAGTACGTCTACTTATTGTCAGCAGTCTCAGCAGATTTGTCGTGTGGGCTGGGTTTGGAGCATTAGAACTTGAACTCGCACGAGGACGACGAGCACGGTCACGCTGGCTGACTGCGCCCAGCCATTAAAGTGGCGGCAAGAAAAAAAAAATGCAAAAAAAGGCCAACAACAACAACAACAACAGCAAAATAACAACTCAAGAACTACTACGTAGAACAATTCATTGAGGCATTTTGGGATACTTACCAGCAGCAGCGGCGGCAGCAGAAGCAAAACAACAAAAACTTTGCAGAAAAGGCGTTGCTCGCACCTCCAAAAAAAACTTTTTTGGCCAAACGAAAACGAAAGCGCAGCAGCGACGCCAACGCTAACGTTGACGTCGACACTGACACCAGCCAAAGCAGCGCCGTCTGGCTCTGATTCTGTATGTGTGTGTGTGTGAGTGCGTGTGTGTGTGTGTAATTGCGAGTGTGTGTGTATGTTTGGCAGAACTGCCCGTTGATAACATTGATACGCGCGCGTTTTTTTTTCTGTGCTGCTCTCATGCTGGGTTTACACTGCCTCAGAAGCTGGGTTAATGGCGCCACAATTTGTTGTTAAGAGCGTTTACATTGGCACAGTGGCAACACATAGAAAGAATAGCTTCATAAGTAGGTAATTTTTAAAAATTGTTTTAAGGATTTTTTTCGTACGTAATTTTAAATACGGTGACAGCAAGTTTAAAAAATATGATAGAGCAACTTCCTCAAGAACTTGTCTTATAGTAAATCTACGAAATTCCAATTTTCTTGATAGTTTTAGCTTTTTCATCGGTAGTTGACGTGCTGGGATGTTATAGAACTTTTGTGAAAAGAGCTTGTACACTAAGAAAAAAAAAACAGGAAAAAAAGAATAAGCTTGTCAAATTCTTATATTCGGAGCATTTATTTTTGAAGACAGACATTGTTTATTGCAAATGTTTAGAAAGATTTTAAGAACAATTGTGCTGAAGTAGGGGATCATCATCCATAAGTTATGTGACGCTGGTTTTCGTGAAAATAAACCCTCCCCAGGGCCGTAGAGAGAATATCCGGACCCCGGGGAAAATCTCGGACCTGGGCCCCTATCAATTTTTCTTAATTCATGAAAATACGTATAATTGTTGAAAAGCGTGAGATAAAAAAAAGTACAGAAATGATTTCTGAGAGAATTGATAATTTGATAAAATCAGAATAATGCATTTCATAAAACTCCAATGCAGATCTAAAAAAAACAGAACTCAAAGAAGTTTGAATTTTTTATAAGCCTTACATTTGTTTCACAATAACCGTCAAGATGCTTAGAATTTCGTCTTCCGTGCTTTAGCTAAAGGCAAAGCTTTTATAATATCATTAAAGTCGGGTTTTCTTGCTAACTCAGTTTCCAAATGCGAAAAACTTCCCGAATGACTCTCCTTCCGAGAGCTCCGGGCCCGAAGGAAAAAGTCCCTGGTCCCCCCACCTCTCGACGGGCCTGACCACACCACATTACTAAGTAATATTCTCGATTATACTATCCTTTTTTAGCCAGTTGCAGTTGCCTCTAGAATTACAATTTAGCCTAAAATTAAAGGCCATGACATAATAATATGTAAAATTAATATTCATCAAATAATGATTCATAAATTAATTCATTATTGGGTGTATTAAACATTTTTACATGGTTTTTGTTTAACTTTTATTTAAAAATTCGTTAGATTCCCAAAGTTACATAGATTTTTCTGACAATCTAACGCACTTTTAGCTTGGCGGTAAGAGATTTGCGGACAATGAAGAAGTAATCGAAGCTGTAAATGGGTATTTTGAGGAGCTGACGAATCAGTCTATAGAGATGGCCTTACTAGACTAGAACACCGCTATGAGAAATGTATCAGCCTTGGAGGAGATTAGGTTGAGAAATAAAAAAAAAAATTCTTAAAAACGTTGTTTTTCTTGGTCAGGCCGGAAACTTATCAATCCACCTTCGTATATCTGGCATATAAACTGCTTACTATCACAATCGGCAGTAAAACTTTTGGTATCAAATGAATTCAATTTTAACATACGTTCTTGTCAACTTATTGTGACGCCAGTGTAAACAATTTGTAACCTTTCGGCAAGGGATCAGCAAATGCCAAAGTGTGGGTCGGGTCAGTGTAAACTTAGCATAAATAACCTGCAACATTTGCTGCTGTGTGTATGTGTTCGTTCGGTTATTGGTGTTTTGTGTGCGTGTGTTTGTTTCTATGTGTTTGTGAAGCTGACATCACTTCCTTTCTCCTTGCCGCACAGCATTTTGGCCACAGTTTGTTTGTCGCTAATCCGCCTAAAAGCAAAACCGCTAATGAACTAAACTTTTGTGCTTTTGTGTTTGTGTAAAATTTTAAAACGCAATTTTCTGTTTGCGTGCCAAGCACAAAAATTTTTAAGCACTTTTGTAACTAACAAAAAGCTGCCAAACTAAAAACAGGACACAAACGAAAAAATAAAGAAGCCAAAAGGCAAGCAGCAGGCAATACAAAATGTTCTCCATGTGCTCAAAGGTGAAGCCCAGGAATTCAACGTCCTCCTTGCAACAACAACAGCAACTACAACTGCAGCAACAACAACAACAGCAGATGCAAATGCAACAGCAAACGGGTAAGTGTTAAGGTTAGTCCTTGTACATGGGCATATGGGAAGGTTTCATATAAATGGAATGAATATTATGAAAATAAATATAAAATATTCGTTTTTAGTTGTATATAAGAAATTTGATTGTACTAGGCATTTACCTATTTTAGATGCAATTTTTTTGGGTATTTGGAGGATTCTATATTAGGCTATACTTAATATGACATCTGTGGTTTTAATATACAATCGAATAGTCGATTAGCTTTTCAGATACATTTAAATTCAAAATGTATCTATAATGTATCTTGCTTTTATTTCTTCCTTGTTCTGAATTATCTGTATATAAAAAAATTGAGAAGGAATGAATATTACGAAAATAAAAACAAAATATTCGTTTTTAATTGTATCTAAGAAATTTGATTATATGCATCTATCATAGAGGAAATTTTGTTTCGATATTTGGAAGTTTATATATAATTCTATACTTAATAGAACATCTTCGGTTTTAATATACAAACGAATAGTCGATTAGCTTTTCAGATACATTTAAATTTAAAAATGTATAGATAGCTTGTTTTTTTCTTCCTTGTTCTGGACTATCTGTATATTAAAAAAAATAAGAAAGCTCAAACTTTCCAGAAAAAAAAGTTTAATGCTTGAAGAATATGTACGTAAAATTTCATGCCTGTTAAAAATCGAACGAATCGATTTACTATATAATAGGGTCAATCGAACGAAAAAATATTTTTCGCACATAATTTGTTGATTGTTCGAAAGCTTTTGAGAGTTCTTGAAAGCTAACAATAATCCAGAATTGGTTCAATATAGCCCCCATTGGATTGACCAGTTGCAACACATTCAGGAGCAAATACTAGATTTTTGGCCAAATTATGGCGATGTGGGGAGATACAATTTGGAACATATGGATAACTCTATAACATAAATTCATTAAATTACCAAAACAAATGCCGCCAAAACAATGTTTCTCATAACTTAAGGTTTCAATTGGGAAATTCATTAAATTTTTCGAGTTCCTTAACGAACCTTGTAGATCAATTTAGATGTTAGAAAAATGTTATGCTGACTATGTATGTATGAAAATATCTACTAAGCTTCGAATGGTGTTAGGGCTTTGGACCTTGGATTCGGATTTAACGACTCTAAAAAAATGAAGAAACTACAGTTGGGCATCTAAATCCGAAATTTTGTATTATTTTTTTTTTTTGTAGGTTGTGTAATTTTGTGTATAATTATTTTTTTAATAATAATTTTGAATTTAGTTTTAATTTAGTTGTTGGTAATCAAAAAAGGTAGAAAAATTGAATTAGTCTCAACTCTAAAGTCAGCAGAATTACTTTTTTGTATATCATTTTTAAAAATGTATTATTTGTATGCATTTTTTAAGGTATTATTTTGTGTTTAATATATAGTAAAGTTGTGGGCCCGATAGACGTTGTCCTGCCCAAACTTTTTGAATAATCTTAAAAGTAATAAACATCGTAAGATTCTCTACTTAGCTTATCTGAAAAAATATAAGATTTTTAGATTAGTTTGCAGCTCGATTGAAACTTGCACGATTATTAGTCGAATGTCGCGCTTTACGGGTCTGTCTTAACTGAATTCTTTCACGTTTATTGCGATCCTCACGTTCCTGGGCAGTAAGATTAGATTGATAATTAATTTGATTCGTTGCATTTCTTCCAAACAAAAACCTCCGTATTGACAACCTCTAACACCCGCAAAAATCAGATGTGAAATTCATCGACGCGTTCATGAGAACACCCGTAACACGTGAAACATAAGTTTCTTTAATATATAACAAAAACAACTAAAAAAATGGCGGACGTAAAGTCGGGCGCGGACGACTTTAGGATACCTGTACCACTAGCTTGTAATAAAGTCCGATTTCTTCACAAAAAACCAAAAACAGAAGAATTTTTAAGCAAAAATTTTTTTTGACCGATCGTTCCTATGGGAACTATATGATATAGTCAACCGATTTCAATAAAATTTGACACAGTGCTTAAATACCTGTAAAAAAGCTATGAATGCCAAATTTATTTCAAATATCTTTACAAACAAACAAAACACATCGAATTTTGTATAAAAACCGTGTTTTTGGACCGAATGGTCCTATGGGAGCTATATGATCTAGTCAAACGATTTGGATTAAATTTGGTACAGTGCTAGGAACTCTAAAATACTCACGAATATCAAATTTGGTCGCAATATCTTAACAAACAAACGAAACACAACAAATTTTGTTAAAAATCGATCTTTTTGGAAGATCGGACCTATGGGAGCTATATGATATAGTCAACCGATTTTGTTCAAAATTTGGCACATTGCTTAAGTAGGTCTAAAAATTTCCAAACGCCAAATCTGGTTAGGATATCTTTATTAAAAAACGAAATATAGCGAATTTTTCTTTAAAAAAGTTATTTTGGCCGATCGGTCCTATGGGAGCTATATGATATAGTCAACTGATTTCGATCAAATTTTGTACAGTGATTGGGAACTATAAAAACTTTCGAATACCAAATTTGGTTACGATATCTTCATAAACAAACGAATTATTCATCTAAAATGCTTTTTTTGTCGAGGTCGTCTCAAACACCCCCATGGGAGCTATATAATTTATCCCCGATATCAAAAAAATAAAATAAACTTGCCTCCTATGGAATAATATGGGATCTAATGTGAAAGTTTGGTAACTCTAGCTCTTACCATCTCTGAGATCTAGGCGTTCACACGGACGGACAGACGGACAGACGGACATGGGTATATCGACTTCTCTATTCACCCTGATCATTTATTAGGTAACTTTGGGGTGTCTCCGACGTCTCCTTCTATATGTTACATACATTTTCGGCTTGCACAAACTTAATATACCCTTGGACCATACGGTACAGGGTATAAAAAGTGTAGAAACGTTTATACATTTTTCAATATATTTGTAGTTCCTAGAAAAATGCCGAGACTCATTAAACCTTTTTTTCCACATAACTATAACTAAAGATAAAAAAAATATCTAATCACAAACCAATTCCGAAAGTTGGTGTTTAAAAAATAATTACCCATATGCAAAAATGTTCAAAGGGCATAGATAATAAAACTGCTGCTGCAGTCAGCGTCGCCGTCGTCGTCTGCGTCAACGTCGCAGCCACAGCCCCAGCAGCCATGTATGTGTGTATGTATGTATCTATGTGTGTGTGTGTATTGCTGTCCCCATTTGACGAAACCCTTGAACTCGTTTTTGTGTTTTCGCTTTTAGTGCTGACTGGTCGCTCCTCGCTGGTTTGGCTGCTGCTGCTGCCGCCGTCGCTGCCGCCGCTGCTGCTGCCTATTTTTCTCAATGAATTCGCACACTTGCACATAGCAGTGCGTCTGTGTGTATGCGCGCGCTCTGTCTCCCTTTCACTCTCTCTAGCTTTCTCTTTCTCTGGCTTGTTTTCCTCATCTCTGCATTACTAGCTTTCTCACTCTCTTTTTGGGGCATGCTTTGTTGTTGTTGGCCTACTCATAATGATTATGATTATGAACGCACTCGTGCAAGTTATCGAGTGGCTTGCAGCTGCATTTATTATGTTGCAATCTAGCTGCCACACCCACGCGTCCCTTAATGTTGCACGAACTCACGTAGACTGCATTAAATCATTAAAACTAAGATAACAACAAACGACACACCCACATAAAATTTGTATATATACATACATATACGTCTATGTGTGTGTGTATGTTGTGGCAAGTGAATTAAAGCGCCAAGCGGCAGCGATGACAACAACGTCAGTCAACTTGACTGTCGCGGCAGGTTGCAGCCACGTGCATAAATCACGCAAGTGCACAGCCAAGCATCCATCCTTACCCCTAGTCCAAAAACCCAACTTACAGTACTGCCCTAGTAGGCGCACCCCATCCTACAGATGGGGCAACAATTATGTCTGTACACGTTGATGCTGCTACTTTCGCAATAGCTATGTATTCTTTTTCCACTAAGTTTATAGCAGCGCGTCCTTTGAGTTTCTCAAAATCATGAGTTTAAATGTTTGAATACTTGTGGAGGAAAAGAAAATTCTTTAAAGATTTTAAAGATATATGTTACAGGCCAGTGCGTAAGTAGATTTCTTTGGTGGGGAATCAACTTAATTTTTCTCCTCAGAGTATTATTAGATAATTTGATATAGACCATAAGCTCGCCTGCCGCCCGTATTACCTAATCCTCAGCGACTAACAGCTTCTTCTTCTGCCATCCTCGACTCCCAGTGGAGCATTTGGCCTCGACCATCCTCTTGTAGCGAACTCTATTACGGTATTCACGGCAAATATCATGCCATGAGTAGCTGGCGGCTTGTAGTTCATGGTCAATAGATCTTCTCCATATTTTTGCTGGCGTACGCGTCGACCTCTCCCCTGAGGATTCCAACGAAGTGCTTGTCGAGCGAGTTCTCGTTGGATCTCCAAAGGGTATGCCCAATCCATCGGCACTTACACTCACATACTTCTATTGGCGCAGGATTCTGGTTAGTTACGCTTCAGAGATCTACATTACTAATACGGCTGTGCCACCATATATGAAGAATCTGACGCTAGCATTTGTTGCAAAAGGCTTGTAAGCGTGCTTATGTTCCTCAAGTTTACGAAATCTTTTCATAAATTTGGTGACACCGGAATTTCTTCACTTCATTGCTTTAAAAGGCTTAACCCGAAAATCAACATCGAAAATCTGTCATAGATTTGTTAAATTATAATAATTCGAAAAATTATATTTTAGCATTTAAATTATGTCTGGCGAAAACAGAATGGGACACGTTCCATAAGGAAGGACAAAAAGCAATTAACACCTGCTATGCGACTGCCCGTCGCTTCTTAGAAGACGAACCCAGTGACTGGGTAAGCTTCTTTAAAGGTCTGGGAGTCTAGCCTATGGGCCCTTTTGTTTAATCCTCAAATTGGTTCTGCAACATGAGAGACTAAGGCGATTAGGGATGCCCTACAGTGTTTGATCCTCCTCCATAATCTTTCCCTATTCTTCAATGCCTTTCCTCACTCTCTTAAAATTAGGCAACACAATGGAACTCATGTGTATCTAGCTGATCTCAGTCACTATAGCTTTCTACTACTCAGCCTAACCTTCTACTCAGCCTAACCTAACCTATCTTAATTCTTGAGCGAGTAAAGTTAATCTTTAATCCTGGTATGCGACTGCCCGTCGCTTCTTAGAAGACGAGCCCAGTGTCTGGGTAAGCCATTCTTTGAGGATCTGGGTAGTCTAGCCAATCAGACCATAGTAAATCTGACTGCTTTTGTTTAATCCTCAAAATGGTTCTTGCAACATGAGAGGCTTAGGCAAGGAGGGATGCCCTACAGTTTTGATCCTCCTCCACAATCCCTCCTCCACAATCCCTCCCTTTTCTTCAATTCCTTTTCTTACTCTCTTAAAATTAGGCAACACAATGGAACTCATGGTCTTTGGCTGAGCTCAGTCACTATTTGAGCTTTCTACTCAACCTAACCTAACCTATCTTAATTCTGGAGCGCCCATCTACAACTAAAGTTAATCGTCCCCATGCCGAGCTCTTCTACAAAGTTGTTTTGAACAAGATTTAGGGTATTTTAATGTCATTATATGTTATATAGACTATAGACCTTCTATATAACGACTTTTTCTATTCAAAGAAATACCAGAATTTTGAGCTCATTTAAAATTTTATGCGCTCCTAAATTTATAGAAAATTTCGTGGTAAAAAATAGGAAAACTTATTTTGAGGGACTTCCCAAAAACTAAATAATGTTAAAGAAAAGAAAGAATACAAATTTTTAAATAACGAAACAATATTCGAAAGAAAGATAAGAAAAACTTGAAGAGAGGGCACTCTGTATATTCTCTTTTCAATCGCTCATCTCGGAAGCAGATCTATAATACAGGAAAACATATTTTGAGGGACTTCCCAAAAACTGAATAATGTTAAAGAAAAGAAAGAATAAAAATTTCTAAATAACGAAACAATATTCGAAAGAAAGATAAGAAAAACTTAAAGAGAGGACACTCTGTATATTCTCTTTCCCATCGCTCGTATCTCGGAAGCATATATGTATAATAAAGATTTTTTTCAAGTTATCTTTAACAAAACTTCTCTCTTTGTAAAAAAGCAAAGTTCAAGTCGTAGAAAAATATATTAAATATTTTGTTTAAACGAAATAAAATTTCGAGTGTCTAATTTGAAAGAAAATCAAAATAGTTCTGGGAAAAATCTTTGAAGATTGCAAGGTTATTGACCTGCATATTACTCAAATAGCTAAGGAACTTAACAAATAACAATACTATATTCCATATTTTTATTTATAGAAAGTCTCTATTAATTAAAGACACTGCCGTTCGGATTCGGCTATAAACTGTAGGTTCCTGTTCTGTTCGAAGAGTTATTAATTGAGATCCCCTATGCCCCACTAAGCTGTCAAACAGGGAATTATTTTTTATTCCATATTTCAGTAATGAGTCAAAAGAGGAAAATAATTTGAAGATATTAAAAAGATAGAGATATTTAAAGATATTATATTTAATCCCTACTCAAAGGATTTAAATATATTCGAAATGTTTGAGTATGAATTACAGAAGTTGACAAGTATGTAGGTCTAACAATAATATTTTAATTTATTTAAAATAGTTTCCGCCATCGATTTAGCTTCCAGCTCTATTTTGGTCAATCACTGGTCAATTGGTATGCTTCCCACCAACCTGGTTGTGTGAAGTTTTGGTTCAAAAAAGTGACTCAACACTCATTTATAATATGACTTTAAAATAAAGTTTAAGTAGAGTCAATATTCTTTAACAGATTTTTTCCTTAAAGTGTCTGAGTCCTATTCAAAAATTAGGCCACCAAATATTCCTAAAGCGAATGGAAACCGACTTAATTTAGAGGGAGTCCTATTCAAGTGGCCAAAAGTGTATAAGCTGAAGTCCATTAAAGCTTAAATTATATTTCATTTTCAACGTCTTCATTTAGCTCGCTGGCCCCCTTAATCCCCTAATCTCTTTTTTAAGAAAATCGCGAACTTTTTAAATCGCAATCAGCTCTGACGCATAAACTCAGATTTTTTTCTTTCTCTCCGTCGGTTCGTCGCGACGTTGTCTGCTGCAGCAGCCACTTGCAATTTCAGCTGCTTTATCAGTGTATCCGTAAGCCATACGTGTATTGTGTGTGTGGGATGTGTGTAAGTATGTGTGTTAGTATGTGTGGGTTCGGCTAAGCTACGTTTGTATGCGTGCACTGAAGTGGCACACAGACTGTCCGCTCAACTTGCACAAGCAGCATCTGAAACTGAATCTGAAACTGAATCCTGAATCAGAAGCAGTTTTAGCAGCCGCAGCAATGGCAGCGCAGTGTCCTTCGACGACCTCGTTCTCGTTCTTGTTCTTCTTCTTCTGTGCGTCTTCTTCCTTCCTTTTGCCGCTTGCTTCGCCTCGTCCTCGTTCTCGGCACTTTACTGTGTAATCTGTCGTCTGCATTTCATTTGTGCAGTCGAGCTCAAGCTGGTGGTTGTTTTGGTGGGGGTTTCTTGGTTGGTTGTACTTGGTGTGGGTGGAGGGATCCAAGAGGACGACGCATATAATGCAGGTTATAGACGCCTTGAAGCACACACCGTTTTATGAGCACATTTAAGCCATGCCTCGAGCGCATTTCAATTGCTATGTAAGCTCATTACATGGCCAAGTATATAACCTAAATTTGGATAGGGATGATAGTAATAGTCGCTCGATTGTCACTTTAACGCTTTGTGCTGAATTTGCCTTTTGTTGATTCTCCCACGCTCAGCTCGTCGCCGCTCTTTACTCAATTCGCTCTAATCAAGTTGAAACAAAGGACATGTAAAAGGCAGCTGTTTCTTGACTGAATCCTTGTCAAAGCTGGGGCAATGGGATTACGGCATGTAATGCTAACTAGATTTTTACCAAATGTGTTTCTTTACGATGGGATTTAAAGCAAATTGCAGCTAATACTCTAAACATTTTTTTTTTTTTTTTTTCTTTCAGGCTCTGGTGGCAAACAAATAAAAGGAGGATACCTTCTGCGTTATAAAAGTAAGTAAAATCAAACTATTTTGTAGTATCGTGTTCGGAATTGTTTGGAGCACAGTTTTTTGAACATGTAATTTTACACTACAAACAAGCAATAAAAATTCTTCAATTGTTGATAACAAAGGGAACAAAGCATTTTCAACTCTAAAGAATATAAAGGGTGATTTTTTGACGTCTTGATTTTCGACAAATATTTTTGGCATATCACGCGTTATTCGATGTGCCGTACACAATGTCATCGTGACAGTACTTGTATATTTATATATATATTGCGGTTATTCCAGTCTGAAATATAGGGTCATATTTATGTTGTTCAGCAATGGTTTATATTTAAGATGAGTGTCGTTTGCTACTGCCTCGTAAGAAGGTATTATTGAGTATGCCGATTGTAGCCTTCAGTTCAATGCAGTTAGTTAAATTCCTATTCTTGATCGACAGAATCTCGTTATCGAAACAGAGAAACAGGGAGCACCTAGTGCTGTGCAAACAATGTGTGGGCAGGATGGATTTATAAACTTAAAAAAAAAGTATTTAAAATTAACTATAAGATTCGTGATTTATAAGAGATGTAAAGCTTTGCCTATTTATCGGAGAATTAATAAAATAAAATCTTAAAAAACGTTTTTAATACGATGATGTATTGCTTGGCAGTTGGAAAAAGTCCTGAATGACTAAAGTATAATTAAAAATTTTTTTATTTATGATGAGATATTTAAGATGGAATAAAACCCATTTTAACTTAAAGTCGGAAAGGAAAAAATGTATACTCAGTAATTCTTATTTATGGACCATGGAGGAGTGCAATGCAGGTGTACCAGGCCCAGCGAGCTCGATAAAGGTATACACGGACGGTTCCAAGCTAGACGACAGGCGGAGGCATCTACGTTGAGGATTTCAACGTTAGAACTGCTTTTCGACTACCGGACCACTGCAGTGTTTTTCAGACTGAGGTCACTGCAATCCGGGGGGGCTTTAATAACAACAAGAAACCTACAAATTCGAAATAAGATCTACTCGGACAGCCAAGCGGCTTTAAAACCCTAGCTTCGATGTCAGTGAATAACTGCCGCTTGTCTCTCAAGAGCAGAAGCTGTAACTTCCGTCAAATGGGCAGCCCCCCGCGACACTGGTCAAGAAAAGCCGATCTGACGATAAGTCGCCACATACGGTAACAAAGAAATCCAAGCAAACTTATGTCGAGTCAATCTTGCCCTACAGCAGCGCAGTGAAAGGCATCAAGCTGGGATTCTGGGAAATTATAAAATGTCTCATAATAATAACTCTCGATAATCCTACATCTATAAAACTTGGGGGCTCCTTGAAGCTAAAATTTAAAGCTATAAGCAAATAGTTTAAATAATCAACAATTAGATTAATTTTTTAATTGTGATGGATAAGTAAATATTTTTAAATGATATAGTGGTCACAAACTGTAAATATTATAATTCACAAGTGATTCAAGCAGCCATTGCATAAAGTTGAAGCTTATTTACTGATTGTAGATTAATAATATTATATTCATTTTTTAGAGCAATTTATTTATTAATTTTAGAGCAATACTTTGGATTATCTTCTCCCATTCCGAGCCGTTGTTTTTTATATAACAGTGTATTACCATTATTAAAATATTTCTATATAAATATATAATAACATTTAATCAGAACAGAAATCTTGAAAGTTTTAGCAAGGGCAAATGACAAAGTCCACCACATTTCATTTTTTTTTAAGAATTTCGATTAAAATTGTTACTTTAATTATTTTTTAATCACTCTAATAAAATTATCTTTTGTTCCATCGATATGATAAATATAATAAGTAAAACTATCAGCTTAAGTATATTTGATGCTTTGCAATAAACCCTTTTTTCAAAAAATAAAATCCTTAAATCATAGTTTTTCATCTACAAAAAAATATTCGAAAAAAAACTCATTACGTTCGGAGAAAAGAGATATAAACGGCTGTGACTGTTACATAATTATTCCAACCGATTTATTTAAAATATAAACGCTCTTAAATACATTTTTCTAAGCCATGAACAAATTAACATTATCGTTTATCCTTTGGTTCTCAAATTATGTTCTCAGGACTCTTAGTTAAACAAAAATTGAAATGTTTTCAAGCATCATCATTGTGCCAACGAGAAAAAGCGCTTATTTTGTGGCAGGAAATTAGTTTTTACATAAAATATTTGGCCGTAGAAGTCCATTTGCACTGCACGAAATTAATGAGGTTTTTGTGGTTAGGGTTGGGTGGTGGGTTGTGGGTTGGATGGGCGAGAGAGATGTTAGTATATTATTTTGAAAGTATATGGAAATGTGTCTTTTTGAATTATGAATATGAATTTTAACTAAGATGGCAGTTCTATGTCTTACTTATCTAACAAATAAATAAGTTACATTTGGGTCATCCCTACTATCCTTAATTTTTTTTTGCTTAAAAGTTATTACAGGCGACTGTGGCGTATTAACTCCAAGAATTTAAATGCATACAAAAATTTACCATATGATTTTTATTTTTTCCTAAAAGGGTTCCTCACAGAGCGGGCACTGCGACCAGAAGGTCTATTGTACCTTCCCCTCAGTTAAAGCCAAAGAATTTCCGCTTTCCGCATGAATAGCAGTAGGTCTTTTGTTGGTATTGACCTAAGATGGAAGGGACTAATCCATTCCTTTCCCATGTGACAGGCTCTGTCCCATAGAGAATATGTCTGGAGGTTTCATCGTCTTCTAGACAGAGTCTGCACTCTGAAGAGTCCGATAGGCCAATTTTCTGTAGATGGTATCTAACAGTGTGGTGGCCAGATTTGTATGCTACCAGGAGCTTTATGTCCGCTCTGACAAGACCTTTTGTCTTGATCGTATCCAGAGGTTTGTCAAGCACTTTTGCTTGAGAAGAAGTGGAGGAGAGAGGAGAAGGAGAACCTGTATACATTTGTTTATCATGTTTTTGATTGGGGACCAACAAATACCACAAAACGGCGCAGGAGATGTAGTCAGGGTGGAGGCACCCTGTCGTGCTAGATCGTCAGCGATCGTATTACCATCCACTCCCAAGTGTCCAACATAGCACGACTTTGTTCCGGGCGGACAGGGTTTGGAGGTAGTTGTGGCATTCTTAAATCATCCTGGAGGAGATTCTCCAGGATGACAATGCCCTAATAGCAGCTTGGGGCTTGTGCCCTAGTTCCCTTGGGAAGGATACTAAGGACGCAAATCTCTTTGGCATGAATCTCCGCTTGAAAGACGCTGGGCCAGATGCCCATTGCGGTAGAGATTCTGGTGTTGGATCCAACGAATCCAACACCTACACCCTGCTCAGTTTTGGACCCATCCGTGAACCATTGTTGCCACTGGAATTTGTCACAGAGGCTGCTATCAGCCCAAGTCTCCCGAATTGGGAGAAGGGATCTAAATTTCTTGTTATCATATGATAAAAAATATAATTTTAAAACCCAATTTTTAATTTTAGATAAATTTTAAGATTCTAAAATTGAAAAGCTATTACCGCTGTACTCAAAGCATTGACACAGTTATCGATAACACAGGTCGATATAAAAAAGTTGTGTAAACTTTACTGGTGAAAGTTCTATCCCAATGAATCCATGGTCCTACAATCACCAGAGTTCTTAGATAACTTCTAAAGTACGTTGCGTAATTGGTGTTTTTGAGTTTAAGTCCGAACCCGTGGCGGATCCATGGCAGAGGTTTTCGAATCCGGAATTCCTCCCCCCACACTTGGGTTGAATTCCTTCACCGAACTCTGATATACATACACTAAGAAGTAAAAAACCCACAAGAGCAATTCAAACTCTTTGATTCGGATTCAGCAGATAAACATTGACCTCTAAACACGAAAAAGGATATTTCACTCCGAAGATGTTTTTTTTTTTTTTATTTACATAATAAAAAACAAGTTAGTTCTAAATTGTAAAATGTTTGAAGCCAGAACAACATAACATAGCTCTAAGTTTACAGATCCATTAAAACGTTCGGATATAAACTTAAAAGCCCCTTAAGCGAGGTACGAAGAAGTTAAGAAGCTTATAGAAGTTAACTAAGAATCATGGATGGGTTTCAACCTGACTGCTCACAATTATTTTCGCCCACTTAATTTATAGATTTGGAGATGCCTCATACACGGTACATGGAAAAATAATAGAATTGCATCCGATTTCTCCTATGTACTATACTCAGACTAAGCTTAAAGTAGCTTTTAAAGACCTAATTGCTCTCAAGCAGCTGAGATGCTTGTCAAGTTCTCAATTGCATCTAAATGTAACCTTAAAGCAGGCCAATTGACGCTGACCGCATTTGAGATTGATTGACTGAATGACTGACTGACAATGGTGTGCTGGGAGCAAAGGCAACAACTGCCAGCGACAGACAACACATTTCAACAGGACAACCCATCCTAGGTAGAAAGAGAGTCTCAGCATATGAGACTTTGTCGCACATGTGACAATCTGCCAAATCAGCACAAGACCAGCCCGTAACATGACACAGCAGGACGGAAGTGAAAGTGGATGTAGACATGTCGGAATGCGAGGTCACAGAGGCTGCTGGGCCACTGGGCGGTGAATTATGCCCTAGCGTGCATTAAAGTTTCAGAACCAAAGGACAAGAGGTTAGCTGAGAAAATATATTCAGAGATTTTTTAAGTGCCATTACAGCTGATCATGCGATGAAGTGCGATGAAGCTGCTCCAACTAAGCATATTTCTTATTTTTTTATTGCAGAACAATTGCTCTGGAATCGCTGGGCTGAGGAATGGGTTGTGCTATACGATGACTCCACCATGGCCTGGTTTACCGAACCGGGACGTTCCTCACCAGCGGGCAAAATACTAGTCAAAGAGGCGCCTGAGATGCTGGCCATTGCACAATGGACTGGTCAAATACCACGTCGTCCGCCACTGCCCGATGGCTGCAGCGTCTCACAGTTGATTGCCTTGGGTTCGCGACGCAAACGTTCCAAGGTTTATTGGATGCTGGCCAAATCAGAGCAGGAGGTAAGCGACTGGATCGATGCTATAGTAAAAACGCTGCCACCACCGCCACAAATCGAGCTTGTGGTAGATAAACCGCATTTGATGAATGTGCTGCGCCGTCCGCTGGTTCGCATTAGACGTAGGTAACCCCCAAGGTATGCCTTTAATTCGTTTAGTAATTGTTGTTGTTGTTGTTTAGCGGCTACACACTCAGAGGTGAAGCAGCGCAAGGCCGCCGCACATGGTAGCAGCAAACATCATACTACCTCATCGGTGCTGGCCACCCAACGTATGCTTTTCAATCAAAATCCGCTGGTCAAGAGTGATGCAGCGGTTGCCATCTTAAGCAAGAAGCCCGACTCTAAGGCCTCGCTGGCCTGCGCGCTGCCCTGGGGACACGGCTGGGGCTGGGCCACACTGCCAAACGGTGTTTGGAGCGGCGGTCTGACCTGGTCACAATGTGAGGATACTTTCACGCTGCATGCACTGCCCACCACACATTGCACCAATTTGATTGATACCGCGTGCAGCGGTGCTGTCTATCATACGGACATTGGTGGCTTTGATTTTCATTCGACAGGCGTTGAGGATCTGGGCGGCGAGGATTTCGATTATGCCATGGATTGTGGCGATTTTATATTTTAAACAAACGCCTAGTCAATCGTCCACTGTAGCACCCAAGGCTCCAGCAAAGAGCAGCAGCAGCAGTCTCTAACCCACCCAAGGTGCGCCCGACGCACCGCAAGCAAATTTAAATACAAAAAAAAAAAAAAACAAATTGTACGAAAAAAAAAAAAACTAAGTCTAGTTTGTAGTACAAAATATTTTATGTGCTTAGTTTGTACCCTTTTGTATTAGGCGAGGTGCAAGATAGTTATCAGCGTTTGCTCAAGTTGAGTTTAAAGGACATGTGACGTCACGAGAGCTGTAAGCTTACGCTGGGCTTTGAACTTGTGACGTCACTTTATGATTATAGCTTATGTTTGCCTGAAAATTGGCGCTAAGTTAGAAATTTTCACACATTTGGGCAAACTAAACAAATCCTGTGACGTCACTTTAAATTTAGCTTGAGCAAACGCGACTTAGAGGAAAATTGTGTCAAGCTTGTTGTTGTTGGTTGTTAGCATAGCGGCCGTAAAGAAATAGCAAATTTAGATACGTTGCTTATACGCAATGTTTTTTTAGAGTGGTAAAATTTAGCCTGCAAATGTTTATATGCGTGTGTGTGTTGTATGTATGAGTCATATACATATGTGCCAATACATAGACAAAAAAAAAACCAATACAAGTCAGGCAAAAATTTGTTAAGGCAAGTGTAACACGTTGAAGTAATGGCTAACAATAACATAAATACCGCGCGATTTTTCATTTTCATGTGTATGCGTGTGTGCACAGAGAGAAAAAGTATACCAGAAGTTGCTTTCAATCGAACTTATAATAACAATAATTTCCCAAAACTGACTATATTGTCAGTCGCTCCTAGGTAGAGGATGGAGATCTCTATTTATCTGTTCGAAGAGAACAGGGAAAGGATAACCGAATCCGAAAGGCGGTATCTTGAATTAATAGAGATTTTTCCGAACTTAGGAGCCTATTATTCGAGGAGCTTATAAAAACAATAATTTCCAAAACTGACTATTTTCTCAGTCGCTCCTAGGCAGAGGATGGAGATCTCTATTAAAAACTGTTCGAAGAGAACAGGGCAGGATAACCGAATCCGAAATGCGGTATCTTGAATTAATAGATATTTTATCGAACTTAGGAGCCTATTATTCGGGAGCTTCGGAAGCGTTCTAACTTATTTTAAAATATGATTTTTTTTTTATATATACGAGGTGTGTTCAATAAGTATCGCGAATTTTGTGTTTTTTCAAAAATTATTCATTTATTCATGTATATCTATTTTGTCCTCTTCAAAGTAATCTCCATGAGATATTATACACTTGTGCCAACGGTTTTTCCAATCTTCGAAGCACTTCAAAAAATCATTTTTTATCTTGTTCAGCTGCTCCTTCGATGCCGTCTTAATCTCGTCAATCGTAGCGTAGCGTCGTCCTTTCATGGGCCTCTTCAGTTTAGGGAACAAGAAAAAGTCACAGGGGGCCTGATCTGGGGAATACGTTGGCTGCGGCATCATTTTGGCCAAAAAGTCGCGCACAAGCAACGATGTGTGAACAGGGGCGTTATCGTGGAACAAAAGCCAATTTTTGTTCTTCCACAAATCCGGGCGTTTCTGCGCATAACTTGCAGGTAATATTCCTTATTGACCATTCTACCCTGTGGCAAGAACTCATGATGCACCACGCCCTTGCAATCGAAGAAAACTGTAAGCAAAACTTTCACATTCGACCAAACTTGGCGCGCTTTTTTCGGTCTATGTTCGTGCGGCAGCTTTCATTGAGATTATTGAGCTTTGGTTTCCACGTCATAACCATAAACCCACGATTCGTCACCAGTTATGACCCTCTGGAGCAAATTTGGGTCGTCGCGGACAGAGTCCAACTTCTCATTAGCAATGTTCATGCGATGCTGTTTTTGGTCGAAATTGAGCAATTTTGGTACGAATTTCGCAGTGACCCGTCTCATGCCCAAATCATTGATAAAAATTTAATGGCACGAGCCAATCGATATGTCTAGATCCTCAGCAGCTTCTCTAACAGTGATTCGGCGATTGGCCAATATACCATTTTCTTCACTTCATCAATTTTTTCGTCTGTTGTTGAAGTGCTCGTGCGTCCGTCACACTCTTCGTCGTTCACATCTTCTCGGCCTTCTGAGAACATTTTGTACCACCGATAAACGTTGCTTCGGTCCAAGGTAGCTTCTCCGTATGCCACAGTCAACATTCGGAATGCATCCGCGCACTTAATTTCGTTTTTCACACAAAATTTGATACAGGTTCTTTGATCCATTTTTTTGAATAGGTAAAAATCGAAGACGAGCCAGAATACGAGCAGCTGTCAACAATTAAGTGAACATTCAAAATGGCCGAGCTTGTCGGCATAAGTGAGAGACATGAGTACCAATGCAACGCCACAAAAAAATCGAAATTCGAATATACGTAGCCCGCGAAACTTCAAAATTCGCGATACTTTTTGAACACACCTCGTACAGCTTATAGACGAATCCGAAAGGTGCTGTTATGAATTAATGGTGATTTTTCCGAACATAAAAACTTATTCAGGAGCATCAGGAACGTTCTAGTTGCTTTGATAAATCACAAATAAATACACTTTAAATTATTAAAAAATTTAGCTATTTTTAAAATATGATTTTTTTATATTGTTTATTATCATATATAAACTTGAATACTATTTGAAACAACTTTTGCTACACATAAAAATTGTCTAAATAAACCAAGAATTTCTCTCTGTGTACTGTGAGTGTATATGTGTCAATGGCATATGGCGTCGCTATAGAAAAATAATCAAACGCGCCCACACACACGCATACACACACCCAAGCATATGGCCAAGCAAGCAGTCCACACGTCGTATGTGGAATATTTTTGCAGTGCGCATAAAAGTAGGCAATGAAATATTTGACACAAACAATTTGCTCATTTATATAAAGAAACAAGCTCGATATATATATAGAAAACAAAAACAATTTATATAACAATAATAACAATATGTACATGCAAAATTTTTAAACAAATGCAATTTGTAAAAAAACAAACTTTTTTAAATTGTTTTTTAGTTTGCTTTTAAGAATTTTTGAAATATGTAAAACAAATGTTGTGTCCCTTTTTTAAAACATTTTTACACGTTGCGTACAGTGGAGTTAATTAGGTATATAAACAAAAACAAACAAATGATAAATGTAATTTGTAATAATTTATTTATGTATATGTAGAACATGCTGGTTATGTTCAAGCGTAACATTTTTATAGTTCATATTTAGAATGAAACAAAGCAGCTCATATGTCAAGTAAGTTCTAAAAAAGTTCTTAAAGTTCGCAACAGAACAAAAGCCTAGAAACAAAAAAATATAAATAAAATAAAAATAATTAAATTTAGCTAAAATGCAATGTGAACCCAAAGCACACACACTTATATTAATGTTAAATAAAAAAATTTGAAATATTTTTAAGCGTTTAACACATACACAACCACCCACCCGTACTGATGTATAGTTTAAAAAAAGTTAAAAAAAAGAAAATTTGTAAATTGTATATGAAAAAAAATCATATTCAACATATTTACCACAATACATTCGCTTTGTTTGTGAGATATAAAATGTGTTCACACATTTCGTGAAATGTAAGCCTTAAATTGGGGGATGCCAACTTCGGTTACAAAGACACCGCGTTTTGGCAAGGCTTGCTCAAAGGGATTTGCCGGAAAATTGGCTGGAGAGAATGCGAATTATAAAATTTTAAATATTAAGCTCGGTTCTCAATTCCAATTCCGCGTTCTTAAGCCAAACTTAAGCAGTCGGAAACGCCTTTGAGAACACTAAAAACAATATTTTGAAGCGGGCTCTCCAAAACGCTGTGTCACGCTAAACGAAGATTTCCTCCTTTAACATATAATCCTTATAACATACAATAATAGCATCTGCTATTTAAAATCGTTTTGTGTACAAAAGAAGTAAAACTATATTAACCAGACATCAAAGACAAGAATATATGGCCAAAAAGCATGCATTAAGCTGCTATCGTTTATCGATATATTTATCAAAATCAAATTTGTAATCTTTGCACCGATATACTAAGTTTAAATCGAAATTCATTCACCTTCTCACCACTCTCTAACACAAACTCAAAAACACATAAATTTTTTGTATCAATCGAAAATCAATTTAGATTCGAATTTGAATTTAAAATAACTTTGAAACTTTTTGGCGCACGTGCAACACGTGTGCCAAGAGTAATAAAAACGCCGCTACGAAAACCTTACAAGAAAAAAGAAAAAAACGTGCAAACGTTTAGTATTAGAATTTAGGTAATAAGTCGAGATGAGACGGAAGTTGAAAGAATATAAATGAGGACTTGCGGGACTGTTCCGGTTTTCGTTTTACTGATGAAAATTAGGCTTTTGAAAAGTGTAGCAAATTCTAGCGCGGTAGTAAAAACTAGCTTGATGTTAAAAAATGGTAGAAACATTTCTTATAAGGTGCTTTGTTGGAAAACTATCGGTGGCAGACAATTTTCGTTTCATAAAGTACTAGTGAGCCATTCAGACGTCGTCCTGTCCAAACTTTTTGAATACTCTTATAGTGTATAAACATCGTAAGATTTTCTAGTTAGCTTATCTAGACAACCATAAGCTTTTTGGATTAGTTAACTTTCATGACTCTCTAAAAAGCCGTATGGACGCACTTAAGTATTCTTAAGAGAGCTCGCATCTCTAATAAATGCATGCCCCACAAAAACTACATTTCAACCCTTTGCGTCTACGATTCTGTCTGCACTTAATGCCCGGTGTTGAACAATTTTCTACTATGCTATATTCACTATATGCGTATATCTCACGAACCAATACACATAATCACATCGCAATAGGCTTAAAACCTCCGTATTGACAACCTCTAACACATGCAAAAATAAGATTTGAAATTTATCGATATGTTCATAAGGACACCCGTAACACGTAAAACATAAGTTTATTTTTTATATATTGATATGTATACTAAAGCTGTACAATTTTCAATAGTCCATTGAAGAAGAAGAATCTCTCTTCTCTTCTATGGCACGAAGGGGTTTAGGCCTGTATCGCTCGCCTCCAAATCCTAGGCTTTTTTGATTCTTTCGTAGTCATGGTGTTTGAAAAGGAAATGTCGGCTGACTGGGCCTTCGACTCCCTTGCATGGTAGTAGATGTCCACTTACGCTTCAATGCAAAACGTACCCAAAATCAGATCGCCTGAGGGGCCGCCTTCTCACATTAGCTCACCCTGGAAAGGGGTATCCAGGGGCTAACCAAAAGGTACCTAGCGTAAAGCTGAAGCAGGGTTGCCAGTAAAAGTTACGGCAGTATAGCCATCTGGCGGACGGAATATAGCCAAAAGTAGCCAACTTCCTATATAAAATAGGTAAAAGTGGCTACGGCCCATAGCCAAAAATGATATTTTTTCTAGCCACAGCTGATCAAATATAGCCACTTTGGCTATAAATAGCCAATACTGGCAGCCCTGAGCTGAAGGTTGTGAGCTACTTGGATTGGCCAGTTAGAGAATCGTCGCTGGTCACTCCTTTGTGACAATCAGACAACTTTCAGCGCAAGCGCACCCACAGACCGACCCCACACTCCAGAAGAATCCTGAAGAAAAAAAAATATGTATTAGCTTAATCTTTTAGAAATTTACTTAGAGACGTTCCCTTTTTATTGCCATTTCATAGCACTATCGAAAGTATAATATCGATGATATGATCTTAATTGGAATATGCAATTTTAGCTGATATTTTAACAATCTTTTTCCATGGTATTTTTCCTTGTTTCCTTGTTTCCTTGGTATTTCAAGATTTTTAATGGTCCAGAACATTCAACATTCATTCAAGAGTCTTGGAATAGTTGATATTAACCAGAAAATATCCATGGACGATCAATAATTGAGATGTGAGCTTGGCAAGGCCTTAGAGATATAGTGAACAAGTGAAAATATATAAAATAAATAAAATATATTTTTTTTTTATCATTATCAGCTATAGTTCAGCTTTCGCCTTTTAAACAATGTTTGTCCAATAATCTCATTCTTTCGCAGCTTCCTCCCAGTTTAGAATGTATAATTTCTCCAAATCATCTTTCACTCCATCAACGTGCTCGGTGTCGCCGAACTACTTTTCTCCATCTGTATGACGGAAGTAGGTTTTTTTTTTCAAAATTAGGTTTTGCGTCCTCGTAACACCAGCTCCACCCAAGTCTTTGTGACTTGACATAGGCAGCTATACTTGCGCTGTTCAATATTAGGGGCTATCCTTATTACATCCAGGATTTATCGTAAAAATATTCTCTCTGTCCTGTCTAGGACGCCAATATTAGATATTCTTAGAGTACACGTCTCACATCTTTACATTAGTATTGGTCGGATTGTTTTATCCCTTTGGAGCTTCAGGGTTTTGTTGAGAAGGCATGGCATGAGGAACGTTAAAAGCGAGAACGTTAAGAGAGAGAGTTCCAAGACTTAATTCTTCCTCTTTTTCCAGTGGTTCGTGGAGTTGATGTACGAACCAAGATATTTAAACTGGTCGATACCTTCGAAGTTACTGGTCTATGGCTATAGCATCACCTTGTCTTATTCATTCATTGTGCGGCCATGAAAAACCGTTCTCGGGTTACGGCCGACCTCAACAGCTCTCGCCAGGCGCCTCTGCTTTGCACGCGCATTCTCCAATTAGAAATACCAAGGGCGAATAGGTTCTCCTCCACTTGATCTTTCCATCGGAGTTGTAGTCGTCCCCTTCGTCGGCTTTCCTTTCTAATACCTTTTTCGCTGGAGCATCGTTATCCATACGTACGACACATCGAATGTTTTCTAGCTTCTAAAAATTGTTCAGATTCCTTACAGATTGCTCTTTATTTCTTAAATATGCATTTACAGAGCATACTTTTTGGGGAGAGGTGACGCACCTGATTGTTCTGCTGATAAAATTATCGATGGGGCCTAAATATCTACGTTGCGTTGAAAAATTAAAAAATATGCTAAAGTTAAAATAATGATTCGTTAGATAGAAAATCGAAGCGCCGAACATCGATTAAATGAGTCCCAAATATTTTTCCTCTTGAAAGGTATAATCACTAGGAGTCTACATAATTTATTATGAGGTCATTTAAAAAGAAAAAATTGTATTTAGGTAAAAATTCATTGAGGACGAGTTGCTCATAGCGAAGTTCGAAGGCATTATTACTAAAAGCGATCATCGATAGAGAAATATCGATTATGTGAGTCTTAAATATTTTACAGTTTTTGAAATTAAATAAAGCCACTTTGCCACTATGAAATTCCAACACACTTTATAAGCGAAATCCGGAACAACCCCGAGTTGCATAAAAAAGTTAATAATTGAAGGTTTTCATGATGTTGCAAGAGCACAACGTAACGTAACAAAAAACGGAAAACGGGAAAACAAATATGAAGGTATTCATAAATACGCATTGTAGAGAGAAAGAAAAATTTTGTTTTCAAATTACGGGTAACAAAAAAAAACACATACTTGCCTCTGTATGCATATAAAGCAGTTACATATTTATATACATGTAAATACATATATGATTTATATATGTATAAGTTGGCATAGTACTTATATACTATGTAACACGCATAAGCACTAATAATGGCAAATGTCACATATATATAGGGTACATATACAAAAACATAAATATATATATATATTTATGTAAAACCAATTTAGCTGTAAAGTAAGTGTAAAAGTAAAAGTAAACGACGTTTATTCCTTAACCGAGCGCCTGAAGCCTTAGTCAAATGCTATAAAAAAAAAGCCCACATGAACCGATATGCACTCAGTATATACAACATATATATATATATACATATATACTACAATATACATATATACAAAAGTAAGTATATTATGTATTAGGTTAACTAGTGCAAACCCGCAAATCAAGCTATATACTCACTAACTACGCCTAGTAAGTAAATAATGAATGTTTTATACAATAAGTAAAAAAAAACAATTTAAAAAATACACAGTAAAAAAAAGTAGACTACAAGACTTAAGCAATTGTCGCAATGACGTTAAATTAGAGCGCATTGAATGTTGGCTTAAAAATGTTTAAACTAGAGCAAGATAAACTAAAAACAAAAATTAAAAACGGGCAAACTCGAGCTAACAATATGTTTTAGTTGGCTAAACATATAAATAAAAAATACAAATTAAAAAAATATATGTATTAAAACTTAACATTTAAATGTTAGTGTATTTGTAGCTTTAAAAGAAACAAAGCGGCAAAGCAAAACCCATAGTAATACACTTTAAATATCGTACATACTCGTCTAATCAATAATATTAAAAATAAAACAAAAAAACCAATAAAAAAAAAGAGAAAAAAATCGTAATGAAAACAACCTTCGACAATCACGCATGAAAAATTGATTAATGACATAAATAATATATCTATGTACCATATAAAGTATATATATTGTACACATTCAAGTGTAAGTTTTAAGTAAAAATTTGATTTTTGATTTGTTTCTTCAGTTTGGCATAAAAAAATCACGCTCAATATGAGTTTCTTGTAGCGACTCTTGAATGCTCTTGAAATGGTTTTTAAGCTGCCAAAAGTTAAGTGAGCTGTTCCAGTTTTCATTATACATTTTTTTGACAAAAAAAATATTTGGATAAGGTATGTCTCTTTAGTTTTATTGTTATCTAGATCTTGTTTCTACAATCAAAACCTGATTCTATTTTGATCACTTTTAGTTTTTTATGAGTGCTATGGATACCAGAGGAATTTATCTTCAAAAATCTTATGCACTAGGGGCTCAGTACATGAGGTTTCGGCCTAAATTCCCTAATTTCCATAACAATTTTATTAGGAATATATATTCTTTAAATATAGAGTTTAATTTCTCAAAGTCATATAAGATAAGATTTTTTGAAGAAACATACATCTTAGTGAACCAAAAAAAAAAAAGAATTTAATTCAACACTCAGTGCCCAAAAGAGGCAGAGATTAAACATATTTTTGACAAAAAAAAAAAATACTTCAATAAGGTCTTTATTGCTTTTTAGATCTTGATTCTACAATCAATACACGATTCTATGCTCCTTTTCATCAATCTTATGACCTATGGGTTCATCTTATCAGGTTTTGGCCTAATTTCCATACACATTTTTTTAAGAATATAAAATTTGGAGCACATATTCTTTAAATATGGAGTTTTATTGCTCGAAGTCTCAGAAATTTTTTATGATGTGGAACGTTACATAAGATAAGATTTTTTGATTAAACCCACATATTAGTGATCCAAATAAAACAAAAAAAAATTAATTCAATTCTCACCTCCTAACAGTGGGACAGTTTATATATATTTTTGAAAAGAAAGGTCCTGAATAAGGAATATTTTCTAACTTTCATTGTTTTATAGATCTTGGTTCTACAATCAATACCCGATTCTATTTTGATCACATTTGGTTTTCTATGATTCCTATGGATACCAGATGAATCTCTATCCAAATCTCAATTCCAAATAATGAGATTTTGTAATTTTTGATTCTAATTTCCGTAACAATTTTTTCAAGAATATAAAATTTGGAGAATATATTCTTTAAATATAAATTCATATTTCACAGTCTAAGAAATTTTTTATGATATGGAACATCGCAATAAGATTTTTGAAAAAACCCACATCTTAGTGACCCAAATAAAACAAAAAATTGAATTCAATATTCTTTGCTCGACAGTGCAACAATTTATACATATTTTTGAAAAAAAAAGGCTTAGTATGTCATCTTACTTTCATTCTTTTATAGATTTCGGTTCTACAATCAATACCCGATTCTATATTGATTATTTAGGTAGAAGTTTTTGATTTTCTATGAGTCCCATGGATGCCAGATGGCATTATCTACATTAATCTTATACACCATGGGCTCTGATATCAGGTTTTGGCCTAATTTTCATAATTTCCATGACAAATATTTTAAGAAGATAAAATTTTGAGCACTTATACTTTTTTTTCTCAAAGTTTCAGAAAGATCGTCCCAGTTAATTATCTCAAAATGCTAGACTGCTTTGATTTTTGTGATATCGGATTAAGAGTTCATGGGCTTAAAATCCACAAGGATTGCCCCGTCATATATTTTTTAGGTCTGTTTTTGTTCCATACAAAAATTGAAAAAAAATTATGAAACAAATTTTTGGATCTAAAGCACATCGGGGTTTTCAATAGGGGCGCTACAAAAGTAGACCGATAGGGACAGCAAATGACGCCATATTTTCTCCCGCTCTCTTGACATTTCTCTTCAGTAAAGTTTACCATTTTATCATGGAAAGCTATTTGCTCCCTAAAATTAATTTCTAAGTTGCAATGTTAAATAATCTTTTTTTTTTTTTGTCCGAAAAAGGGTTCCTCACAAAGGTGGGCCACTGCAACCAAAACTTCTTTTGTACCATACCCTTAAATAAAAGCAAAAGACTTTCCGCTTTCCGCATGAATAGCAGGAGGTCTTTTGTCGGTATTGACCTGAGATGGAAGGGACTAATCCGTTCCTTTCCCATGTGACAGGCTCTGTCCCATACCAGCGCTGCACAGTCACAGAGAATATGTCTGGTGGTTTCATCGTCTTCTAGACAGAGTCCTAAAAGCCAATTTTCTGTAGATGGTATCTAACAGTGTGGTGGCCAGATAGGTATGCTACAAGGAGTTTTAAGTCCGCTCTGCCAATACCTTTTGTCTTGATCCTATCCAGAGGTTTGACAAGCACTTTTGCTTGACGAAGCGCCGGAAGGGAGAACCCGTGTCTCCCATGTTCTTCTGCAGCCCATTTGTTTATAATGTTTTTAATTGTGAACCAACCAATACAACAGAACGGCGCAGGAAATTTAGTCAGGCTGGTGGCACTCTGTCGTGCGATCGTCAGCGATCGTATTACCATCCAGGTACCCAACATAGCACGACTTTGTTTCGGGCGGACAGGGTTTGGAGGTAGTTATGGCTTTCTGGAGGAGATGCTCCAGGATGACATTGCCCAAATAGCAGCTTGGCTATCTGAATAAATGCATATGTTTGCTCCCCTAGTTCCCTTGAGAAGGATACTAAGTGCGCAGATCTCAATGGCGTGAATCTCCGCTTCAAAGACGATGGGCCAAATGCCCATTGCGGTAGAGATTCTGATGTTGGGTCCAACGATTCCAACACCTACACCCTACTCAGTTTTGGACCCATCCGTGAGCCATTGTTGCCACCGGAGGTTTCCACAGGGGCTGCCATCAGCCCAAGTCTCCGGACTTGGGAGAAGAGATCTAAATTTCTTGTTATGAAAAAGATCCGTGACCATACATAATATCTGATCTAGAGCAGATCGATACGTCAGGAAGGGAACATATAAGTATTGAAGTATTTACTACATACAGAAATTGAACAAAATTATGACAGCAAAATTTTTTGTGTTATTTTATTTAATGGCAATCTTTATATATTATATATATTATATTTATATATATTATATTTATATATAGGCCCTAAAAAGCTTTAGCTGTCGAATTATTATGAGATGAAATTATATTTCTATCCTTTTGTCAAAACAATGATTCATTTTTTTAAATATATATATAAAAAGCTAATTAAAAATGTTTTATAATCTATTTAAAGGTGTTTTAGAGGTTTCACGCTATTAAGTTTATACGGAAGCAACTTTGCAATTCGTTGCACGCCTGAATCATGCATGAAATCATAGCTAAGTTTTCAGTACCAGTCATGAATTCTTTGAATCCTTTCCTGCCCTCTTTTCCTTTTGTTTAGTTAGGAAAAATGTCGTTGAGGCTTTTGGAATCTATTCGAAGATGTTTTAGAGATTTAAACTATTAAGTTTATAAGGAAGCAACTTTTCAATTCATTCTACTTTTTTTATTTGTAAATGTATAAATCTTTTAAGCAAAATTTCAATTACAAACTAAAACTTAAATTATGCCACTGACAACTTTTAACCATTTCAAGAAGTTATTCGTTAAAAAAATTTTTTAAAAAATAATCAGATACTCAAATGCGACGGCGGATTCAGCAAAAGTATCGCGTTTGCTGGGGCAGTCTTCACTACCAAATACCTAACATTCTTACAAATTTGTAACAAGTTAATTCTGGAAATAATTCTAGGCCACCCCCAAAGCGATATTTTTTCTAAGAATCCGCCACTGATCATTGCTGGAGCACCCAAACCCACACAAAAGTTACAAAGAAATATTTTTTATAATATGTAGTTACCTATAAGGCCAAAATAAAAAAAACCAAGAACAAATTCCAAGCCGAAACGTTAACAAAAAACCCAAATATTATACTTTAGATGCGATTTTTTTGTAGAGAACAAATTATAAGCGTCAAATGCATTTTCAACATTTGTTGAGAAACCAAAAAACTCCCAAGTGTATACTAAAAAAAAAAACAAAAGAGCAACCTTTATATTTTGCTGCATATGTTTTAAGAAATATAAAAATATATATACCAAAAAAAAACTTAAAGTAAAACTGTGAATAGTACCTTAGGTAGCGCTAAAATCGATGTAAAATTAGAGCAAAACTTGGAGATTCTAGAATTCTGTAAATCGCAGCGAAATTCAAGTGAAATTGCAGTGAAAAGCGAAATTAGTTTGTATATGTAAATGTGCGTAGTGCAAAAGAAAAGAAAAGAAAAGCGTTTTTGAAAGTAAAATATTACGTATACGTATACGACACATGTTCATATTGTTGCAACTGTTGGCTTCTAAGACTAGTCCTAGTCCAGTTCAATCTGTTGTACTTAGTCAGTGTGTCCTTGTTGGTCCTTGATGTTCATGTTGATATTTGCCGTGTCATTCATTGTTAAGCGCACTCGTTGAACCCGTTTGTGTGTGTATGTGTAAGTGTACGTATCGCCTTTTGAATGTATTCGTGTACTCGTAATCGCATTCGTTGTTGTTGTAACTAATTGAATTGTAAAAGTTGTTGTCAAGTTAAAAGGCAACAAAACAACAAACAACTTGCACCACCCACATGACTCACAATGTCACAATTATAAATTAATAAAAATGCAAAAAAAATATACATATATAGAGTATATATATATAGAGATACTATATGGAACTTGTAGAACAATATACATACATGCAAACAATATGAATGTACTTATGGTAAAACAGAAACGCTTATAAATCGAATATATCGAAATATGTAAAACTGAACAAACTATAAAGCAGATAAATTAATAATTTAAATAAAAAAAGTAAAAATAGTTAAAGTGCAAAGTTCGGCGGGCCGAATTGTTTTAACCTTCACAAAACTAATAAGTCAACTATTTGGTATTTATATGTGGTATTTATTTCATTCTTCTGACTAAACAAATACTTTGATTCCTTTGCTGCCTCATTTTTCTTTTGTTTAGCTAAGGAAAAATGCTATTTTGGAATCTATTCAAAGGTGTTTTAGAGGTTTCACACTATTAAGTTTATACGGAAAAAAGATTTTCAATTAGTTTCACGCCTGAATCATGCATGAAATCATAGCTAACTTTTCAGTACCAGTCATGAATTCTTTGATTCCTTTTCTGCCCCCCTTTTTCTTTTGTTTAGCTAAGGAAAAATTTTGTTGAGGCTTTTTAGAATCTATTCAAAGGTGTTTTAGAGGTTTCACACTATAAAGTTTATACGGAAGCAACTTTTAAATTTGTTTCACGCCTGAATCATGCATGAAATTATAGCTAAGTTTTCAGTACCAATCCTGAAACTTGGCCATCATTATGTAGCTATAAATTCAGTACCGATTTGGTTTGAATAATTTAAACTGAAATTAAAAATGAAAGTATTCATAAAACAATCAGCCCGATTTATTATTGTAATTTTTCATTATTTATAACTGACTAGTGAGTGCGTCTGACGTCGACCTGCTCAAACTTTTTGAATACTCTTAAAGTGTATAAACATCGTAAGATTCTCTAGTTAGCTTATCTAGATAATCATTAGATTTTTGGATTAGTTGACCTTCTTGACTCTCTAAAAAGCCGTATGGACGAACTTAAGTATTCTTAAGAGAGTTCGCATCTCTAATAAATTCATGCCTCACAGAAACTGCATTTCAACTTCTTTGCGACTACGTTTCTGTCTGCACTTAATGTTCAATACCCGGTGTTGAAGAATTTTCTACTATGCTATATTCACGATATTCACAAAAATGCGTATATCTCACGAACCAATACACCCAATACACATTGCAATAGGCTTAAAACCTCCATATTGACAACTTCTAATACACGCAAAAGTCATAATTGAAATTCTTCAACGCGTTCATGAGAACACCCGTAACACGTAAAACATTAACATTCTCTAGTTCACTTATCTGAAAAAATTTAAGATTTTTAGATTAGTTTGCAGCTCGATTCAAACTTGCATCATTATTAGTCGAATGTCGCGCTTCACAAGTCTGTCTTAACCGAACTCATTCACATTTATTGCGATCTTCACGCTCCTGGACAATTTGTTTAGAGTGATAATTAATTTGATTCGTTGCATTTCTTCCAATTGAAATACATCATGCATTGATCGATTAGGATGGCATTCCCAATTGTCCTAATGCTTTATTAGCCATCGCCAAGCATAGATCTTTAATAGGAATTAAAGCTTCATTGTAAACTTCCGGCGTAAATTCCATCACTAGATAACGTTATGCTTGACGTACTCGAAACAAAAAATCTTCTGATAAATAATCTTGATATTTATTCCACAATTCAGGTGGATTTGATGGAAAACATGTTGCTAAAGTAATCGCAAATTTGATATGGATGAGCAGTAATAGTATCATAAAATTTCATCGAACGAGATAAAAAATATCCTATGTCAGTGTAATAGAACTCTTATTTGATATATAAGAGCAGTAATAGCAGCATTTGCTAAAGTCCGTCTCCAGGTTCTAAGCTACCTCTCCACCAATTTTCAGCCAAATCGGTTCATCCGTTCTTGAGTTATAATTAGTGTAATAGAACTCGTATTTGATATGGATAAGCAGTAATAGCAGCATATGCTAAAGTTTAATCGAAAGGGCACACTTTACGGGGGTATACTATGTCCGTCTCCTGGTTCTAAGCTACCTCTCTACCAATTTTCAGCCAAATCGGTTCATCCGTTCTGGAGTTATAAATAGTCTAACTAACACCACTTTCTTTTATATACTCTATATAGATAAATTGAAAGAGCTAGAAAAAATATTATTGTAAATTTCTAAGTCGCTTAATAAAACTACATTTGATTGGGCATATCTAGGGGTAACTAATTATAATTAAGCCAATTAGCTTATTTCTGAATTTTTCAGCTAAGCAAAATTCAGTAAATTACAAAATAGTAAATTTCTAGATTTCTAAATTCAATTTCATATTTCTTAATTCTATTTCCTTATTTTGAAATCTTGGGAAATAGCTTATTTCTGAGTTTTCCAGATAAGCAAAAGTTCACTAAATTACAAAATTCTAAATTTCTAGATTTCTAAATTCTATTTCCTATTTCTAAATTCTATTTCCTTATTTTGAGATCTTGGAAAATAGCCTTTTTCTGAGTTTTTCAGATAAGCAAAAGTTCACTAAATTACAAAATTCTAAATTTCTAGATTTCTAAATTCTATTTCCTATTTCTAAATAATATTTCCTTATTTTGAGATCTTGGGAAATAACTTCTTTCTAACTTTTTCAGATAAGCAAAAGTTCACTCAATGACAAAATTCGAAATTTCTAGATTTCTAAATTCTACTTCCTATTTCTAAATTATATTGTATGTATTTCCATATCTTGAGATCTTGGGAAATATACAAAAAATGCTTAGAAAAATTTTTACTTGAAATCAGAACTATTTTAAAGCTTTCTTAACAACAATAAGAAAATCCCTTCTGATAGGCTTAATTTTATTATTTCATGACACTGGTACAAGGCGGAGATGTAAGAAATCGGAGCTAAGTAGAGCATATAGAAGATTCAATGGTATCCAAAACAAATATTTAAAATTTTGAACAAGCTCTTAGCACTATTTTTTTAAAAATAATATTCCAAATTCTACCTACTTTTTTTTTTACAAATCTGCTACTTTTATTATAAAACCCACTTATACAAAGGTTAAGGCAAAGTCAAAAGCACATAAACAAATAATAATATAAATATTAATAAAAAAAATATTAAAAAAAAGAGTAGAAAGTCAGTTTTAAATTTTTCGCTCAAACGCAAAAAGTTATATATGGAAGAAAATGCAAAGGCGCGCTCTTTAGGTTTCAAAACCGCAAAGCAAAACAAATTGAATAATAACAATAATAGGTAAATATATATTGCAATAAAAAAAACGATGATGAACACATAAAGAAAAAGCAAACAAACAAAAAAGCAAAAATAATTATGATTAATTATTGTTTAAGTGCAAAACAAAAAGAGGAGCTAAACACAACAACAAAAAGCAGTGGCAAAACCATTGAGACAAACTGCTAAAAATGTACTTATGATTTTATCTCGCTTAAAGTAACAAACGAATATAATTGACATTAACAACAAAAAAATAACTATTATAAATAAAAATAAAGAAAAACCAAAAGAAAAGCAAACAAACATCTGCCAGCGTTAATACTATAGAATAGTATGATAAATGTAAAAGAAAAAGAAAAACTAAGACCCAAAATAGTAACAATTGTGCGATAAATACATAAATGTTTTTGTGGAATGAAATAAGTAGTTTTATTTATTATAATTTTGGTTTTTTTTAATTATGTATAAGCCTGCGCGCAGGCACGCAAGCGTCGCTGTCGCTGTTAGCGTTAACGTCTGCGTCAGCGGCAGCTATCCAACAAGCGATCGGTGCCGTGCACAGTGGGTCAAATGTTAATTTTTTGGGTGTAAATTATACAAAGTGTAGAAAGGTATATAAAGTATGGGCAAGATATGTAATGCTTTGGGAAAGCTTTTCCGATCCTATACACCGGTATTCTAGATTCTATTATGAATCAATCTGTCTATTATAATATACAAATATTTTCTAAGCAGAACTGTTTAAAAAAAATTCAATTACTTTTAAAATTTTAGATGTACTATATTCTAATTTAAAAGCGATAAGATTTACAGCCCAATTCTAACTAGATTTTTTATTGTTGTAGCCTAGTATTAAAAATTTAAGAAAAATTGTGACGTAACAGCCTAAGGTTTGCCATGTGTTTATGTCTGAGAGTATCAAGTAGAATACAAACTACTGTGCTAAAACCAAATGCAAAAAAAGCTTAATAGATAGAGTTATTGATTCGGAATTCCCAAAGCAAGAACGCCAAGATCATTTTTTAGCAGAGATTATTTTTGGTACTAAATATTTTGAGCAAACTTTTTTTTTGAGTTCACATTTTCATATAATTCAATTAACTATTCTGTGCATAATTTTTTAATTTCAAAATTCCTTTTTTTTTTAATCATATATTGTTTACTAATAATTTTGAATTTTTATGCTGTATAAAACAAATTTTTCTCCATAAAAAAGGGTAAGTGGAACTTTGTTTTTGATAGGGATCCTTTGACCGAGCTGATTATTTTAATCTTATATTAAATAAAATCAAATGTTTTAAAATATATAAGGGTCATTCAACGATTTCGGGCCTCAAATTTTTGTCTGCTCTTCTACTATTTTAACCTTTTCGATGGTTAATGCCAAAATTCAGAAACCTAAAAATTATTCTTAGGTCCACCATTTCGTAATTTTTAAATTCTTAACCCAGATTCGTGATTTTCGGGGTCGCTGAAAACCCACATTTGCATAGAAGTTTAAACACAAAAAAAACACATCTCAGATCCACTATTTTTAAATTTTTTAAAAATTAATAAGGTTCTTTCAATTAGCTACCATAATACAAAATTCGATTTTCTATTATTATTATAAATAATTAATCCTAGTATTGACAAATAAATATTTTATTTAACACATAATACGTTCTTGAAAAGATTGATTGAGGTTTTGATTAATAAAAAACTAGATTTCAGAGGAAATAAAAATTAATAATATTAATAAGTAAAATTTATCAGATATTTTCTGATCATACAATTTTTTTTCGGTTTTTGATTTATTTTAATTGTATTAATTTTTTTAAAGAAAGGGTTTTTAAATATTAAAGGTTTATGAACAACGTGTTTAAAAATAGTTCGTTTAAATTTAAATAAACTTCTTAATGTGAAAAGGTGCATATCGTTAAAAAGTTCACCCATCGGGCTAGATACGCGGATTAATTATACCCTCTATTTTTCTTTTCTAAATAAATTTACTTTTTTTTGTATATTATAATATCAACTGTTCTAAGTTATACTCCTTCAACATATAAATAAATAAAACGTGCACGTTTAAAAAATCAAGTTCCATTTTTTATGCTTTTTCCTTTTTTTTTTCACTCTTTTTTCATACAATACTACTTTTTCTCAGAAAGTTAAGAGCAATTGATATTTTGCGAATTTTTTCTTTGTTTTCATAAACATAAAATTATTAAATTTATTATTATTTTTGAAATCCTACCGCTATACTAAGTTGGCGGAAATCTTTTTTTTATCTAACTATATTTTTTCCAAAATTTTTTTGTGTGAAATTGGAATAAATTATTTCTATCGGTTATATGCCAGAAATCGGTATCAACTGCATATTAACTACCTTGTTTAACTGAAATTCCCTCAAAGACAATCCGGAAAGCATCTTCTCCTAATAAAAATGCGATGATGAGTCAGTAATATCTTTGAGAGCACAAGTCATTTGGAAATGCTTAATTATGAATACTGATCAGTCCCTTACAAATATTTCCTTTCCATTAAAACTTAATTAACTATAACAATAACAATAACCGTCCAAAACAAACCGAAAATTTATCAATAGTTTGTGACAAATAAAATTAAAATTAATTTCCACCCAACTCAAATATATGCTAAGAAATATTCGAATCCAGCCCAATAGCAACACATAGCTCTCCATAAACCCATTATATGGCAAATAAAAACCTGGCATCACAAAAAATCTATTAAAATTAATTAGTTTATTTTTGAAAACATTTAGAAATAAACATCACACATTACTTTTTAGTTCACCTCTGGCTATGTTGATTTTATGCCAAAAAAGTCGACCTTTTACCCACAGTACATTGGCATTTGCTGTCGCTGCTGCTGCTGCTGCTATTGACGTCGCGACGTCAGCGGCGCTGCCCCAACTTTGCAACTTGTTTCGGCTGAGGCTTTTGCTGCTTAGTGGCTTTTGTGGCCATTCGCAATCTTGTCTCTCAGTCCACGCGCAAACTTCTCAGCAAACAGTCGAACGCTCTCGGTTTCACTTCACTTAACTTTAGTTGACTTTGCGTTCGTACCTGAATCGTGTTTAACGCGGCGTATGCGTAATTTCGCTTTACATATGGTCAACTCGATAAGGACTGTCTAGTCTGTATTTGTGTGCCCCACTTTGTGTCCTTTTGCTAGAAAGTTCAAATTGTTGTCCAAGCGCCGGACTCTCTTTGTATGTCAATAAACTCGCGTGCCATTGCCGTTGACTCTGTGGTCGATTGTGCCCCTCCCCCCATGTACCTCCTCCTCCAACAACGACTCCATCTATCTGACTGTGTGTTGACGTTCGACGCAAACATTCCACAGCGCATTACTCTGGGTAAGTTGCTTTGTTTGATACGAAGCTTTGATATGAAAGCTATGCAAATCAGAGCTCTGGTGATGTCCAGTGCCATAAATTGAAAGCAAAACGACGCAGAGCCGCAAACAATCTGAACCCAATGAGATACATACACGCACACACACCAACTCACTCATTGTATACTCCGTTTAGAAGTGTGCCAATAATAAACATAAATTAGTTGCATGTTCTACGGCTGGCTTAAGCCGGATATAGTGAATTCGGAATACCCTAACTTTTGGGAAATATGAAGATTTTTAAAAATGGGCATACATAGACTTAAAGATGACGCAAATTTAAATTTAATAGTGCTTGAAAATTGATTTATTAATATGAAGTCCAAAATTGTTTTGCTACCTGTCTGTTAGAACATATTAATTATAATTATGTCATCTCAATTAATTGTTGCTCATTTTTAGAGATGACTCAATTAAACTGGGAGCAATATATTCTCGTATTTTCAAGAAATCAAAATAATATTTGTCAGGCTTAGAGAGCTTCCTAATTCCCATGCCAATTTAAAAACAGATGTTTCTATTTCATTTTTACTTTTGACAGCGTAAATCTTTTACATTGGCTATGAACTTTTTTATAATTCAGAATTGATTTTTGATTTACAATTATATGAAAATATAAAGTTCTGATTTTTAAATATCTTACCATAAATTAAGAGAACAAGCACTCAAAACTGCTATACAGGCCTGGCGAAAGGGGGTATCGGAGACTTTTCCCCCGGGCCCGGAGCTCTCGGGGGGCCCAAACTCTAGAGTCATTCGGGAAGTTTTTTTAGACCTGCATTAGAGTTTTATGAAATGCGTTATTATGATTTTATCACATCATCAATTCTCTCAGAAATCCTTTCTTTACTTCTTATTTTTGCTTTTTTTCTAACTTTTTATGTTGATCTAACACTTTTCAACAGTTATACGTATTTTCATGAATTAAGAAAAATTGATAGGGGCCCGGATCTGAGATTTCATATTCTTTCTATTATATTGACTAAGACTTTTTTGATAGCATTTGAAGATGAGATGAAATTTTTTAAAGAAAGTTTTGACTAGAAGTTAAAGCTAAGTTTTAGATTGGCATTTTTTTAAGGCTCCCATCACCTTGTCATAGGGCAGGCGTGTAAAAGTAATCTTTTTTGATACAACATTTTATAGTTTTCAGATCCTATATCCCTGACAACAATTTGTATGAATAGGAGTCACTTTAAACCTGAGCAATTATCTAATAGGTATAAAAATCTTTGTATCAATTTCCTACTTTCAAATTATTTGAGTAGTCTTTCCTTAACTCTCTATCTATGTAATCTATAAAAAGATTTTTCGCTATTATATTTCCTTTATTAAATGAGTTTAACATAATATGAAACACATATTTGCATAAAACGATTATATGCATAAAAAGCGATTATGTGTTGACAAGTGTAATTTGCATAAGCAAAATAGGTTTGTTGGTAAAATAGACTTTTTTGTATAAACAATGTATATATTATAATATAATATCATTTCTTGCCAGAAATAACCTTTTCTCATTATTTTGTACATAACATTTTTGAATGAGAATGGTTTGCTAGCAAAATGAAAGCTGCTTTAGAAATTTACCTAAGAACAGAAGCGCGAGACAAAGATACTTTTTTTTCTTTAAGATTTATCCTCAGTTCTAAGTGATGATAAAAGACAGATTTTAAAGTAGTAATGTTAAAATATATAATCTCACTTCTCTACAGAAATAACCTTTTCTCATTACATAATGTTTTTTGAATGAGAATGATTTGGTAGCAAAATGAAATCAGCTTTAGAAATTGACCCTAGAACAGAAGCGCAAGACAGAGATACTTTTTCTTTTCTTTAATTTATGATAAAAGAAAGATCTTAACGTAGTTATTAAAGCCGGTATATTTTCATGCCTGTTCAGGAATTCGATCCCAAAATGTTGTTTTAACAATGTAGTCATTTGCAACCCAGTGCGATTTTTTCTACAACTAGATTGTTCATCGAAAAATTGAAACTTTTTGACAGCCCTACAGAGCTTTACATGCCCACATGATGCAATCCATTGTACAATCTATTCTATAAGCAGGCGAGTTGTACAGCTAGTTGCATCTTGTATGGATTAGATCATAGTTTATCCCAAGAAGAATGGAGTTTTATCCTTCCTTAGGGTTTCATAAAGCCTATATACAGTGTATAAATTGAACGACAACTGTAACTACAACGATAATTTGCTTTGTTAAAGCGACAAATCGAAATCGAAATCCATAACTATTCTATCGGACGCTATTTATGTATGCATACGATATTTTTCGTTATTTTTAGCTAACTTTTGAAAAAATTGGCTGAAAACTACGAACAATTTCATGTCAATGAATAAATAACGACCAAAACAGCTTCAGTTCGGTTTTAGCGTTCCTTTTTACTAAGGTTTTAGAAATCGATAACCATTAAGCAACCTATCGATAGGCTATTAGCTCAGTTGAATACATAATCCATTTCATTACCGGCTGATCGGAGTACTTTTTAATCTGTAAATACGGAGATGATGACAGACGCTTTTCAAAGCTCAGTGTGCACTTAAGAATTCTTCTTAGTGACTAATATTTTACGATTACTTCATTATTTTCCATATTTGGTCACTTTAAACTTCTACGTATTTCCTTTCAACTATTAAAAAAAATTTCCTACACTAAAAAAATCAATCAAAAAATCATTGTGCTTGAATAAAAAAGTCAAACATCTTTGTTTATAATGGAAAAAAATTGTATTGTTATAAAGATAGATCTTACTTAAAATAAGAACTGTTCGAAAATTTATCAAAATCAGTTCGCTATACACATTGGCGGATTTATCGTACAGGCAACATAGGCTGAAGCCTAGGGCTGCAGAATTAAGGGTCTAAAAACAATTATAGTTAAGAATTCGATCAATATAAAGAGTAAGGTTTCTCTATTTCCACAATTCAGGAATACAAAACACTTAGGCAGCGTCGAAGGAATCAGAATCTACAGCCTGGTGAAAATAGAGACAATAGTATCCAATTGAGTGGCCGTGACAACTTTCGTGTCCACACATTCAACGTTATCTTGGACCGTACTTTGACAGAATTGACACGAAGACGTAAGGCCATTTAATAAAATCTATTCGAAATTTTATCTCATCACCGATATGAAACATCTGAGCAATGAAGAATTACGTGAGAAATCCACCAAATTGAGCAACTATTACACGAAAGATCTTGAGGAATATTTGGGAAATGAAATGGTCGTTTTCAAGGCATACTGCATCGAAAATAACATTTCAAATTATTCTCAAATTCAAATTATTTCAAATTATTCTACTCTTGAAAAGAGACAGGATTATCTGCAGATCTCTTACCCTAATGTTGAAATTGCGTTGTGGATGTTTGTTTCAATTCGTACTTCGAATTGTAGCGCAGAAAGATCGTTTTCTACTTTAAAACGCGTGAGAAACTGAGATCTTCCTTGGGCGAAAACAAACTGAATGCTCTTGCGTTGAAAACGATAGAGTCAAATTTGTTTCTATCTATTGATTTTAAAGATATCATCCGCGAATTCGCAGCTGAAAAATCAAGACGTAAAGAACTGTGAATAAGAAGTGTTTCAAAAAAGGGTCTTTGTTGAATACCTTATCCATGGCGATGTCGAATTTGTTAATTCCAATATGTATTTCATTAATAACGAACTATATTGTAATAAAGCACTGATGACAATCTTCTTCTTCTTATGTGGCCATAACAACCCGATTACCGGGTTACGGCCTGCCTTAAAACTTCTCTCCAGGCGCCTCTGCATTGCGCGCGCCTTCTCCAGTTGGTCACACCGAGCGAAGACAGGGCTCATACAGCTCCTGGTTGGTGCGGATGATTGATGACAATCACAATCGCATTTAATATAATTTTTCTTTTTTTTTTGCGAAAAAAGGGCGGCAAGTTATGGATTGCCTAGGGGCGGCAAATATTTAAATCCGCCACTGGCTATAAATATAGAAGATTTGAATCGTCGACTCAAAAAGCGTTTCTTTATAAAGATTATTGTATAAAGAAATTGTTGTATTTTTTTAGCATCAAATTTAATTTAATTCGATATACTATATCATATATACATACAAAACTCTTAGAACCGATGGGCTGAAAAACGTTTTCTCGGCATAATTCGATAGTTTTTCGTTTGTTTATAAAAACATCGTAACAATTTTGTCATTTCAAACATTTTTAGAGTTCCCAGCAGCTTAAAAAATTTTTTCACAATCAATTTAATATAATACAATATATCATATGGATTATCACTCAAAAAAATTTACCATATACGGCGTAAATTGTTTGTTTAATATATCAAAACCATTTACGGCAGGAAAATGTTTTTTCGAAATACGTAAGCCGAATTTAATCGAAATCGGCCAAGCCCGGCTTGAACGTTTGCCATTATTTAACAAAAGTTTTCATGTTTTAGGAATCTAATTTTTCAGCTTAAGAACTTGTCATAAATGACATAAGATAAAGGCAGTCGTCAGTTATGTCCAACTGTTCAAAAGCTGTTTTTCTCAAAGAATTTCGTAAACAAAGACTTAAAGATTTTTATAAACCAGTGTCACCAAATACCTTTGTTTTTCAGAAAATGCTTAAGCCACACTTAATTTATTTTTAATAACATTGCATATACCCTTTGTCTCCTACTGTTTTTGATGAGATCATTCCATCTGAGCTTTAATATGGTTTCATATTTTTTTTACAAACATAAGCCAGACAAATCTTGAAACTGCACTTGAGACGCGCTTAACTCCAATCAAGCAATAAGTTTATGCAAAACGCTTTGTCTCCAACTCTATCTTTCGATGATCTCAGCTAACTAAATAATTCTTTTGATTCCATTTCGTATCTGAGTATGCATTGAAATATTAGACTCAAATTTCCATAATTTTGTCATGAATTTAATTTCAACACAATTTTGGAAGTTTACGATTCGAAACAAAATTTGCAGCAATAATAGAAGCTGAAATCGTACTACAACTGGCATTTAGTTTATTTTGTATAAATTTTTTTTGACCTTTTTTTTATTGTTAAACTCATGCGTGGTCTATGATTATTATCTGTTAATCTGTATATAAATTTATATATATCTTTAGTATATATCAAAGTTAATGTTTTTTTGGTAAGCGCTTAAAATTGAATTCAATTAGTTTGCTTATTGAACGTGCCATTTTTGGAGCGGCTGAATGTCGTTGACGCTGTCGCAGTTTCAGCCCACGGCCCCCAGTGTACTGGGTACGGCTCCGGCTCAGTTCCAGCTGCGCCTACGCTATAAACAATTTGCGCCCAGTTTCCAGTTAACGCCTTCTCCTGCCACATTTATTGCCGTTCATATATATATACCTACATATCTTGTATTTCACTTTTTTATGCATTATTTTTTGTTTATTTTTATTATTATTATTTTTAGGCTAACCAAAGTTTCCAGCCACAACAACTGTGCATGACTCAACGGAGAGATTTAAGAGTCTAAGCCAAGTCTACGCTCGCCAAGACTCGTCATCGCCAGCAGCTCTGCTGTCTCTAAAGCCCACACAGAGCGCCAAAAGCTGCTCACGGACTGGTCCGCTGTCGCCGACGCTGCCACAGCTACCGCTCTTGACTTATTTGGCGATGGCGTCACAAGGTGTCGCTGAGAATCCAAACTCAAAGCTGGCGCAATTGCGGGTAAGTTGCTGACTCAGCACATGACACAGTCGTAGACAGGAGCGGAGACACAAAAAATTTAAAAGGGGTTTAGGCGTATTTCTCAATAGAATTTTTAAATTAAAAGCGATTCGAAGATTTAAACTCAAGTTAATCTTTACAAATCTGACCCATTAAAATAAACTATTAAGAAAAGTTTGAACCATATGCTAATTTTGAGACAAATCCGAACACGGACAAACTAGTTGACAGATAGTGCTAATTTGACATAAATAAGGACAGTCCTGCCAACTTTATTTTCAATTAGTTGGGATCTCTCACCAAAGAGAGTGGGCAGTGCGACCTGAAGATCTAGTGTACCGTACTCATTATTTAGCACAAAAGACCATCTGCATTTCTTATGAAGGACAGTATGTCTTTCGTTAGGACTTGATATAACTGGAACGGGCTGATCCATTCAGCTTCCAAATATATGACTCCCCACTCTATTGCTGGACAATCACGCAATATGACTTTGATCGTCTCATAATCTTCAAAACAAAGTCTGCACTCTGAAGAGTTCATTAATTCTTGCCCCTGATTCGGTTCCTTATATATATAAGTTCCTCTAACTCCGGGTGGAGCGTAGGGCCTTATAATTGTTTTTTATAAAGCAGCTCATTTCTAGGAACGCATATGGTACCTAAATAAGTGGTAAACTAAAGTTTCTTTTATTTATTTATATAATCGATAATCGGATAAAATAAAATATAAAGAATTTATAGTCAGAAAAAAAAGGTAGCATTGAGGTTGATTATGTGTAATTCATTTTTTAAATAGAAATTCATTAAAAAAAGTTTGTTTGTTCAATTTTCCATACATATAGTAATATAATCAGCGGTGTTCTAGAAAACGAAAACGAAAAAATGTTGCCCGTTTTCGATTTAGTGTGCCTCCAATTATAGATTATTACTTTTCATATTTCACTTACACTTTGTTAGCACAGCTCTGAATCTTTCAATTACTTAATTAAGCGATATATATTTTGGATTATTGATTAAAATTTTAGGGAGTGTTATTTTTATACCCTGTACTTAAAAGTACTAAGGGTATACTAGATTTGTGCAATGCATGTAACAGACAGAAGGAGGCGCGGCAGACCCCAAGTCCTTTATACAGGGTGCGCCATTTGAATGTGGTCGATGGAAATATTGAATAACTTTGACAGATTTCAACCGATTGACGTCGTCGAACACATTTTGGAAAGGTTATTGCATTACAATTTTAACCATGAATCGATTCACGCCCAAAGAACGCGCGGAAATAGTGACAATGTTCATTAAATGTAATTGCCCGATTTTTGGGAGCGAATTTTAATGACTGATGAGGCCCATTTCACGCTATCTGGCACTGTAAATAAACAAAACTGTCGCATTTGGGGAAAGAAAATCCTCATACTATCCATCAAACTCCACTGCATGATCAGAAAGTGACTGTTTGGGCCGGTGTCTGCTTCAATATTTCCATCGACCACATTCAAATGGCGCACCCTGTACCAAAATGCTTATCATAACCTCGGGGACGAGCCATGTCCGTCCGTCCGTCAGACTAGAAGAGCTACAAGTCCCAAACTTTACCAGCTGGTGCACATATTTCCTCCAATATCTTTCCCCGTTCCCCCGCAGTAGATTTTCGTAGATACAAACTGCGTCAATGTTTAAGTCTACCTAATTATGGTTACAAATAACCTCGAATTACAATTTTTGGTAGGCTGATTCATATGGCTCTAATAAACAAATCTACATCCAAATTTTATCGACGCGAACTCCCCATCCCGCGCAATCGATTTACTGTGTTTTCTCACAAACCCCTGAACAGATCAACTTGAAACTTTCCTCATATACTTTAAATAGCTTCTTAGATGTAACTTTTGAGTGTTATCACAATCCGTACAAATTTTCGGAACTTATAGATATAAATATCGAATTTCACCAATAACAAAATAATTCCAATTGGAAAGTTCTTAGTAGGAATATGCAGATGAAATGTTTTCGAGAGAAAAGGTACAGGGTATTCCACTGTCGGACACCGCCTCGACTGTACCTCATTTTTATTCATATAATCATTTAGAAATTAAGCTAGGACATTCCCCTTTTTATTGTATTTTCATAGCAACTTAATGACTAAGTTCGTGTCACGGTTTTTTCTGGAACGCATCTACCGTGTAATTAGGTTAATTTTCTATTAATTAATATCGTATTTTCGAATTAAAACCATATAAAAACGTTTTGGTTAAATTGAGAGCAACAAATATATGTTAGGGTGTTATGGAGATTTGTTTATAAAAATCCTCAAATATTATTTTTTTTTTTATTATTTATTTATTCTATTAACAATCTATCCAGGGATAATAGGTTAATGATTTGACATAATTAAATTATATAACAGGATTGACTGAATTCAACAAAATCATCCAATATAAAAAAAGTATTTCATTAGTTTAAAACAAAAAATTAAATCTATAAACATATATAAAAGAAATCTTATATTTTACGTGTTAGGGATGTTCTCATGAACGCGTTGAAAAATTTCAAATATGATTTATTATCGTGCGTTAGAGGTGGTCAATACGAAGGATTGTAACCCTATTGCGATGTGTTTATATATATTGGTTCGTGAGATATACGCAGTTTTGTGAATTCGAAATTCGACTATATCCCATTGTAATGCCATACTACTACTACTACTACGGATTCTGGACTCCTAAGTGGAGCATAGAGCCTCTGGTTACATTCATCGTGTTGTCATTATAACGTGAAATTAGCACCTCCAAATTCAATAGTTGTTGGGTACCCCTTGGAGACATGTTTCCATTATTTTTTTGTTCCATGTTATTTTGACATCTTTTATGAGAATCAATGAGTGATGGGTTCAAAGATTCTTTAGTTAGAAGCCGCTCCGCCAAATGGCAATTTGGCTGCCAAAAAGGCATCAGGATTTGTTGTGGACTGCTCTTAGCTTCAGGACTCTTCCTCGACCTTACCGGCTTGGGTGGCCCTACCGATAGCTATGCTACCGCCGGCATCTCTCTTGGATTCATCGCCCCTAATGAGTCCCCTCACCACGACAAGGTGGTAATCCCCGAAAGGAACTTCTTAGCGCTTTAAAATTATTTGTGAATTGTAGACAGTATGGGATCAAAAAAATCTTTGTAGTTCTGTTCTGTGACAGTTCTTATAGTCTCAAAGATCTAGGCGTTCATACAGACAGGGCGAACTTTTCTGTATAAATTTCTTTTGTGCTTCTAAATTAAAATAGTAGCTTCTCAAGGAGATACAGAAACCAAAAACGACATATAGAGGTGAATTTCTGGACTCCCGCGTGACATACATTTACACACACTGTATATACCCCTTATCTTCAGATACAGTGTATAATAAGCTTGCAAAACGCGCGGGCTTATAATAATCGTATGAAAATTTGCTCATTATAATCTTGGGCAACAAGACCCTTTGTGTACACAAAACTAAGCTCAAAATAATGAGTGTTATATCACCAATTACACAATTTTACAAATTTTAACCAGATTTTAATCATTAAGCTAACTAAATATAATCCCACTCTAGTACATAGAAAATTTTTAGCTGACCTACCTTAGCAGCCTGCTCTAGATCCGCCCCTGTGCATAGTTATTGGCTATTACGCACAGGAAGCGTGCCCAGCCTGTAAGCCAACTTATAAATTATTAGTTGCCACTATTAGCCAGCCATGGAGCTGGTCTAAAAACCATTTGGCCTTTTATCTCAACATCGTCGCTAACGTCCACATCATTGCGTTCAATTTCCGTGACAAGCCATAAATGGTTCGGCTAGTTTTTTGGAGTCTAGAGCTGGTCGTGCTTTGCCATTTAGTTGTGCCACATAATATAATATATATGCATAACATATTTTATTTATATCTATGTTATGTAGTTTCCCACCGAAATTAGGCGTGCGCCTAAATGCCAACTAATTAATTTGTCTTTGGTCTCATATTTGGTAGTAAGCCAAACGCCCACGCAGTCGTCATTGAGGGGGGTCATTGAGCATGGGGCTGAAACCAATGAAACTGACGGCAGAAAAGCAACTTTTGTGAATTCTCTATTGAAGTTTTTTAGCTATTGAAGACTTAAATGGAGCTAAATTTAGTAGTAGAGATTGGTGAATCATTTTGTGCAATGCTATACACTCCAAGACTTTCCTTTTAAGGCACTTATTTATCATAAAACACTTTTGTATTTCTTTTCTAGAGAAAAGGTGTTGCTAAAAATAAGTCTTGAAACAGACATTTAATTAATTGCTGTCGTAAAAAAGCTATGCTATTTATAACATATCAAAGAAGTCATAATAAACGTAATTAGTTAGTCAACAACACTAATCAAAAGCCCACACCCTTGGGCTAGAGGGCATCTAGAAAGTTAGTAAGCCAGTTAATATGGGTATAGGTCATAGAAGAGATAATCTGTTCTGGAACCAACGTTAGACTTCGCTAACTTAGCTTAGAATTGCATTATAATAACAATCGAAAAAAAGTAATCAATTTCCTCAACTGGGAATCAAGTCGACACGAAAATTTAGTAAACACTTTACGCTATTATTATATTTGCTTTTGACCTTTGATATATTTCATTCATGCCATGACAACCCGTTCTCGGGTTACGGCCGACCTCAACAGCTCTGGCCAGTCGCCTATGCTTTGCGCGCGCCTTCTCCAATTAGAAATATTAAGGGAGGATAGGCTTTCTTCCACTTGATCTTTCCATCGGAGTCGTGGTCGTCCCCTTCTCTCAAACATATTGATATATTTACTTAATATAATTAGGGTATTGCTATTGCTTCTCACAGTTGAGGTGTGGCAATAATGCACAAAAACTCAGCTGGCTAAAGCGTGAACGCCCTTTTTATTAGTTTATGAGTGACGTTAAGTTTTGCTTCTTTTTGTATTTTGTTTGCATTTAATTTTAAGTTAGAACCGTTCGCTGGGTTTGGAGTTTACTTAGCAATTTAAAAGAAATTATTTTTTATTCAATAACTAAAGAAAATATGAGTGTTTGCAACGCCGCAAAAATCGATTTTTTCAACACTCTCTTTACAACTCGGCAGCTACGATTAGAATTGGTTGTGGGTTGATAAAAACTTGAATTGAGAATTAATAACTCAATCCTTCACATTTTGTTGTTGCAAAAGTGCTCTACTCCTCAACTTCACTGCAACCGTGAATGCCCTAAATTAATAACTATATAAATTATTTTTATTTGTAACTAGTGATCCCGGCAGACGTTGTCCTGCCCAAATTTTTTGAATAAATAAATAAACATCGTAAGTTTCTCTAGTTAGCTTATCTGAAAAAATATAAGCTTTTCAGATTAGTTTGCAGCTAGATTCAAACTTGCATCATTATTAGTCGAATAACACGTTTCACGGGTCTGTCTTTACCGAATTCTTTCACGTTCATTGCGACCTTTACGTTCCTGGGCAGTACGATTAGATTGATAATTAATTTGATTCGTTGTATTTCTTCCAATTGAAATACATAATGCATTGATCGATTAGGAGACGGCATTCTCAATTTATTAGCCATTGCCAAGCATAGATCTTCATTTTGAATTAAAGCTTCATTGTAAACTTCCGGCGTAAATTCCATCACTGGATTACATTTTGCTTTACGTACTCGAAACAAAATATCTTCTGATAAATAATGTTGATATTTTATCCACAATTCAGGTGGATTTGATGGAAAACATGTTGCCAAAATAATCACAAATAGAACACATTTGATATGGATGAGCCGTAATAGCAGCATCTCCTAAAGTTTGATCCCAGTGCAAATAATTTTCCAACAATTTTTGGCATGCATCTCGATACGTTGCACACAATCCGCCATTCACTCAATGACTGAACGATGTTGGACCTCGAACATTGATTAACAACAATACCAGTTTTTGCCATATATTGGCAATATACACACAAAAACCGATATTCACAAAAAAGCGTATATTTCCCGAACTAATACACGAAATAGGCTTAAAACCTACGTATTGACAACCTCTAACATACGCAAAAATCCGATTTGAAATTCATCGACGTGTTCATTAGAACACCCGTAACACGTAAAACATAAGTTTCTTTTATATATATAGATATATAGATACATGCTTTAAAAATATGTCTCACAGAAGAGGGACTTAGAAATATTTTAATCCCAAATTTCAACGCAAAAATAGTTCTAGACGTCTAATTTTAAACGATTTTGTAGAGAGTGCACATATACCAAATTATACCTCAGAGTCTGTGTGTTTGCCACAGCAGCGAGTAGTAAATCTTGGTTTAAATTTCTTTATAATCTAAATTTGACCCAGCAACTACACAAAACACAAAACTTTTCAGAAGTAAAAAAATAGTTCTATAGTTTTGTCTACTTGTTTTCCAACGTTCTTTCATTTCTTTAATTGTAATTTCATATGAGTTTCTTTGTTTGCACAAACAACGTCAAAACATCATTTCCTTTCTATAATATAATTTTCAAAAGTGAAATTACTACCCAAACCATCGTTTTAAACCCATACACGGAAATGGGGTTGTTATTAAGCACGTTAAGGGACATAAATCAAAATAGTTTTAAAACTGTCCCGCGATTTTTACTACTGATTAAGCGGGCGTTACTGTGTGGGCGGAAATAAAGCCATTGGAGCCTTCCTTGTGGGAACACACACAGCTGTAACCTATTCCAACAAACAGCTCTCCACTCGCCCTACACGAACACATGCACATATTCATAAGTAAACAAGTGAACCGGCTGCAGTCACAGCATAACGAATATAATATACTCTATAATCACTTGACTCACTTTAGTCTTATAATGAAATAAATTAATAGGTTGAGTATGATTGATAAATCGCATGTCAACTTTTGTTTTTGATTTGAGGGCTCAGATTTAGATAGGACGGATTTAAGTGGAGGTGTTTAAATGTGTATCTTTTTATACCCTGTACCGTATGGTCCAAGGGTATATTAAGTTTGTGCAAGCCGAAAATGTATGTAACATATAGAAGGAGACGTCGGAGACACCCCAAAGTTACCTAAAATATGATCAGGGTGAATAGAGAAGTCGATATACCCATGTCCGTCTGTCCGTCTGTCCGTCTGTCCGTCTGTCCGTCCGTCTGTCCGTCCGTCCGTCCGTGTGAACGCCTAGATCTCAGAGATGGTAAGAGCTAGAGTTACCAAACTTTCACATTAGATCCCATATTATTCCATAGGAGGCAAGTTTATTTTATTTTTTTGATATCGGGGTTAAATTATATAGCTCCCATGGGGGTGTTTGAGACGACCTCGACAAAAAAAAGCGTTTTAGATGAATAATTCGTTTGTTTATAAAGATATCGTAACCAAATTTGGTATTCGAAAGTTTTTTATAGTTCCCAATCACTGTACCAAATTTGATCAAAATCGGTTGACTATATCATATAGCTCCCATAGGACCGATCGGCCAAAATAACTTTTTTAAAGAAAAGTTCGCTATATTTCGTTTTTTAATTAAGATATCGTAACCAGATTTGGCGTTTGGAAATTTTTTAGACCACTTAAGCAATGTGCCAAATTTGAACAAAATCGGTTGACTATATCATATAGCTCCCATAGGTCCGATCTTCCAAAAAATCGATTTTTTAACAAAATTTGCTGTGTTTCGTTTGTTTGTTAAGATATTGAGACCAAATTTAACATTCTTAAGTTTTTTATAGTTCCTAAGCACTATACTAAATTTAATTCAAATCGGTTGACTAGTTCATATTGCTCCCATAGGACCAATCGGTCCAAAAACACGTTTTTTATACAAAATTCGATGTGTTTCGTTTTTTTGTAAAGATATTTGAACTAAATTCGGCATTCAGATCTTTTTTAAGGTATTTAAGAACTGTGTCAAATTTTATTGAAATCGGTGGAGTATATCATATAGCTCCCATAGGACCGATCGGCCAAAATAACTTTTTTAAAGAAAAATTCGCTATATTTCGTTTTTTAATAAAGATATCGTAACCAGATTTGGCGTTTGGAAATTTTTTAGAGCACTTAAGCAATGTGCCAAATTTGATCGAAATCGGTTGACTATATCATATAGCTCCCATAGGTCCAATCTTCCAAAAAATCGATTTTTTAACAAAATTTGTTGTGTTTCGTTTGTTTGTTAAGATATTGGGACCAAATTTGATATTCGTGAGTTTTTTATAGTTCCTAAGTACTGTACTAAATTTAATCCAAATCGGTTGACTATATCATATAGCTCCCATAGGACCAATCGGTCCAAAAACACGTTTTTTATACAAAATTCGATGTGTTTTGTTTGTTTGTAAAGATATTTGAAATAAATTTGGCATTCATATCTTTTTTAAGGTATTTAAGCACTGTGTCAAATTTTATTGAAATCGGTTGACTATATCATATAGCTCCCATAGGAACGATCGGTCAAAAAACAAATTTTTGTTTAAAAATTCTTCTGTTTTTGGTTTTTTGTGAAGAAATCGGACTTTATTACAAGCTAGTGGTACAGGGTATCCTAAAGTCGTCCGCGCCCGACTTTACGTCCGCCATTTTTGTATATAACAATATATATAGGAAAAATGGAAAGTGCAGGACCATGCTTAACATGGGATTCCAACCGCCAATCTTTGGAATGATAGTCTAGTGCACTGTCTGTCCGTATTTCCTGTTAATCAAAGACTAAAAAACTGGGTTTATAGAATAAATAAATAATTATACCCTGTACCGTATGGTACAAAGCAAGCCGAAAATGTATGTAACATATAGAAGGAAATATAATCAGGGTGACTTGAGAAGTCGATAAACCCATGTCAAAAAAAATTGTTGATTAAAAATTCTTCTGCTTTTGGTTTTTTATGAAGGGAATTATGGGAGAGCTTTCATGACACTTAACTTTATAAATTTATTTAAAAGAAGCTTTTATACATACCTTAGAAAAGTCATATATTAAAAAATGTTTAAAAAAAAGGCGCACAAAAAAAAACAAAACGACGTTGACTGCGACGCCGATGCACGCGGCTTTCTGCCTCAGCAATCACTTGCGTATTGCACACATTTATTTAATTAATTTCATTATTTAATAATATTATATTTATTAAACGCACTTAATAAAATCACAGAACAAAAAAAAATAAAAAAAAAAGGAAACAAAAAGAAACACAGACACACAGACACACACAAACCACGATAAAACCTGCGACGCCGACGCACGCGTTTTGCTGCTGCTGCTGTGACGTCGCGCCTCTAACCGACGTAGCTGCGCAATGCACCGTTTCATTGTCTTTGCACACTTATTTCATTCATTTCTTTATTTATTATTATTATATTTATTAAACGCACTTAATAAAATCACAGAACAAAAAAAAAATTAAAAAAAGAAAGCCAATAACATAAAACAAAAAGAAACACAGACGCACACGGTAAAAACTGCGCCGCCGACGCACGCGTTTTGCTGCTGCTGCGAGCCTCTAACCGACGCAGCTGCATTGGCTTTATAATATATACATAAAAAACACAACAACCTCAATTGTTGTAATGCACACACACATTTAGCATTTTGCTATAAAAATTTTTCACTTTTCCGACACTTTTCCACGAGCTTACACTATTTAAAAACCGCCGCCGCTGATGCACGCGGCTTTCTGCTTCATCAATGACTTGCGGATTTCTCACATTTATTTAATTAATTTTTTTGCATATTACTATTATATTTATTAAACGCACTCAATAAAATCACAGAACAAAAAAAAATTAAAAAAGGTAACCAATAATATGCAACAAAAAGAAACGCAGAAACACACATACGACGATAAACACTGCGACGCCGACGCACGCGTTTTGCTGCTGCTAACCGACGCAGCTGCGCAATGCACCGTTACATTGGCTATGCACACAAAATTCGCAAGAAAAACACAACCTTAATTGTTGCACTTAATGCACATAAACAACACTTAAGCCTTTAACATTTTACTACAAAAATTTTTCACTTTTCCGACGTTTTTCCACGAGTTTTACGCAATTTAAAAACCGCCTATAAAGATCACGTCGCGCGCAACTAAAAGAACAAAGCAAACTGACAATAAGAACTGAGCAGCCGCTTCATCTGCAAGCTGAGAGAGCTAATTTCTAAACTCTCAAATAATTTGAGTCAAATTGTCAAAACAACAACAAAAACCCAATGCAATAGCAATAGGTGCAAGAATAGCTCAGCAAAAGAGACAAGTGCAAATTCGAGATCCTGCTTGCACAACAACAACGCTTGACCAGACAAAACTGCTCTCTGAGCGTTTTGAAGTTTAGGCCAAAGGAAAAACAAAAAAGTGCGCGCTTGTCATAAAAGAAGCTGCTGAGCTAGCAACAACAATGCGAAAGCCGCGCTGCTTTCGCTTTTACGGCAATTCTATTTATAGATTTCGGCTCTTCTTTGCTGTGTTTGCTTCATCCTTCTTTTAACAATTGTTGTTGTTTTTACGCTCAGCTGCAGCTGGAACTAAAACAGTGTTGCTGTGCTGCAGCTAAATTAGAAAATATTTTGTTTCTGAGCGTTTATATTTGGAAACTGCAAATTTGAAACATGAACGAGTTATAACTTTACACATAATCATAACGAAACAATTTTTTTGCATAATGAAAAATAATATTCTAATATTTCAAAAATATAAAAAAAATTTAATAAAATCTTCATAAATGCAAAAAGGGGCCTCGGTGTGCTGGCGGATAGTGCGCTTGCCTACCAAACGAGAGTTCGTGGGATCGTACCCCACTTATATCGAGGCACATGACCTATGGAATAAATCGCTTCCCTCGTAATTTTCTAATTACAAATTCGTGCATTCCACAACCAACTTCGAGAAGATTCGGATATTTTTTACCAAATAAGGATTTTGGTTAGAAAAAAAATATGTTTAATAAGGCTGTCTTTGGGTTTTATAATGGTTTTCAAGCGTTGCCTCATAATTTTCAAGAATCTATTTATCTCCAGGGGGTCAATCTTCTCGAGCTTTGTAGTAACAGATGTTTGTAACGATTCCTTGGTACACAAAAATAATTGCTGAAGACTTTTGAGACATTTTTTTTCAAAGAAATTACGAGGCTTTGTTTTATTTTAAATTTATAATATTACATTATTATTATTTAAAAAAAAAATATTGTTTTCAAACACAAAAAACGGATTTTAAATTTTACAAAATTATACGTTTGAGCTTCTCGGTATAGTTTAGACAAAAAAAAAGTTTATAAAGATATCGTAATTAAATTTTGTATTCGAAAGTTTTTTATAGCTCTCAAGAGCTGTACCAAATTTGATCAAAATCGGTTGACTAAATCATATAGCTCCCATAGGACCGATCGGCCAAAATAACTTTCTTTATACAAAATTTGCTATATTTAATTTTTTAATAAAGATATCGTAACCAGATTTCGCACTCAAAAGCTTTTTAGAGTACCCAAGCATTGTACCAAATTTGATCAAAATCGGTTGACTATATCATATAGCTCCCATATGGCAGATCTTCCAAAAAATCGATTTTTGAACAAAGTTTTTTGTGTTTCGGTTGAGATATTGGAATTAAATTTGTCACTTGCAAGTTTTTTATAGGTCTTAAGCATTGCACCAAATTTTATGAAAATCGGTAGACTATATCATAGTATATATTCCTCCCATAGGAGGAATCGGTAAAAGAAAACAAAAAAAAAATCGGCATTCAGATCTTTTTTAAGGCATTAAAGCACTGTGACAAATTTGATCGAAATCGGTTGACTATATCATATAGCTCCAACAGAAACGATTGGTTTTGCTTAAAAATTCTTCTGTTTTTGGTTTTTTATGAAGAAACCGGATTTTATTGCAAGCTAGTGGTGCAGGATATCCCAAAATCGTCCGCGCCCGACTTTACCTACGCCATTTTTTATCTTTTATGGTGTGTCAAACATGGTTAAAATTTGAAACATTTGGGAGCTATAGTCAAAAACGCTAAAAAATTTATACTGGTATATCACTCCAACTGTTTTAAATTTTTACTCTCATACCTTGCTCCGTGACAAGTTGAAACTCCACACAAAACTTTCATTTTTTTAATAAACCATCCCTTGGTGCAACTTTGATAGGTTAAGCACTTAAGGATTTTTTTTTTCTAAATATGCTTTAAAGTTACGCGTCAAAGTCGTAAAGAAAATGGTATTTCATATAGTAGGCAGATCGAAACGGTTCCTGTTTGTATGGAAGTACAGGAGCTCACATGATCGCTTTGGATCTTATCTCGACCAAAATGCTCGGGAGATGCTACAACCGGACATCGTGTCCCATTCTCTTTCCGCCAGAGCTCTAGCTGTCTTCCTGATACGACGACCGACTTCAGTTTTTTTTTTTTGGGGGAACTACTGACGGGACCAAGGGAACCTAGGAAATTCCCAATCTTAGTCGGACTTTCACAAATTTGTTTTTCATTGATTGGATGATTTTTCCAACACTAACTGGGTCATAGAAATAAGGAATGTTCAAAAAATTTTGATTACTATATAATACTTAATTTTAAAAAATATTTTTGTTAATTTCCGTGAATTACAAGATGGCAGAAATTCCTGGATATTAATAGCGAAGCGTCAAACAGATTCAGATTTATAGGATAATAACCTACACATTACCTTACTAGGTTTCACTCGTACACTTCTAGAAGCTGTCGCATTAATTCAATGTACTCCGCCGTCTACAGTGTAATAGAAAATACCAGGACACGTACGCGCTTAAAACAACAACAACCACAACGACTAGTAAATCCATCAGTCACCGAGTCCGTCAGTATGTCCGCCTCTTTGTCTCACCACTACTCAAATATCTAGCCCCCTCTCACACCTTTGAGCGCGCGTCTTTTGGCGCGTGCAACAAATGCCAAACGCTCACTCTCTCTTTTACGCTCTCTTTTGGCTTTTGCATTTTGTTGTTGCTCTCTGCCATGGCAACGTCATGTGCAACGACGCCATTGATTTTTATTATTGGCATGCAGCAGAAGCAACAACTACAACAACTAGTCCTAAAACAAACAAAGATTTAACTTTAGCTTGGCTTTAACCTTTTGTTAGCCACAAAGTACAAAAGATTTTCAATTTCTTGACGAGAGTGCGCCTAGCCTCTTGGTCATGGCTGGCTCGAAGGACATCAAAGCAGTGACAACAATTGGCAGGACATTAAAGCAACAACAACTAATACTACTAAAAGTATACAAAACAGGAGCATGCCAACAGCTCATTCCAATTACTTTGCCACAGCGGCAACAAAAACAACAACGAAAACAACAGCAACATCGTCGAGCCAGGCCAAAGTTAGCTTTGCTCAGGCGGGGCGTGTGGCGCGTGGTTATATGTATTGGCGGCACGTAAGTGTATATAGAGTGCTGGGATTTGAATGGGAGTTTTATTTTTTTTGGGCAACTTAGTGGTCGGTGGTCAGCTTGCCACAAATAGTTGTACAAACAGAGAGTGAGCGGGCGCGGCACCACCAATCCACTTAATTACCACTCACGGGAAATGGACATGTAAATATTGTCTGCTTAATGTGCTAAGGTTCTGGCACAGTCAGTGAGTACCCCCGTTGGTTTTTAGTTGATGCGTTACTGTCGTGGCTATCGCACTATAGCATGTTGCAGTCGGATAACCATACGTACTATGAGCCAGATGATCATATCGTGCCGCTCAAGCTTAATGAGTCCTGGGCAGCCAGGCGCTTGTTAGAGGCGCTGAGTCATCTGCCACCCACTAGCAGCTCAGCGCCTGTAAGGCAACCTACTGTATTAAGGATTTACGAGTTTTCCCTAAAGTATAAACACTAATTTCTTAATACTTTTTCTTTGCAGATGCGCTTCCAGCAGAAGAACCAACAGGAGCTGGAGCAACGTCGCCGTGAGCTGAACACAGCCAATGAGAATGGCAATAGCCCACACTTATTTGCTGAGGCAGTTCAGCCCAATGCCAGCTCCAATCGTCTTGTTGGCAATGGCAAGGTGCGTCAAATGTTTGACGAACGTCGTCGTGGTGCTGGTATTGACCGCAGTAATCCACTTAAGCCAATAGGCAGCTCCACATCAACAGCAGAGCGCCGCACACCGCCGCGGTCCTGCTGTTACAGGTTCCTCAAACGCTCGCCTAGCTTCCACACGCACACAACAACAAGTACAGCTGACCAAAGGCATGACCACAATGAGTCTGAGTGAGACTTCAACTGCCGCACGACGTGCTGCTAATGACAACAATAATAATCACAAATATAATGCGGCAGGCACAGCTGCCGGTGCTCGCCTGCGTCCGGTTGTGACCAAGAAGTCACCATCGACTGCAACTACAGGTGGTTACTCAGCTCGGTCTGCATCATCGACAACAAGTGGCAAGCAGGCAACACGTCTAACCGCTGGACAACAGCGATCGCCGGCGCACAACGCCCAAACGCCAACTAAAAAGGTAAGAGCCCCAACCTATACAAAATTTGGCAAATTCCCGAAAGTAGTTTAAGGCAGCTAAGCATTTTAGCTTCTGTCTAAGACCATGTCCGTTCATCCACCAACATTTATGAAACATTCTGCCGTACAGACATTTTTAATCACAACCTAATCCGGCGCTTAGTAACCTACGAATTAATATTCAAAATTTTTTTTGTTTTTATATATTTTAGGTCAATGTGCAATCTCCAAGTTCCAAAATTAGAATGGTGGTAAGTAATCCGAAAAGCTCTTTTAATAGTTGAAAGAAACTAAGTTTATGTTTTTCCCGCAGAGCAATCGCGCCGATGTGCCCAAGGCGACCAGCGGTCCACCACCGGAAGGCACTGTGGCATGTCGTCATTGTGGACGCCACTTCAATTCCGATCGCCTGGCCAAGCACGAAGCTGTCTGCCAGCGCACCATGACCACCAAGCGCAAGATTTTCGATGCCTCTAAGATGCGCGTCAAGGGCACCGACGCGGAAAAGTTTACCAAGCCTAAGGGAGGCGTTAAGAGCATACAGTCCTACAGCAGCGCGGCACAAGTGTTGCACCTAAACACAAGTGTTAAGAAAAACAATTGGCGCAAGAAACACGAGGAGTTTATCAGTGCCATACGTGCCGCCAAACAGGTACAGGCACATTTGGCACGCGGTGGAAAACTTAGCGATTTGCCGCCACCACCGCCTTCGGAGAACCCGGACTATATACCAGTGTCCTCATTGCGGACGACGCTTTAATCAAACGGCCGCTGAGCGTCATATACCGCGTTGTGCCACCATGATACATAATAAGCCACGACGCGATCTGCCGCAAGCGAAGAAAGAGAAGAAACGCTAATAGCCCAGTCAAATTAGGGGTTTCACTGCGGAATAAAAGATAATAAGCTGGAAATTGGTAAAAACCTTTGTTTTTTCGCCCTAAATATTGTCTCAAAAGTCACAAATGCTATTGTGTCCGCGTCTTAAGATATTGAAGGTCAAAGGTCACAAAAAACGATTTTTCACGAATATCTCGGTTCCTATTGCTTAAATGATATTTTCTCTTATTATCAAAGTTGTAGAGTATAAAATTCTCTACAACTTTTGTCTAAACTTTTTTTTTATACGATCAACCGTTTTTGACGTAGAGCGCGAAGAGTGCGCAGCGTACAGTCATATGAGCTAATGCAGGGTCAAGCGTGAGTTACGGTTATCAGTACGTTGTATAAAGTCAATTATTGACAAAAAATATAATTATTAAGCAAATGCCCATTATTTCTGTACTTATTATTAATTATTCAACTATCGTATATTATTAATTCTGGATTATCTATTTTAGTTATATTTTAAGTTAAAACGACATTATATATGTTTCCTTTAAAACGTGTAAATTTTTAAATACTTATATAACTGGAAATACTTGTCCCTACCCTATGATCATTTCTATTTATAGCCGGGACGTATGTTCTATTGTATTCAAGGTCACTTTCTCTTTCAAGGGACCACTAAATAAACCTTTACAATTGTCAACACTTCCACCAAGAAGTGTAGCAGCCCGTCAACATATCAATCGTGTCTACTACCAGATTCAAACGTGGCTAGGGAAGAACTTAGAACCTCAAGAATGGGGCTGGAAGCTTGAAAATGAAATCCTGGAGCCCATAACAACGTTATTACCTCCAGCACCAGCCGAACTACTAAACACAATATTTTGCAATTGCAAAAATGGTTGTGGTTCCCGCTGTGGATGCAGAAAATCAGAGCTACTATGTTCTTTAGCTTGTGGCCAGTGCAATGGACAAGCTTGCCTCAACGCTCCACTATATCCAAGTAATCCCGATGAAGAAAGCACATACGATCCTGAAATTCTAGAAGGTTTGGAAATGAATATGACCGATAATGAGGATGTTGACAATGAATTGAATATTTTAGAGCGACAACAAGAAGAAGACGACGAAGAAGAAGATAACTAGCTTCCATTCGCAATTTAATTCGATTCACAAATTATTTCAATATTTAAACTCACATTTTAATAAATGTATAACATGCCATATTTAGTGATAAATAAAGGTATATCTAAAATATATTTCCTTACTGTCTTTTTATTTTAAAATATAATTAAAATAGATAATCCAGAATTAATAATATACTATAGTTGAATAATTAATAATAAGTACAGAAATAATGGGCATTGCTTAATAATTATATTTTTTTGTCAATAATTGACTTTATACAACGTACTGATAACCGTAACTCACGCTTGACCCTGCATTAGCTCATATGACTGTACGCTGCGCACTCTTCGCGCTCTACCTCAAAAACGGTTGATCGTATTTTAAAAAAAAGTTTAGACAAAAGTTGTAGAGAATTTTATACTCTACAACTTTGATAATAAGAGAAAATATCATTTAAGCAATAGGAACCGAGATATTCGCGAAAAATCGTTTTTTGTGACCTTTGACCTTCAATATCTTAAGACGCGGACACAATAGCATTTGTGACTTTTGAGACAATATTTAGGGCGACAAAACAAAGGTTTTTACCAATTTCCAGCTTATTATCTTTCATTCCGCAGTTGACCCCTTTTTTACCTAATTTGACTGGGCTATAAGTTACTAAATAAGATTCGAATTTGGAATGACCTTGGACGTTCATATATTAATTAAATCATGTGATAAAAATAAAGAGTTGATGAATGAGAAACAATTAAACTAATGTACTGCGTGCGTCTTCTTCTTGGGGCTGGATGTTAGTCGGAGAGTATCTCTAGATCTTCAGACACATTTTGCGCTGACTTTTCACGTTTTATGATCTCTTTAACTCTTTCAGCCGCCTCGTGCATCTCCAGGCCCTCTAGCATATAAGCCCAGTTGTCCAGTGTAGCATCATCATCGTCAGAGATCCAATTGGTCAACATCTTAATGCAAGCCACATTGGCTGCTGGATGTTCGCTTTGAAAGAACAGCAGCTCATCATTGGTAAAACCAATTTTTTTGCCCATTTTCATCCAAGGCTCCCCAATCAATGGCACTACTTCCTCGATGTGTGCACGTGTTACCATCAAAGACTTTTCATGCGAATTGTCATCCTCTATAACAGGCTCGGTGTCTTCTACCTTAAGCTCTGCATCAGGCTCATTGTCCTCTACCTCGAGTTCTTGTTCAGGTTCTGGCTCTTGCAGTGCCACTGTTTCCTGCTCTATCTGTTCCGGCGCATCTTTCACTGATAAACCATTGCTATGCTCTGTTGGATTACTGGCTGTTGAACTGACCTGTCTGAGCAGCTCTTTTTCACGTGTTAGCCGCTTACGAACTATTTCCAAATAATCGGATATCTTGCAAGAGGGCTGTGATACAAAGGTAAAGAAATGTGGCGTTTGGCGTGCCAGCAAGCGTAAAGCGCGCCATTCAAATGCAGGATCTATTTTATCGTGAGGGGTTTCCAAGTAGGTTTCCAACTGTGGCAAAAAGTTGCGCTGCTCACTTTTGCAGGCCTGCAAATTATCGGGTGAATAGTTCCACAAACGCGTTAGATTCTCGCTGTAAAAAGTTGATTATAGTTGGGGGATCCCAAATGCAAGATTTACTACTTACTTTCCCAGATAAAATTTGCCATTACGCGAGGCCTCACGTAAGCTGTCGCCTAGTGGACGCCTTGGACGTTTAGCAGGCGGCGGTTTGTTCTCTTCTTCTGCTGGCTCAGGCTCTTCGGGTTTCTTGAATTCCTTGCAGCCTTCGTTCTTCCAATTGTTCCACATTTCCTCGCGCACCAGCATGTGCTGCACGGTACGCGAAAAACGCTTGCCATTAGGTGGTGTCTCCTCCAACAATTTGTATACGCGCGGCTCTGTTTCCTTGATGAAGTCCGACTGTGCGTTGTTAAGTGTGTAGGTATCGCTAAAAGGATAAAATTCATTTGATGAAAAAGCTACTTTACCGGAGCAGCTTACTCACATCTTAAACTTGACGCTGACTTGCAGATACTGAAAGAGTATCAGAAATTGCACCAGCACCGAACGTCGAAAATTGGAATCAGACAGTTGCAATGCAAGCAGCTTGGGATTAGTCAAAAACTTGGCAAAGAAATTGTTGGCTGTGCGTACTGTTTGCATTGCACTTTCATCTACCGCCGCCTCATCTACTTCCATGGCCTGTGGCGCTTCCAGCGCATCTCCATTTTCAGAGCAATTGGGACGCAAGTCTTCTAGCTTAAAGCTGGAGAAGGACTCCAGTATAGTTTCAGCATGCTGTAATGGACATAATATACATTATTATGCTTAAAACAGTTTGCTTATCCACATGCTTACTACTTGAAACATTTTCCACTGCGCCTTGTTATAGCATTGATTGGGATTACGAAAGAAATCTTGCAGCGACCAGAATTTGCAGTAAAGATCATAGTCAATTTTAAGCGGTATATCCTCGGCAGTATCTTCCAGCTCCTTATTATCTATATCATCATGTTCTTTGCTATCCAGCCCGTATTCAGTAAAGTTCTCCAAATTAAACTCCGAAACTATGTTCAAGCCAGAGCGCTCAGAGAATGGAAAAAACTTGGACAGAAACAGCAATATGCGTCCACAAAAAACTGTGTTCTGTGTGCGTGACAAGCGCCGTAAAAGATCATTGCACATGCGTAGTATGTTATTTTTGCAGGAGGCAAAGAATATGTCCTCTTTCCACACCTCAACCAGCTGTTCCACAAACTGAAAGATTTGCTCACACTTATCCAAGGTTATTACATCGAAGGTGTCGCCCAGCAGCACTACAGGTATGGTATTTGATACAATTTCCGCGCGTGTAGCATCTACAGAGAGACGCACAAGTCGTCCAATATGTTCTACATCTCCATTGAGGTGCTTCATTAGAACCTCACGAAAAGCCTGATCCATGGGCGAGCGCTTATCATGCTCGGAATTGGCGTGGAAGCTGTTGTACTCCTTGACTAGCAGCGCCACGGTGTTTTGCTCTATGGACTGATCCATTACTTTCTGTTGTAATTAATATAAATAAATAAAGTTTTGCGGCAAGTGAAAAGTTGCAGACGCGTTTACCTCAAACGCCGATTGCATAGCAAAGAAGCCAGCGGTTCTTTGCTGCACTGCATCTGCCGCGACGACAGTGGGCGTCAAAAGTGTGCTCATTTTTATTTAAATAAACTATATTAATTAATTAATTACAGGTAAAAATTTACAATTACAGCAATATAAACAGAGCCACAGCAAACGAAGTCTATTGTGAATGACAAGGCTAGTGTTGCTAAAAACGCAATAATCGTCGAAGCCAACAAGTACCAATTACTTTATCGATAGCGCAGTAATCGGCAAATAGCAACAAATGTCAGCAATTTATTTTATTTTTTTTGAATGCTATTGAAATGTTGTTGCGGCACAAAATAACATAAATTAATTTTATGTCGGCATGACAACTACAAGGTATGATTTTCTATTTATTATAATAGATGCAACGTCTGATTTATAGGCAGTTGACAGCTATCGAACGCCATTGTAAATAATCGGTGTACGTATCAAATTCAAATTACAAAGCAGCGCATTTGTTTTGCTTTAATAATAATTATCAATTTATTAACTTTCACGGAAAATCGTCAATATTACGTTATTGTTGTTTATTGCAACTTAAAGCTAAATAGAAGCTTAACTGTCGTTTATTTATTGACATTTTTTTTGTATTTGTGATGCTGAAAACGTAAAAATCGCCTGAGCCAACAACCAGCTAGCTTATCGATAACCAAGTAATCTGCAAATTGCAACAAATGTAACCCATTTATTTTAATTTTTTTTTAATGCTATCGAAATGTTGGTGCAGGACAAAATAACATAAATAAATTTTATGTCGGCATGACATATTATTATAGATGCAGCATCTGAAGTATCGGCAGCTGACAGCTATCGACCACCATTTTAAATAATCGGCCGTAAATGTATCAAATTCAAATTACACAACAGCGAATTTGTTTTGCTTTAATAATAATTATCAATTTATTAACTTTCACGGAAAATCCTCAATATTACATTATTGTTGTTTATCGCTACTTAAAGCTAAATAGAAGCTTAATTGTCGTTTATTTATTGCTATTTTTGTTATATTTCGTTAGTTTTTGTTTCGTTAGAGTTATTTGTTTGTTCGTTTCTACTAAAAACTTAATTTTAATTGTTCGCATTCTTGTTTTAAAAAATTATTCATTTCATGCATATCTCTCAATTATTCAACTTTTGTAGGTTCAACATAAACAATAAATTGTTTAATTTTTACTTAGTTACTTAAAAAACAAACGACTAATTGACATAATATAATATTTATTTATAGTTTGTAAATCATATATAATATATATTATAGTAATAGCAACTAGTTTAGGAAGTTTACTAAATCGTTTCAGCAACGTTTTGTTTTCTTTTTTTTCTACAGTACTTTCACACTTGTCCAACTTTTTTACTTTACTACTTAACTAACAATACCAACAGTTTTTTGTTTATTTTTATTTTTAATAACTAATACACAGTTGGGAGTTGGGCCTGAAACATTTGCTAAAACTTCACTCACAAATCAACTAGGAAGAGTTTTTTTCTTTAAGCTTAAATTTAAGATTTTTCTATTACTTTTATACGTTTAATGTATATTCGACGAGGTACAAAGTTATAGTTATGTTTGAAAATTAGATTTTTTGTTGTTGTAAGCATAATGAGGTACATATGTATCAACATCATCTCTACATCTTAATCATCATCAGCATGACAATTTAAATAATATATATTTAGTACTTAGTTTAAATACATACATAGAAATCACGCAAAGAATTGGCGCCATTCATTTGAAAACGCACCAAAAGATTTTTTTGTTTTTTTCGTCTCGTTACTTTTAATATTTTATATAACCTTAATACTTAATACCACAGTCGAAGTATGTATGTACTATTTTGTATGTAAATATATCTATATATTGTTACTGTTACAGCATGCGCTCTATACACTTTATATTTATATTGCTAAAAGTTTGCTAAAAGTTATTATTTGCATCAATTCAGCCTGCCAAATCGCGAGCTTTCGTTGCCAGCGTTTCGCAAGCGTTTTGCGTGCGTTTTGTCGGCGACTAGCGAATTCAGCATTTGTTAAAGTTTGCCAAAAGCAGCAACAATTGAATGGGTCATAGCTCCACATGGCTTAAGGCATCCTCCGTGGCATTCTCATACGAATTGCAGGTCTGCGTAGACATCCACTCAAAGTCTTTAATGGTAGCCTAGGAAACAAAAACATATTAAAAGAATTTATTCAGCAATTTATTTAAGCACTAATATACTTATATATGTATACTTATATGGGCTACTTTGGTTCTCACTTTCGTTGGGATTTTCAAAAAAATAAGTTGATAGCTCTCAATTTCGACTATCCTCCACGGTTTCTTTTCAAACAAACCAAATCATTAAAAAAATCTTTCATTTATGCTTCACCGGCAATAAAGAAATCGGTATAAAACCAGAAGGTTCGTGTACTCGCTAAGCAATATAATTTATTAGTTGGTGAACTCACTATGATAAAATAAAAAAATGGCGAACATTATAACACCCTAAGACAGCCTTTTTAAACATATATTTTTTCTAACCAAAATTCTTATTTGGTAAAAACTATCCGAATCTTTTCGGAATTGGTTGTAGAATGCACGAATTTGTAATTAGAAAATTACGAGGGAAGCTATTTATTCCATAGGATAAGATTCGATAAGAGTAGGGTACGATCCCTCGACCTCTCGTTTGGTAGGCAAGCGCACTATCCGCTAGCCCACCGAGGTCCCTTTTTGCCTTTATGAAGATTTATTAATCTTTTATTATATTTTTGAAATATTGGAATATTATTTTTCCTTATGCACAAAAAATTATTTCGTTATGATAATGTGTAAAGTTATACGTCAATGTTTCAAAATTGCAGTGTCCCAAAAAACAAAATATTTTCTAATTTAGCTGCAGCACAGCAACACTGTTTTATTTCCAGCTGCAGCTGAACGTATAAACAACAACAATTGTTACAGGAAGGATGAAGCAAACACAGCAAAGAAGAGCAGAAATCTAAAAATAGAATTGCTGTAAAAGCGAAAGCAGCGCGGCTTACGCATTGTTGTTGCTAGCTCAGCAGCTTCCTTTATGACAAGCGCTCACTTTTTTGTTTTTGCTTTGGCCTTAACTTCAAAACGCTCAGAGAGCGTTTTTGTCTGGTCAAGCGTTGTTGTTGTGCAAGCAGGATCTCAAATTTGCACTTGTCTCTTTTGCTGAACTATTCTTGTACCTATTGCATTGGTTTTGTTGTTGGTTTGACAATTTGACTCAAATTATTTGAGAGTAGAAATTAGCTCACTCAGCTTGCAGATGAAGCGGCTGCTCAGTTCTTATTGTCAGTTTGATTTGTTCTTTTAGTTGCGCGCGACGCGATCTTTATAGGCGGTTTTTAAATTGTGTAAAACTCGTAGAAAAACGTCGGAAAAGTGAAAAAATGTTTATAGTAAAATGTTAAAGGCTTAAGTGTTGTGTGTTTGCATTATTACAACAATTGAAGTTGTTGTGTTTTTCATGCGAATTTTGTGTGCAAAGCCAAAGTAACGGTGCATTGCGCAGCTGCGTCGGTTAGAGGCGCGACGTCACAGCTGCAGCAGCAAAACGCGTGCGTCGGCGTCGCAGTTTTTATCGTTGTATGCGTGTGCCTGAGTTTCTTTTTGTTTCATATTTTTGGTTTCCTTTGTTTTTTTTTTTTGTTCTGTGATTTTATTAAGTGCGTTTAATAAATATAATAATAAAAATAAAGAAATTAATTAAATAAATGTGAGAAATCCGCAAGTCATTGCTGAAGCAGTAAGCCGAGTGCATCGGCGCCGCAGTTAACGTCGTTTTGTTTTTTTTGTGCGCCTTTTTTTAAAACATTTTTTTTATATGACTTTTCTAAGGTATGTATATGTATTAAAATAAATGTATTTAAATAAATTTATAAAGTAAAATGTGTCACACAAACTCTCTCTCTCTCATATTTTTAATAAGTCAGACGCTTTTTGGATGAAATTAACTCATCACCAAAGACATTTGATTGCCAAATTAAGTTCCTTCATAAAAAACCAAAAACAGAAGAATTTTTAAGCAACACTTTTTTGGACTGATCGTTCCTATGGGACCTATATGATTTAATAAACCGATTTTGATCAAATTTGGTACAGTTCTTGGGCACTCTGAAAATCTTCTGAATGCCAATTTGGTTACGATATCTTTATTAAAAATATTTATTAAATTAAATATAGCAAATTTTGTATAATAAAAATTATTTTTGCCGGTCGCTCTTATGGGTATATTATATAGTCAACCGATTTTGAATAAATTTGGTACAGTGCTTGGGAACTATAAAAAACTTTCGAATGCCAAAAGATGGTTGACATATCTTCATAAGCAAAGGAATTATCCATCTTAAGCTTTTATTTTTTCGAGGTCGTCTGAAACACCCCTATAGGAGCTATATAATTTAACCCACATATCAAATAAAAAAAATAAACTTGTCTCCTATGGAATAATATGGGATCTATTGTGAAAGTCTGGTTACTCTAGCTCTTACCATCTCTTAGATCTAGGCGTTCAAACGGACAGACGGACATGGGTATATCGACTACTCTAGTTACGCTGATCATATTTTAGGTAACTTTGGGGTGTCTCCGACGTTTCCTTCTATATGTTATATACATTTTCGGCTTGCACAAACTTGCAAAATTTAATTAAATACTCAAAAGCGCCCCCAGGTGGTATTAAAAATCAAAAATAGATGAAAAAATTAATTCAAATACACATTTGTCTAGAGAAAAAATCAAGTTTTTTGGCATTATAATGGAAAGTCCAAGTCGATTTTTGAAAATAAATAAATAAATAAATAAATCTTAAAATAAATAAATCTTTCGTCAGTTTTGAAAACAAAAATTAAAAAACTCTCAAAGAGCCCTCTGGCGGCACTCAAAATAAAAAATGGGTGGGAAAATAGATTTCTCGATCCCAAAAAGCTTTGAATAGAGGAAAATGGAGTTGTAAGTCGATTATTGAATATTTTGAAAAAAACCCTATTTTAAAAAAATGGACGACTTGATATTTATTTTGGACCCATAGTTTAAAATGCTTAAAATGACTCAAAGAATTAAAATCGCTGAGAGCCCTAAAGATTTCCTGCCTCATACAAATTGATCCACCATAATGTACATAAAAGATCGATGCTCAATAAAGAAGAATCGATTTTATTGTACGAAAAAAAGAATCGATTAAATTGATTTTAAATCAAATCGATGCCCAGCTCTAGTATAAAACCAGAAGGTTCGTGTACTCGATAAAAAAAATTATTTTTAAATTGTCGCCAGTTGGTGAACTCGCTATGATAAAATAAAAATACAATTCCCTCAAAAAAGTGAGAACCAGAATTAGCCTGTTCATATACTTAATTACCTTGTGCATGGAGTACACAGCCACAACCACTAGCACATGCATAATATTGTGTGAGTTGAGATAAAAGTCCACCAGTCCCGGAAACCACTTCTCCGGTATGCGCATAGCACCAATAGCACCACCCAATATGGATACACCATCCTGTAAACAACAGCCGGGAACAAAATTAATCTACATATTTACTTAATGTATTGTTTAATGTGATTAAGTGAAAACATACACAAACATTCATATCTAAGGACATATATAATAACATTTAGCATATACAAATATTGACTTACAACTTGCACCTGCGAGCAGGCCGGCCAATTTTCATAATTTGTTGTAATAAAAATATTAAACGTTTAATCAAGTAGAGTGCTGCACCATACGCACCTGCAGATAAACATGGGACAAGGCCATATGACTACCTCCCACAAAGCCGCGTATGCGCAGAAAGGTCAGAACGGATCTCATCGAGAAGGGAAGAGCAAAACACAGACGTCTCTGCCAGGGCGAACTGGCGGTAAGAGCCTGTAGAAGATAAATTAGAAGTTAATATTTCACGGGTTGGATATAAGGGGAGTAAAGTAGTGCCTTCACGTCATCATGAAGTGAGCATGTTGCTAAAATTTTTACTACCCCTAAAAGGAGCTCATCTTACTTTGTAGCTAGGTAGATAGGTAGGTTAATGCTTCAGTTGGGACTTAGCGTCACTTAAGCCAAGAACAGGCCCGTTGTGATACCGATAATGGGAGTAAGTGATAGGGATGTAAAATAAACAGGACAAATTAGGGAAATAGGAAAAGTGGAAAGTGCAGGACCATCTTAACGTGGGATTTGAAACCACAACCATTGGGATGAGGTCGCTCATATTATTTTGTAACACGTTACTAAAAAATGAAAGTAATGTCAATTCGTTCTCTAGACATAAGCAAAAAAGCCATTTAAATAAGTCTTCTTCAAACATTTTTTTCCTGAATTTTTCATATTTCAAATTTATGAGTAATGATGATAAAGGGTTTTCCAATAAGAGGTATTTTGATATTCAAAGAAAAATGTCATTTTTTGAGATAAATAATCGGATGTTTATTTAATAATAAAGAGGAAGGTATGCCGATAATAATGAAAAACAACAAATGGCCACCACAACCACGCTTACAGGACCATATCCTTTTCATGAAACTCTCCATAACCAAATTGCAAAGTGGCTGCCCCATGTCCTCGATAGCCTCACGAATTCTATCTTTGAGGTCTTGAATCGACTGTGGGCTGTTGGCGTAGACCTTATCTTTCACGTGGCCCCAAAGGAAGAAGACGCAAGGTGTTAAATCACAGGATCTCGGTGGCACCACTTCGAGAGATAACACGGTCCGGAAACTTTTCCCGTAAAAGAGAGATGTTTTCGTTGCTTGTGTGGCACGTAGCGTCATCTTGTCCAAATTAATACCATCCAACTCCGACCATAAAAAATCATTAATCATCTCTCGATAGCGCAATCCATTCACCGTAACTTTTGATCCAACCTAATTTTCGAAAAAGTAAGGTCCAATGATCCCACCGGACCATAAACCGCACCAAACAGTCACACGATGAGAATGGAGACAATAACTCTTGGGTTTTCCTAGCCCCAGATGCGACAATTTTGAGTCTTGACGTAGCCACCGAGGTGGAAATAGGCCTCATCAGTCAAGATGATTTTCCGATGGAATTCCGGATCATTTTCATGCATTTCAAGGACCCAATCAGCAAAGACACGACGTTGTTGATGATCGGCCAGCTTGAGTTCTTGTGTTAACTGAACTTTATAAGCCTTAAGACCCAAGTCTTTATGGAAAATACGGTGTAATGACGTTTGTGGAATGCCCAATTCCGAGAAATGGTCAAACCTGGGCTTTCTTCAGCACTTTGGGCTACAGCAAAAACATTCCCAACATTCTAACTTGTCCCAACAGCTCGAATTTTTCCACCAAATTCTGTAGGTCTTGTAGGTCCGACAAGGTGCTTCACGACGACCCAAAAATGCTTTAGTTTTGTGCATTTTAATAACTTCAATGCGTTGTAGAAGCGTGTATCGTTCCAATTTTAGTAATGGAGTAGTTTCTACTTGTCAAATGTCAAAGAATAAAAGCTTCAAAAGTGACAGCTACCGAAATACCGGGTGATTCAAAATAACACCTCTTGTTGGAAAACCCTTAACATGATGCAATAGCAAATTCAACAAACCAAATATCATAAAAATCGGTCCAGCCGTTTCTGAGTTACAAATGCTGTATATAATATAATATAAAGATAGGGATAGCTTACCTTATACAAACCCCATAGCGAGAGCAAGCAATAGGAAATAATGATGAACCACTTGAGAATCGGCGTAAAACAGTATGTGGTTGCTGTAACAAGGGGCAGCGCACCTGAAAAAGAGAGAGCGTCGTTAGCGAGCTAGAGAGAGCAAAAAAGAGAGTACTAAACAAAACAAAAGCCTCAAAATGCTGACACCTGAAGAGTCAAGCGATAACCCGCTTAAAAATGCTCCCAACACTGCCAAAAACTTTGCTCCAGTTTAGTATAATCGCGACTATGGCACGAGCAGCAATTATAGCTACCTCGCTGCTGGCGGTGGCTTTCGCCAACGTATTCGAGGAGCTTAATACACCACATGCACATGAGATCATGAGACAGGCCAAATCCGCTGATATGCGTAACTATATGGAACCCGAGGTGCAGCCTTGCGATGACTTCTATAGACACGCCTGCGGCAACTGGGCCAAGATTAATCCAGCGACAGATGATATGCTTACAAATCTATTTAGTCGCATACAGCGTGGATACTTTAGACGCGCACAAAAGCTGCTGGAGCACGCCAAGCTCACCACGGACAGCGTCATGGAATCCAGAGTCAAGTACTTCTATGAATCTTGCCTCAATCGCACGGCGCTAGAGCTGGACTATCGCGCCAAGTTGTTCAGCGTGCTGGATGAGTTTGGCGGCATGCCTGCCTTAAAGGGCAAAGATTGGGATGAATCCAAATTTGATTGGTTGGAAATGATGGCCACTATGCTGCGCAAATATGGCAAGCAGACGCTGCTGGGTGTGAACGTAGCTGCCGATTTGACCAACAGTCAAGTTAGTCGACTTTACTTGGGCCAGCAGGATCAGCTAATTACCAGCCATGCTTTGGCTTACTATGCCAATAGCCAGGTTAAATTGCAGCTGGAACTGCAGCAAATGTTGGGTCTTAGCCCCACAAAGGCCATGAAAACCGCTGCACAAATAATAGATCTGCAATTTAAGCTGGCACGCGGAATAGCCGAACCCTTGGATGGCTTGGGCATGGAGGACAAAACGCGTTTACGCATGCTGGACGAGATGAGTGAAACGTATAGACCTTATCTTAATTTAACCAGCTTTGTCAGCAGCTGGCTGGGCTATGAGTATAGGCTACCAGTTTATGAGTACGTGGAAAGTTATATGTGGAATCTGCGCAAGCTGCTGGAAAAAACACCCAAGCGCGTGCTGGCCAATTATATGCTTAACTCGCTGCTGCAGGAATTCAAAATGGAGACAGCTGCTACCCAAGCACAACAGCGCACCAAGTGTGTGGGCAAGACAGTAGAATATTTTTCGGAGTATGTAGATCGCATGGTCTATCGCTCGCTGGAGTTAGATAGTCCTGGCATACCGGCCAGTTTTAAGGCTTTGTGGCAGCAGCTAAAAGCTGCCTTTGTGGAGCTGCTGAAAGCGCCAGCCACTGACTGGTTGGGTGAGCAGACGCGTATGGCTGCTCTGGTCAAACTCAAGGCCATGAATTATAAAATGCTAGGCGCGGAGCCACGTGATTTTGAAGAGGATTACGGCTCATTGATCATTAGCACCGAAGATTACTTTGAAAATGTACGCCGCATATTGGAGCTGCGTGGTCACAATCTTAGGCAACGACTGCATCAAGCACCCAGCGTGACAATGTACCAGGGCAATGGCTCGCCTGTCTACTCTTCCGAGTTCAATATGGTGCTTATGCCAGCGGCTTTTATGCAGCATCGTTACTTCTGGGATGATGTCTACCCAGCTGCTTTGAAGTACGCCACGGTGGGTTCTGTCATAGCACACGAAATGGCCCATGGCTTTGATGACAATATGCGCAAATACGATGCTCAAGGCAATCTCAAGGACTGGTGGGATCGCAATGCCACCGAGGAGTTCAATAAACGTAAAGAATGCCTGCTGCAGCAATTCAATGAGTTAGAGCATCATGGCTACACTATGCCCAAGTCCAATGCGCAGGGTGAAAACATTGCAGATAATGTTGGCGTACGCATTGCCTATGCCGCCTATATGCGTTGGCTGGAAGCAGAGCCGGAACAGGCCAATGTGACGGAAAGCTTGCCACACATGTCGCAGACGCCGTCGCAGTTATTCTTTTTGGGCTTAGGGCAACTGTGGTGTGCCGATGTGCAGCATGAATGGCGGCAGACCATGGCCATGGGTAATGTACATCCGCCGGAGGAACTGCGTCTCTACGCTATGCTGTCCAATTTTGAAGAATTTGCCAAGACCTATCAATGTCGCATGGGCGCGAAAATGAATCCCAAAGAGAAGTGTGTTATCTTTTAAGCGCCTAGGCCAACTTGGCGTACTTGTAATAAGTTTTATTATATAGTAATTCTAGTTCCTATATACGAGTATATATTTAGTTTGAACTTGCTGTTTGTCAATAAAAACTTCCGTTTTTTGTGCTGCCTTATCTGTCTCAGACCTCATATCAGCTGTTATTTAGTTTCACTCTCAATACTCTTGATTTACTTACCAAAACTTTGGCTCACCCAGATGCCCACCATGTCCAGCTTAAGTAGCGTATAGTAGACATTCTCGCCCTTCTCAATATTCATGAACAGATGATAGACAAAGCTGCCGCACCAAGGCGCTACAGAGCCAAACAGATGACAGAAGGATAGAAATCGATAGCCTCTATCCCAGGGCATAAGTCCAGGCACTATTGCTAAAATATAGATAATAGGTATGGCTGAAAGTAAACAAATAAAAGAGTTGTTCGATTAGTCATCAACATAAGTAAGGATTTTGTTTCTTGTGGACAGCGAAATCTAGAAGTGCCACGCCTCTTTTTGCCCATTGCAAAAATTAAAATACCCTTGACCCTGTTGGTTTAGGCTATAAAAACTGAATCAGACACGTGGCCACTTCACAGAATATTATCCTGTAACCACCTTTCTCCTTCTACGTATCCAGATCACATTTGGACTCCTAGCAAGTGACACTGGTCATGCCGCACTTATATATTTCCTTCCTGGCGTATCGATCTGCTTTAGATCAGATCTTATGATCACGGAACTTTTTCACAACAAGAAGGCTGCCGGAGAACATAGGAGATACTGGTTCTCCCTTCCGGGGCTTCGTGAAGCAAATGGGCTTGTCAAACCTCTGGATACGATCAAGACAAAAGGTCTTGGCAGAGCGGACCTAAAGCTCCTGGTAGCTTACCTATCTGGCCACCAAACTGTTAGATACCATCTACTGAAAATTGGCCCATCGGACTCTTCAGAGGCTCTGTCTAGACGACGATGAAACCACCAGACATATTCTCTGTGACTGCCCAGCGATGGTATGACGGATTAGTCCATTCCCATCTCAGGTCAATACCAACAAAAGACCTACTGCAATTCATGCGGAAAGTCTTTTGCTTTAACTTAAGGGTATGGTACAAAAGACCTTTTGGTCGCAGTGCCCCTCCTCTCTGTAAGGAACCCTTTTAGGAAAAAAAAATCACCTTTCTCAAGAAATATAAATTCAATTCATCGAGTTCTGAATTGTTGGCGAATTCAAAGGAAAAAGCTTCCATGGGTAACATTAGATTCTCCTTCAGGCAAAGGAAAGAAATTATTGAAAATGTGTTCAATGAACAGTCTTGAAACTTGGACAGACCTTCCAATTTGATTCCTTCTTTTTCACGAATACAAAAATAATTAGATTTGGTTCGGAGCTTCTGGAGTTAAATCAAAAATTAACAAATTTGAGCTCCTCTTTGTGCTAGTAAACGGATTCGCCCAAATTAAATGTATAAAAAAAATTGAATTGTGCTTAAAACCAAAATTTTAACTCAATACTTAAGAGTCAGCTCACTTAAATAGATTGCTCTTGGTTTGAGGAAATACTATTAAAACTATGTATCTCTTAGACCCTCGCTCATTCATGAGCTCCGAATGGTTTCTGATTCTCAGAGCTTTTCAAACACCAGCTCATCTCGGTTTTGCGATAACAGTTTGACCTACCCCATCGCCATAGACATTTTATAAACACAACGAGCTGATAAGATGCCCAGAAAGCGGCTAATTTGGGTTTAGTATGACTACAGACGAACTACACGCGTGACCATGTCAAGTTGGTGGTGCAACAATTGGCTGCTTCTGCTGCTGCCGCTCTTCTTGCTCTGCCGGACAACATTAACCTATCCAGCCCAAGATGGCAACACCACTGGGCTGCACCAAGATGATCTAACCACGGATTTTGCCAGACAAATTATGAGACGTGCTAAAACGGCGGATATAACTTCCATGCTTAATACGCGCATACAGCCATGTGATGACTTTTATAGCTATGCCTGTGGCAATTGGCATCGCACTAATCCTGCACAGCTATTCTCCAACATCATGACGGATACGTTCCAGGTGATTGCCAAAGGTTTTGATAGACGCTTGCATAAGCTGTTACAGGCGGGAGAATCCAAGATAGAACTGGAAGCTAAACTGCAGCGTTTCTATCAGTCCTGCAAGCTGGTGCATCGTGATGATGTGCACTATAAGCTGGCACTGGAGAATGTTTATAAGGAGTATGGCGAGCTGCCTGTGCTGGCGGGTGAGCGTTGGCAGGAGCGTGACTTCAGCTGGTGGCGCACCATTGCCAATATACAGAACAAATATGGAAAGCCGATTATACTAGCTGTGGACATAATGAGAGACATAAAGAATAGTACCAAAAATAAAGTCTATGTGGGCCCGCCGGAATACACCAAGAACAGCCATTCGAGTATATTAAATGTGCTAGAAGAAGCCAGCACAGCAGAGGATTTGAAGCGCTATTTTGGACTGGATGCCAAGCTGGCTAAGCAAACTGCTAAGGAGCTGCACAATTTGGAGGAGACTTTAATGAAGGGCGGCTCGGATATGCGTGAAGAAACGCTGCAGGAGTTATTGACACTAAAAAATGTGTCCACATTGGAGTCGGAGTATGCCAACCATATCAATTTTACCGAGTTTCTGCACTTGGTGCTGGATGGCAAAACGCCCGAGCAGATTTACGCCTATGATGAGAAATATCTGGAGGATACTTTTGCCGTGGTAAAGGCCACATCCCCACGCATTTTAGCCAACTATGTGCTATGGCAACTGCTGCAGGAATATCTGGCCGATGCAGCGCCCTCTGACATGCCCAAGTGGTGTATTGAAAAGACCAAAAAATACTTTGGCAAGTATGTGGATCATGCGGTCTATCAACGTTACCGTAGTGAAGCAGCCGAGGCGGAGGTGTTGAGTGTCTGGCAGGAAATTAAGTCCACCTTCCGACACAATTTGGCTGGCGATAAACTAGATTGGATAGCCAATGCCACACGCACCAAGGCCATTGAAAAGTTGGAGCATATGGAGCTGGCCATAAACTCCTATGACGACGAAAACTTTGAGGAGCTCTATGGCGATGTGGAAATAGATCGCATGAACTATGTGGCCAATGTGCAGCATTTGCTCATGGCGCAAAGTAAACGCACCTTACACAAGCTGCACAATGTGCCCACCTCACTGGAGGCCACCGAAATACTTAGCTTTACGCCGGCTTATAACATACTGGAGAACAATATTAAGATACCAGTGGCATTATTGCAACCGCGCTACTTCTGGGATGCCAACTATCCACAAGCTTTAAAATATGCCACCTTGGGCTATCTCATAGCTCATGAGATGATACACGGCTTCGATGATGACGGCCGGAATTATGATGAGTTTGGTAACTATGCACCTTGGTGGGACACTAAGTCGCAGTACCATTTCGAGGAGCGACGTAAATGCTTTCAGGCACAATATCATGCTTATAAATATGGCGGCTCCAAGCTGCCGGAGAGCAAGCTGCAATCGGAGAATATAGCAGATAATGGCGGTGTCAAACTGGCCTATTTGGCTTATCAGAGCTGGCTACAAAAGCAGCTGCCTACGGAAATTGAAAAACAGGAGACGTTGGAGGGACTGCATCTAAACAATCGTCAGCTTTTCTTTGTGGCATTTGCACAACTCTGGTGTGACGATGTGCAGGTGCTGTTCAAGTCTTCGGTAGCCTCTGCAGATACGCATGCACCAGGCATGTATCGTGTTATTGGCTCGCTTTCCAATTTCCAGGAGTTCTCTTGGGTCTTTAATTGTCGACAGGATGCAGTTATGGATCCGGAATACAAATGTAACATCTATTAAAACTTTACTTTTCAACAATACTTAATGCTAAGCCTTGCTCTATTTTGAATAAACTTTGAAATCAATTGACTCAGATTGAATGTCTTATAAAATAGATTTTTTAGGGAAAAGAGTTGTTTGGGTTGGCCAGCCTTCTAGAGAAGCCACTGGAAATATTTCTACTTGGTACCAGGTGGACCCGGCGAGAGGAAAGGGGGGACTCCCCTATGGCCCGGATTTTTTTAAAAGGGTTCGGTATAATTACTATCGTGATGCTAGCTAAAAGTGTAAAAGAGGAGCCGGTATATTTTTCCCTCGTGCTCGGATTTGCTCTTTACGGCCCTGGTACCAGGTGTTGTTAATTTCCAGCGGGAATTTTGCCGTGATAAGAGTTGAGAATGGTCTCGAATAGTCAAGTTATCGTACAAATCAAAAAACTAGGTTCCATTCTTATCGTCTTGTCTGATTTATTGACTATGGAATACTTGAAATCAAAACTGCTTTTTGGAATATTGTAAAGAAAACATTCAGACATTTGAGAATGCCAAATTCTACTCTAGACCTTAAATAAAAATATATCATAAAAGTCTGATCCGGTCAAGAATAGGATTCGCAATTCTCTTAGATTGTTCACCAGTACCTTAGCCACTTAAAGCATAATCTTGATTTGATTATTAAAATTTTTTTGAATTGTAAACAATTATTTATTTATTTATTTGTAAGAAAATATTTTAAAAATTGTGCACTGCCTTCTTTTGAGTTAAAAGCAAACGACTCCAGGACTATTCTAAATTTATAGCATACAGTTGACACCGCTTGGAGGGATTCATGGTGGTGTCTGCCGCACAGTGAAAATCGCGTGCAAAAGCATGAAAGTTCGATAGTGATCCAATAACACGAAACACATTCGGCGTGTGCGTGTCCAGCAAGGACACCTTGTCCTTAAAATGTTCGTTTACATCATTGCACCAAAATTGCGCAAAGCTTATGAAAAATAGTTGCTGTGGTGTGTGACGCAGATTGGGCAAAGTCTCCGTGCGCATGGCACCAGTGGACAGCTGCTTGAGATAATTGGAGTAGGCACTATAGGCCAGCTGTACGGCTGCATTGTCTGCTATATTCTCTGACTGCAACTCGCTCTCAGCCAGATACTTGCCGCCATAGCGAAAACGTCCATACTGCCGTTTAAAGCACGCCTTGCGTTTTTGGTATTCGTCAGTGGATTGCTCATCCCACCAGCTGGTTTGATTGCCATGTACATCATAGTTGCGACCCACGTCATCAAAGCCGTGTACCAGCTCGTGAGCCAGCAGATAGCCCAAAGTGCCATACTTTAAAGCGCGCGGATAGAAGCGGGACCACAGGAAATTAGGCTGCAATAGCGCCACGGGCAGACGCACCAGATTCTCAGCAGCTATATAGGCGGGAGATAGCGAGACTTGAGCGGAAGAGGCTAGGTTGACGGCATCGGCATAAAGACTTTCCAAGCGCCGCTTATTGTCATGGTGAAGCACTGCGCGCAGATTGGTCATATAGTCGTGGGGCGCTATATGTAGCTCCTCATAAAGCTGGCTAAAGTTTAAGTCCATATAGCCATTGATAGCTAGGCGAGTAGCATTAAGCTTTTCAAGCGCTTGCCTGCGCGTCATGATCGTAATCCAATCCGCATTGGAGCTTTCAAGCGTGTCCTTGAAACTGAGCTTAATTTGCTGCCAGACCTGGTCAATATCGTAAAGCGTAGCGGCATCACTGTAACGCTTATAGACCATGTGATCCAATAGCTCGGGAAATAAATGACGCACATTGGCCAGGCACTGCTCCACGACGTTGGCCGTGCGTTCATAGTAGAAGCGCTGCAGCAGCTGCATGAATATATAGTTGGCCAGCACACGCGGTTGCGTGCTCTTAACCACTAACAAAAGATTCGCCTGGTATCCCGGAACATACTCGTAGAGAGTGTCATTGGGCACATGACCCAGCACTAGATCCACATAGTGCGTCAGATTATAGGCAGGCGCATAGGCAGCTGCCAGCTCAGCAGGCGTTCTGGCTACAGTCAAGGTGCTTAGTGGTTTACCCAGGCGCTGATCGACCAAACTTCTGGCCAAATTTATTTCCAGCTCCAGTATTTCACGCGCCGTGCGTGCAGCTTGCTCCGATTCCGCGCCCAAATGCTGCTCCAGCTGTGTGGCTATATTACGCGCATAGGCGTCTCTATAGTACTTGGCCACCTCGCTACTATACAGCGACTTGGACTCCAGACCCAGCTGCTGCGGTTGACCCACATAAACACGATTTCTGGTTTTATTATGCAAATCCGGTGACACATCCAAACGTAAGAGAATATCAAAACCATATTTCTGCTTGATACGTGCTATGGTAGTCAACCAGTTAAACTCATCGGCGGGCCACTCCTGTCCGGGCAGCATGAGCAGCGGCATGTGTCCAAATTCGGCCACAATCTCCTGCAAGTGTAAACGGTACAGTGGCGTGCTGGTAGCACGGAAGTGCAAACAAGACTCGTAGTATCTCTTCAACTTGAGCACTGGTGCATCATCGCTGCTTGGATCAGCCGCTTCCTCCAGCATGCGCAGCTGTTTATGTCTATAGGCATTGGCCAACAGCTGATAGTAGTTAGTCTCACGCGGTTGCATAGCTTCCGCGGGATTAATCTTGGCCCAATTACCACAAGTATATTGGAAAAAATTATCGCAGGCCTCCAGCTCCGGCTGCATATAGTTGCCCATTTCGGCCGCCTTGGCCAAACGCATAACACGCTGCACATAAACACTATCATTGTTTTGCACTATGAGCTGCTCCTGCAGCTGAATATGTATGTCAGGCTGATTGAACGCATTGTGGACAGAGAACCATGTCGTGAGCACAATTAAAACTAACGTGCGTTTCATGGTGAACATTTCCACGCGACTAAAGAAGCGTCTTCGCACTTCCGAGAGCGGCGGTTGTAGAGCGGCAAATGCTTGGGTTGCCTTATCAGTTTACATGGAGGGTCGTTAGTCTGATTGGGTTAGGACGGCCGAACTCGAAGATACAGCAGCGTGATGATTGGTGATGCGTGCGTGAACTTAAACGGACGAGTACGTGATGGAAACTGCCACATGTGGTCAGTTTGCTTTAGTGTGTGAGGGTGCTGGACATGAAATTGAATTAATAAAACCAACAGTGGGAGACCCAACATGATGTGAATTTGTCCTAAATTGCATTACTTGGAGGGTTCTAGCAAGCGAATGAGTTCTAGAGGGAGTGGAAAATAAGCAGATGTTAACACTTTTTGTTTGCGAATAAATCCGCTTCGAATGACCGGGGAGAAGTTGTATACAAGCGACATCCAAATATCTCAACGCAGCGAAATAGAATACTTGGGCCTAGAAGGTTTGTCTAGCAATTAGCACTCAATTTACAAAGTCAGAACTTACTCGTTTATCAGACTGGTCTCTGTACAGGGCTAGCCAACTGGTTTGGACATACATATTTTGGAGAGATTCAAGTCATTGTCCATTGGAGAATTGTAGTTTCCTACTATGCTCGACACATTATTTTTGGAGATTGCATCAAATTCCGTAAGAGAAGAGATTCCCCGGTTCCTAACTTGTGTAATTACCTAAAGCTTTATATGGCATAAATTATTAAGCTTAACAAGGTGTTGGTAAAACCTCCGATCCGGGGGTTTTCTCTTGAATGCGACTTTTTAGTGGCTCTTCTTAATTTTTGGTTAAAACTATAGTTTCTCATCTATTTAAAATTAAAAATGTCATGGATGGATAAGTTATATTAAATGAAAGATCTGTGTTAACTTTTAACTAGGGGGAACGATTCACCAAATGCCGAGTATCAGTTACAAGGAACTGCGGATAAAAATGACGCAGTTCGATTTATAAATAAAATTCTTGTATAGAGTCTGTGGGTTCCTGCTCGTGTCCTTTTAGTTGTTATCGACATTTTTTTAAAAGTATAAAAAAGTTAAATAAAAAAAAACAGCCCCAACTACAATATATAAAAAAAATATAATATATATTATAATATTAGTAGGCCCGCAAGACGTTGTCCTTGCGATTACGCTTCTATCTGCACTTAATGTTCAATTGCCGGCGTTGGACAATTTTCTACTAAGCTATTTTCACGATATTCACAAAAATGCGTATATCTCACGAACCGATACATACAATTACATATAAATATGCTTAAAACCTCCGTATTGACAACTTCTAATACACGCAAAAATCAGATTTGAAATTCATCGACGCGTTCATGAGAACACCCGTAACACGTAAAATATAAGTTTCTTTCAGAATTTCATTGATATCCAAAACCGTTTTTGTTTTATTTTAAAAAACTTTTTTAGCGTTCTTATTGAAAAACCCTTTATTTTATTTATTTATGTATATTATTTATTTATGTATATAATCTAAAGAATCTGCTTATTGTGGATTGTAGCTCTTTCTCTTTACTCGAGAGATATCCAAAGCCATGGAATGACACCTTATATAACTTTCCCCTAGGATTCGCAAGAAATTCTTAATTTCTTTAGTGTTTTATACTCATTCAGGCTATTTGTTATAATTATTTATAAAATGGTTTTTTGCCAGTTTGACTTATTTCGGTTACTATATAAATTATAAATTAATACCTTATCGATACAAATATTACTCAAAAGACTGATACGGGTATGGTGCTACAAATCTGTATCTTTTAGTCAGAAGTCTCTAAAAATAAACCCGGCATAAACTATGTCAGTAAAATAATAATAGTTATTAATAGAAAAGCCTTTGAGAATAAATATTTGCCAATCAAACAAGCCACCCCCTTCGAAACGCACAAAGTGTAAATTCAAAGTAATTAAAAATCAATATAGAAAATGTTGTAGCTATCAAAGGATTAAATTTATGAAAATGATAGTTTAGCTGGCTACTGCAGCTTTGAATAAATTATAGTGATGGCATCAAGAGAATACATCGTAAATACGTTCGTCCTTTAAAAGGTAAAAGGTAAAGAAATAAAAATAAACTTTAAGACCAACAACTTTGCCAGGAAATGTGTCTGCTGCTCAGAACTTGTCCTTGTCCCTTGCCCGCGACTTTTCCGGCAAGGACATTTGTGGTTTTTTGATTAGCATTGATATAAAAATAAACTGTCAGAAAGCTTATGGCAAATAATTTACCTTGATGTTAAATTAATTATTCTAAAAACATGAGTAAAGAAAAAATATTTTTGGTCGGAATTAATTTTTAAAATTTTCTGAATAACGGTATGGATTCTGCTTTCACAGGCAAAAGATTTTCAACCTTCTATTCAGATTGTCTTAATCCATATTTCAAAAGCTCTAGATTTAATACACACAATAATGAATTATTTCCAATAGCTTCAATATAAATAAAATATTTTTTTTGTAATCTATGAAAACTGTAACATTCAATTGTTTCATTTATATACCTATATATATAGGGATTTTCAATAGGGACGCTACTAAAGTAGACCGATAGGGACAGCAAACGACGTCATATTTTTCCCTGCTCTCTTGACATTTCTCTTCAGTAAGGTTTGCCATTTCATCACGGAAAGATATACGATCCAACAATGAGTCGAAATTATTAAAATTTATTACCGAAATTTGGAGTCAGTAACTTTAAAAGCGCTACGTCCAATTTATGGTCGTCATAATTGCCCTGCCAGATCAACAATTGAGCGTCTAGTGGAAAATGTACAAAATGTTCCCGTACCAGTGAAACAAAAAAGTGCCCGTAGTGTCGAGAATATAGCTCAATTGAGGAGGACCCAAATCAGTCTCTCACACGACACGTCGTTCTAAAGCGATGGGCATCTCTGTGACGTCGTTGTGGCGAATTTTGCGAAAAGATCTTGGCCTACATCCTTACAAGATTAAATTGACGCAAGAACTGAAGACGCTTGACCACCAGAAGCGTCGTATGTTCGTGAATTGGGCTAAGCAACAACTAGAAAATTATCAGGATTTACATCGAAAAATCATCTTCAGCGATGAGGCTCATTTCTGGCTGAATGGCTTCGTCAATAAGCAAAATATGCGTTATTGGTCAGGCAGCAATCCTCACGTACTCTATGAGTCATCATTGCATCCCGAAAAAAATTACGGTTTGGTGCGGTTTATGGGCCGGCGTCGTCATTAAGCCGTACCTCTTCCGTGATGATCAAGACCGGCACGTTACTCTGAATGGGAATCGCTATCGCTCAATGATAACCGAATATTTTTGGTCCGAATCGGATGATATGGACTTGGACAATATGTGGTTTCAACAGAACGGCGCCACAAGCCACACAGCGAATGTCATAATCGATTTATTGAAAACCAAGTTTGGTGAACGTTTTATCTCACGAAGTGGCCCACTCAATTGGACTGGCCTCGGTCGTGCGATTTGACGCCGTTAGACTATTTCCTGTGGGGCTACGTCAAGTCTATGGTCTATGCCATCAAACCAGCGACGATTGATGAACTTCGTACGAATATCGAACATGAAATTGGATCAGTATCGGCCGATTTTTGTTTGAAAACCGTCGAAAATTGGGTTCCGCCACTGGACTTCTGCAAGCGTGCCCGTGGTGGCCATGCAAAAGAAATCGAGTTCCATACATAATGGCATCAAATGTGTGAAAGTTCAAAGGAATAAACAATTTCATTGATATCCAAACCCGTTTCTATTTTACTTAAAAAACTACTTTTGTATATGTAAATATCAAATATATTAAGAGCTAAAACACAATAATCGAAGCTTTTTGAAGGCTTCAAAAGACTTTACGTAACATCAAAAATTATTCTTGACAAAAAACTTTTTAGGGCCTAAGTCGGCGATAGTTCTCGGAAAGGCTTTAGTCTTTGATTGTTCTTTTCATGACTGAAATCATTGTACCAGGTACTTTGTCAAGGTCAAGTCAAGGTGGGACGACTCATGCATGTCTTCTTTTGGTAAAATTCTTTGTGCAAAAATGTTCACGTGGTAATTGCATATTTCTGCCGATATTAGTGTCTGTTTTGAACATTGGCGGATCCACAGGTGGTTGTCGTGTCCAGACCACCCCAAAAATCGGAAAAATGGTTAGACAGTAGACAGACAAGGCAACCCATGCAACGTTTAGAAATCTAAAGAATTCTTATAAAGTCTACCACATTTAAAGTTGCTGTTTGATTTATTGTCATCTCTTAATAGTATGCCTTAACAAATCCAAAATTAGATTTTCCCTGACAAATAGCGTTGATGTAATGTCCATTGTACATTACATCATTACTAAACAGATAAACAAATGATTCATTAATTAATTTTCATAAAACACCCTGGAATATCAAATGCAAGTCACGAACCCACCTCTAACCACTGAACACAATAAACCGCCCATTGAGCAACCCTCATCATGCTCATGCCTTCTTGCGCTGCTTGCTACTAACGCTCAAGAGATAACCCAGAGGTCAGACTGAGCTTTGGCAGAGTGCTTTATATAGAGAGCTCTATCTATAGCTGAGCACTAAGCACTAACTAAGAGCGCTTTAATCATGAGCTATAAGTGCAGATGATTCGTTTAGAGACCCAAAGAGCTCAGTTGCTTATTTTAAGCGTGACGAGAAACAACGCAGAAAAATGCATCCGATGCGGCATGTTGCACGTCATTTACTACAGCTTTATGTGTTGGCTGTGGCACTGCAGGTGGGTCTGGAAGCTGCACCCTCCCCTCCTGGCGAACGCATTGAAGACAGCCAAATGGATGCCAGTTATATAGAAAGTGTTATGCGCATGGCCAAGGCGGCAGATATAGGCAACTATATGAACGAGAGCATCAATCCGTGCGATAATTTCTACAACTTTGCTTGCGGCAATTGGGCGCGTATTAATCCAGCGAATTCCGTAAATGAAATCACCACGGGGCTCTTTGAGCGTTTGTCCAAAGCGCTAAATCGTAAAGTTACACATATGCTGAAAAGCACGTTGGATCCGGTGGACACGCCGGAGGATATGCAAGTTAAGCGTTTTTTCAAATCCTGCATGCGTATAAGGGAGATTAAGGACTATCAGCAAAAGCTGCAGCAGCTTATAGGCGAATTTGGTGAAATGCCTGCGCTGGCTGGCGACAAATGGCAGGAGTCCAGCTTTGACTGGCTGGAAACCACGGCGCGCATTGCAAATCGTTATGCCATTATGCCTATTATAGGCGTGGAGGTGCTTAAAGATTTTGCAAACAATCTGGTGAATGTGGCGTACATTGGTCAGCAAGATTTTTCGCTGGAAAGTCGTGGCATGTATTTGGATGACCACACTGCCATCTATCGGGAAGCTTATCGCACTCAGATAGCCAAGACGCTCAAATTTTTGGGTCTAAGCAACAAGCTAGCGCGTGATACCTCCGTTGAACTGGTCAAATTTGAGGTGGATCTGGCACGTGGTCTAATGGACGAGAGCAAAGATGTGGATGTGGGTGAGATGTCGGATCTTACTACCGTGGCGGACATGCAGCGGCGCTATGCGCCCACATTGGACATAGAACGTCTGGTTAACATATCGCTGGGTGAGCAGGTAACCGATTCCGTCTACGAGTTCAATGAACAATATCAGCTGAATCTGATGAAGGTGCTGAAGCGCACAAAGCCACGCATAGTGGCTAACTACATCTTTTATAGGCTTATCGATGAATTTCACTACGATTTGGATAAAAAACCAGCCAAGCTGGAATCCGACTGCATAGATACGACCAAAAAGTATTTTGCGAAGGTATTGGACAACATGATCTATAGACGTTATAATACCAATGCCACCGCCAATGATATAGAGCTCATTTGGCATCAGCTTAAGTCCACATTCAAAAACACGTTGGAGTCGGGTGATCTAAGTTGGATGTCCAACAAAACACGCCATTACGCTGTGGACAAGCTAAATGCCATGACTTTGCAGATAAATTCGTATGTGGAAACTAACTTCACCGAGGAGTTTGCAGGCCTGGATCTGCAGGACTACGATTATGTAGAGAATATACGGAATTGCAGAATTAATACCGCGCGCAGTATGCGTGAGGAGCTGCATAAGCCTGCCAAGCCGCTGGAGGCGGGTGAGCTGCTCAGCTATACGCCAGCTAATATACTCGTAGAGAACACCATCAAGGTACCTGTGGCGCTGCTGCAACCCTACTATTTCTGGGCTACTAGCTATCCCAATGCCATCAAATTTGGCACGCTGGCTTCATTATTTGGACATGAGCTTATACACGGCTTTGATGATACCGGACGCAAGTTTGATATAAACGGTAATATGAATGATTGGTTTGAAGATGAGTCCACAGAACGCTTTCAAGAGCGGCAACAGTGCTTTACCAGGCAGTATAGCAAATATGTATACAATGGACGCAATCTGCCGGAATCCGAGTCACAATCGGAGAACATTGCGGACAATGGTGGAATGCGTCTGGCCTATGCAGCCTATCTCAATTGGTATGAAGATGCAGTGCGCAGTGGACAGACCATCAAAGAGACCTTACCCACATTGGACTACACCGCCAAGCAGCTGTTTTTTATCAGCTATGCACAAATTTGGTGCAATGATGCGCATCCCAGAGTGCGCAATTTGCAGACATCTACGGATCAGCATGTGCCGGGACAATTTAGAGTAATCGGTCCTTTGTCTAATTTTAAGAAGTTTGCCAAAGAGTTTAACTGTGCACAGGGCACCAAAATGAATCCCATAGCCAAATGTGAAATATATTAATGATATTGAATAAAAGCTGTATTAGCCTATAAAATAAGTGAAGACTGTGTGATAAATCTTTTGGAATCCGAGAAACAAATAGCAGCCAATCAATCAATATTTGTTCTTAATCTTGAAAAAATGGGTTAAACGCTGGCTCTCTTGTTAATACTCTGCAATGACGAGAGCATATTATATTTGTGAAAAGGCAGCAAGAGATCTGAAGGATGTTATAAAAAATAATTTCAAATGGAAAAAGGTGAGTAATTCCAAATAAAAGGGGAACTCTAAAGCACTCCTATTTTGCTTATTATGAACTATCTCAGTAAAATAATAAAAGTTATTAATAGGAAAGCCTTTGAGAATAAATATTTGCCAATCAAACAAGCCACCACCCCCGCAAGTGTAAATTCAAATTAATTAAAAATCAATATACCAAAGGTTGCGGCTATCAAATGACAAAATTTATGAAAATGAAAATTTAGCTGGCCAGTAAAACTTGGAATAAATTATGGTAATGTCATTCAAACATATTCGGTAGTCATTTAAAAGGTAAAGTGTATAGGAAATGCTTCTGTTGTACAGAGCCTGTACGAGTCTGTTCCGTCAAGAACTTTTGAGGCTCTTTGATTAGGATCGATATTTTAACTTATAAAAAAAAACTGTCAGAAAGATGTTTCTTTTTTTCTTTTGATAAAAGAAACTTATGTTTTACGTGTTACGGATGTTCTCATGAACGCGTCGATGAATTTTTAAATCTGCTTTTTGCGTGTGTTAGAGGTTGTCAATACGGAGGTTTTAAGCCAATTTTCAAATCGTTTGTGTGTATTGGATGGAGATATACCCATTTTTGAAAATATCGTGAATTTAACATAGTAGGAAATTAAGTGCAGAAAGAAGCGTAGTCGCAAAGGGGTTAAATGTAGTTTCTGTGGGGCATGAAGTTATTAAAGATGCGAGCTTTCTTAAGAATACTTGAGTTCGTCCATACGGCTTTTTAGAGAGTCTTGAAACAGTCATGACAAATACTAAATGAATGCCCATTATTATGAATAATTTTCAATAGCTTAATTAAAGTAATTGTATTTATTATAAATACATTTTTTTTAAGTCCCTCAATTGTTACTATTCAAATGTATTTAATAAATACTATTTATATACATATATAAAATATATTAAGAGCTAAAACTAATCAATATTCGGAGCTTTTTGACGCCTTCAAAAGCCTTTTCGTAAAATCAAAAAATATTCTTGACAAAAAAACTTATTGGGGCCCAAGTCTATGCTGTAGGGAAGATAATTAATATTCCAATGTTTCAGAGCGGATCTACTCTGCTTTGGAGCTAACATACATTATTTTTCGGTGATTGCTTTTTCTACATTCTCTTGCAAAAATTTGCATCCAATGGTAACAAATCTTCTTGATCTTCAAATATTCTTGTTGGATGCACTGATATTAAAAACAAACAGAATTTTGTGACGCGAAAGTAGCAGCATAAAAATTGTAAAAATTTCTGGAGATGATAGACTGCTTTTGAAAGAAAAAAAATTGTTCGATACTAAAGAACAAAATCTCATTTTTAAATATTTAATAAATTTAGAAATAGAATTTTTGAGTCTCATTTTAAAAGAAATGTTTTCTTTTGTTATTTCTAGCATAGAAGAACTAATTTAAAAAGTATAAAGTATTGAAGATAAACTTTAAGCCTAAAAAAATTCTAAAATCGTAAACAAAAAAATGTGCTACAGTTGAGACGGTGCACGACAGTGGAATACCCTGTACTTTTTCTCTAGAAAACATTTTTCTGCATATTTCTACTAAAAACTTTCCAATTCAAATTAATTTTTCTTAAAATTCGATATTTATACCTAAGTTCCGTAAATTTTTACCAATTGTGATGAAACTCGAAAGTTACATCAAGAAAGCTATTTAAACTATATGGGGTAATTCTCAAGTTGATCTGTTAGGGGTGTGGGAGAAAACACGGTAAATCGATTGCGGGGGGTGGGGGACCCGCATCGATAAAATTTGGATGTGGATTTGTTCATTAGAGCCAGCTTACCAAAAATTCTGATTCGGGGCCACTTGTAATAATAATTAGGTAGAGTCAAATATTGACGCAGTTTGTAAATTTTTGACTATAGCTTTTGCAGTATTTGTCCGATTTGGTTCATTTTTGACACGCAGATGCGCGAAACCATAAAACATCATTCTATTAAATTTCAGATGAAAACATTAAACGGCTAAAATCTACTGGGGGGAACGGGTGAAGATATTGACATGATTCAACAAACTACATCTTCTGAGGAGATATGCGCACCAGTTGGTAAAGTTTGGTGTTTCTAGCTCTTCCACTTTCCGAGATCTACATAGGCGTTCATTAGGACGGAAGGACGGACGGACATGTCTCAATCACTACCCGAGGTTATGATAAGCATTTTGGTATAAAGGATTTAGGGTTTGCCACGCCTCCTTCTGTCCGTTACATACATTGCACAAATCTAGTATACCCTTTGTACTTTTTAGTACAGTTTATAATGATTGACGATAATTTTCATTCATCATTCATTTTGAATTTTGGACAATCTTAAAAATAAGATATTTGTAATTTCTTTCATTTCTAGAGAAGAGAAACTCCTTTTGAGAGAGAAACATTTTTTCGATGCCAAATACCAAAATCTAATTTATTAGTATTTAACAAATTTGGAATTAAGATTTTTGTGTCTCATTTTAAAAGATGTTTTTTTTTTTGTTATTTCTAGGATAGAAGAACTAATTTAAAGAGTAAAAAGTATTGAAGATAAAACTCAAAAAATCCTAAAATCGTAAACAAAATTATACGATTGCATTCTAAACCATCTTAATTTAAATATTTCACTATTCATTTAAGAGAAAATGCTAAAAAATGCAACCGATTTTAATTATTATTATTAATTTTGTAATTATTGGTAATTGCATCGGAATTTTCGGTATGATAATTTTATTTAAAAATTTTTAGTATAATTTCAATATTAATAATACGCATTATTTTTTTCTGAAATTTAGAACCAAAATTATCTTAATTTCAGATTTGTTTACAGCATCAAAAGATGATAGTTAAATCTTATAACGATAGTTCTGGAATGGTCTTAATTTTTTTCTGGAATTTTTCTTTTCTTGACTGATATCATTTTACCAGCTTTTTACCATGGTTAAGATATTTTTTCAACAAAAGTCAAGATGGGACGACTCATGCATTCCTTCCTTTCGCGAAATACTTTGTGCAAAAGTGTTCACGTGGTAATTGCATATTTCTGCCGATATTAATGAATGTTTTGAACAGTGGCGAATCCACAGGTGATTTTCGTGTCCAGACCAACCCAAAAGTTGGAAAAATGGATAGACAGCTTTTTGCGAGCTCTAATTTATACACAATTTTAAGTGAAAATATAAATATTATTCTGATAAATGAGGAAAAACTCCTAAATACAATTGGTAAATCCGAACTGGTCTGATGAAAAAATAACTTCGGCGAAAGTATAAAAGGCAATCTGCGCAGCGTTTAGAAATCTAAAGAAAAACCTAAAGTCTACCATATACAAAGTTGCTGTTTGATTTATCGTCATCTGCCCAAACAAATCCAAAATTAGATTTTTCCTGACAAATAACGTTGATGTAATGTCCATTGTACATTACATCATTACCAAACAGATAAACAAATGATTCATTAATTAATTTTCATAAAATACGCCGGAATATTAAAAGCAAGTCACGAACCCACCTCTAACCACTGAACACAATAAACCTCCCATTGAGCACCCTCACAATGTTTATGCCTTCTTGCGCCGCTTGATACCAACGCTCAAGAGATAATCCAGAGGTCAGTCTGAGCTTTGGCAGACAGCTTTATACAGAGAACTCTATCTATAGCTTAGCACTAAGCACTAACTAAGAGCGCTTTAATCATGAGCTATAAGTGCAGATGATTCGTATAGAGACCCAAAGAGCTCAGTTCTTTATTTTAAGCGTGACGGGAAACAGTGCAGAAAAATGCATCTGGCAAATGGATGCCAGCTATATAGAAAGTGTTATGCGCCAAGTCTATCAAAGAAACCTAACCCACACTGAAATACACCGCCAAACAGCTCTTCTTTATCAGATATGCACAAATTTGGTGCAATGATGTGCAACCCAGAGTTTGCAATTTGCAGACAACCAAGGATGAGCATTTGTCGGGACTGTTTAGAGTAATCGTACCTTTGTCTAACTTTAAGAAGTTTTCCAAAGAATTCAACTGGGCACCAAAACCAATTCCATAGCCAAGTGTGAAATATATTAATGACCTTGAATAAAAGCTGTGGTTAGCCTATAAAATAAGTGAACACTGTGTGATAAATCTTTTGGAAACCCAAAACAAAAGGAAACAAATCAATCACATAAAATGCCAGGGGTGGGCTAAGTATATTTGTTCTTAATCTTAAAAAAAGAGTTAAACGATAGCTCTTTTATTAATACTCTGTAATGATGAGAGGACATTTGTAATGAGATACCCACTTAAGATTTACTTAAATTTTACCCGACGATAGCGATGCAAAAAGGAAGAGTATGTGCTTGACCGGTATATATAAGCGGTGTCTTTCCGGATTTTATTTAACGTGGAATGTTCCTTTGCAGGATTAAAACCACAGAGTTCAAATATGCAACTTAAGTGTATATATAACACAATGACTCGGGATTACTGCGCCAACTAACGCCCCTCAGAGCAATCAGCCGAGACTGATATTTCTTTGGTACCAATTTGAAAGCATGTTGTTGGGCATGCAATTCCCCCTTGATGAGGGACGAGATGTATCTATCATCTCTTCTGCTTTATGGCTAGCATCACCCGGTTGAGATCGCAACACCACGCCGAGCCAAGCTGACTCTACCCGCGATTTGGATTTCAAGCACAGCCACCACGATACTCCCACAAGGGGGCCGACCTCAATGAGTACGCTTGGACGTACTCAACCCGTAGTACCGAAATTAAGGGTTCGATTGCCCTCCCTTTTCAGTCCCGACAGACTCGGATTTGGGGAACCCCGCCAGTTTTGGCATCAAATGCCCGGGACTGGTCACCCATCTGCCATCCGTGTTTCAATCATCCGCCGACGCCGCATAAATACGACTTCCTGTCAGCATCCCCTCTCCAGTCGAATGTGGCCAACATTCACGCTGTCTTGTCCAACTTAAAGCGTCACGCCACGCACCCATTTCCTGTCGATCCCCATTTAGTCGCCTTTTTTAACAAGCAGGGGAACACTGAGGTGGATATGCTTATCCCGCCAACCCACGGGAATGCTTGACTGGTATATAGGGTTATCTGTGGTCTTATAACTTATAAATTAGTTATCATAATTTGACTAATAAGATATCGTCGCAAGCGTCTTGACCGTCCGCTGGTTTTATGTTATGATGTAACCATAGAATGCACTATTTTTTACTCGAATATGTTAGTCTGTTCCCTGGAAACTTCTAAGCTGCTCATAAAAATTTGACTAATGAGGTATTGTTGGAAGCGTCTTGATCGGCTTCTGGTTATAGGTGATGTCTGTGTCCCTCAAAAGGCAAATGAAAGGACTTAATTATCCCGTGACAGTTTATACATAACTATTTCAGGTGAGAATATTTTGTTGTTAATCTCCTTTTGATATTTCGGGCTAAAATTGAGAGAAGTATTTGTTATCCTAAATTTAAATTAGAGTCGATCAGAATTGCAAAGCATTATCGTCTCCGTGAATCGGCAAGGTGGAGAAGGGCGGAAATATCTGAAGCCCGCCAATTTTTAAATCTACCTCTTCGATTTTTAAAGTGTTTATAATTTTTACGTAGTAATTTACGTAGTAAAACAAAAACCTATATTCAATAATTCTTTTTTTTTTAAGGTACGACTATATATTAGATTATAGAAAACGGAAGATTAGGGCCGGCTTTTTTTAACAAGTCAAATCTCGCTTATGATTTTCGGATTTTCCCTCTACGGCCCTGTATTTATTTAATATAGCTTTAGAAGGCAACGCTTATATAAATTTTAGGTGAAACGCACCTCACAAGTTAAAAAAAACGTATAATTTGGTCGCCAATTGCAGATTCGATGATCTTAAATGATAAGATAAGTCTCAAAACTATATCAAAATTCTCTATTTCGCTTCAAGCACAACTAAAACGCAAAACATTTGCATATTTTCTAGTCGCAAACTAATTTCTATTCGAAAACTAATTTCAATCGATTTACATCGCATCGATTAAGGATTCGAATTTGGTTTAACTCCCCTGAATAAGCTTTTGCCTTCCACACTAATAAGCCGTTTAAAGATTGAAGGGATTTAAATGGCAAATTAACTCAAATAGACACTCAGCGCCCAGAAAGGAAAAAAACATTACAAACGATTCCTTCAATAATGAATCCCACAATTTAGGAATAAAAAGTTGCTCCTTTCTCCCAATAAATTTAACCCCAATAATATATTTATTTCTGATCCACAATTTTTTTTGTTCCCTACTTTAGCATGATTCAAATTTTTACGAGTTCCAGCTACTAGCAAAAAGTTCGAAACAAATTTTGTAACTTTTCTAGATATTTTTCCGCAATATACTTTTTTTTCAATAAGCAGGGGCATAGCCCCTTAATTTTTGACTCAATAATTTAAAAAGCAAAACGTCTTGCAAAAGAAAACTTATCTTACGGCATAAAACCCTAAAGAGTATGTCAACCATGTTGCCAACCAAACGTACCACATTTTTCCGTTCTTTTTAACCCTTAGGGGGGGCGGTGGGCTATAATCTATTTAAGGTTTTCCACTTGGCATTGACCGTGATTGTTATGCCAGCGTCAGATCGATAAATGAGCAAAAACGCTTAGCCTAAGCACACGGCACACGACTTGCACTTACCATGCGTTAGTATATTAATGGTCTCGTTGTGCCAGTAAAAGAGACTTAGCAGACATCCTCTAAAAGTCGTCAGCGGACGGTATCCTCTGAGCACGTAGGGATTGAATTGTAGATACTTTGGCATATCCTGCCACTGCAGCAGTTCCTCTGGCGTTGGTATTATGCTGGAGATGGGGCTCGATATAGTGGAAGCATTGCTTGTAGGTGTGGTTGCGAGTGACGCTGGCGCTGAGGCGACGGTTGACGCAGCGCTGCTGGTGGTCATGTTGTTTGGTGTAAGCAAGGCAGACGTTGGCGTTGTGGAAGCGTTTGTGGAAGACGTTGACGTTGTGGGCGTTAACGGTGTGCTCAGCTCTGGCGGAGACGGTGTTGTTTGTTGTTGTTGCGGCTGCGGTTGTTGTGGCTGTGACTGCTGCTGCTGTGGCTCAAAGGCACTGTATGAATACGCAAAGTATTCGGCTGGGCAGAGCTCAGTACACGTTGTGTTGAGCTCATGCTCCTCGCTGCTGCTAGGCGCTTCAGCATGATGACAGATGTGGCCATTTTGTGGCGCCGCAGCTGCAGCAGCATCAACTGCTTCAATTGCGGTGGAACAATTGAGCTGCATAGGCGGCGGCGTAGCGGACATGGCCTCGACAGTGCTGCCCAAGCAATCAGTCACTTCGCAGCTGTCCGCAGTGCTGCCAATTTTAGTGCAACTTGCACTTGCATAGTTCGTTGTGGTTTTGGATTTGCTTAAAAGTTTCGTTGTGTTTAACTGTGGTAGCTTGCTGCTCTCTGTGTTGAGATCTACGACAACGGCAGCAGCGGCGGCGGCAGCGGTATCCATTCCTTAAGGATATCAAGTTCAAGTCTCGAATGTGTCGGCTAAAATGGCGGCAACTGAAAATGAAAGTAATTGTCATGAATTAAACAGTAGAACGCAACGCAATAAAGCGGAAGCACACACACACAAGCGCACACAAGCACACACAGACGCTACAGCCAATTTTATGTTACGTATACGCAGCGTAGTACGAGAGGAGTTTGTAAAGTCTGTTTAGTTTCCTTTAATGCAGTAAAGTAAAATAGGATTTTTAAAATGTTAAGTAGCCAGCTTAGCGCTTAAGTTTATTTAAAAGACAAGCATTAACTTTATACGAGGTGTGTTCAAAAAGTATCGCAAATTTTGAGTTTTCGCGGGTTACTTTTATTCGAATTTCGATTTTTTTGTGGCGTTATGTTGGTACTCATGTCTCTCACGTATGCCGACAAGCTCGGCCATTTTGAATGTTCACTTAATTGTTTACAGATGCTTTGCTTGCCTATTTAAAAAAAAAAAAATGGATCAAAGAAGCTGTATCAAATTTTGTGTGAAAAACGAAATTAAGTGCGCGGATGCATTCCGAATGTTGACTGTGGCATAAGGAGAAGCTACATTGGACCGAAGCAACGTTTATTGGTGGTACAAAATGTTCTCAGAAGGCCGAAAAGATGTGAACGACGAAGAGCGTGCCGGACGCCCGAGCACATCAACCACAGAATAAAAATTTTGAAGGGAAGAAAATGGTATTGGCCAATCGTCGAATCACAGTTACATAGACATATCGATTGGCTCGTGCCATTCAATTTTTATCAATTTTTTTGGGCATGAGACGGGTCGCCGCGAAATTCGTAGCAAAATTGCTCAATTTCGACCAAAAACAGAATCTTATGAACATTGCTAATGAGATGTTGGACTCTGTCCGCGATGACCCAAATTTGCTCCAGAGGGTCATAACTGGTGACGAATAGTGTGTTTATGGTTATGACGTGGAAACCAAAGCTCAATCATCTCAATGGAAGCTGCAGCACGAACCAAGACCGAAAAAAGCGCACCAAGTTCGGTCGGATGTGAAAGTTTTGCTTACAGTTTTCATCGATTGCAGGGGCGTGGTGCATCATGATTTCTTGCCACAGCGTAGAACGGTCAATAAGGAATATTATCTGCAAGTTATGAGCAATTTGCGCAAAGCAATCCGCCCGGATTTGTGGAAGAACAAAAATTGCCTTTTGCACCACGATAAAGCCCCTGCTCACACATCGTTGCTTGTGCGCGACTGTTTTGGTCAAAATGATGCCGCAGCCTCCGTATTCCCCAGATCTGGCCCCCTGTGACTTTTTCTTGATTCCTAAACTATAGAGGCCCATGAAAGGACGACACTACGCTACGACGAGATTAAGACGGCATCGAAGGAGCTGAACAAGATAAAAAAAATGATTTCTTAAAGTGCTTCGAAGATTGGAAAAACCGTTGGCACAACTGTATAATATCTCATGGGGATTACTTTGAAGGGGACAAAATAATTTTTGAAAAAAAAAAAAAATTCGCGATACTTTTTGAACACACCTACATTGGCTTGATTTTTGACGGAGCTGATTCAAAATCAAAGAAAACTTTAAAAAGGTAAGTTTCTGGAATGCATGCATAAAGCAGGAGAAGCATAGTTTAATGATAAAAAAACCGCTTCCATTAAGTCACAAACTTATTAAGCCGCCCTCGAGCTGTGCCAAAAAAAAAAGCACGTGCTTACGCTCGCTTTAACGAGACCAGGACAATGTCAACACCGCTCGCTGCCTCGTGACCCAAAAAAGGTCCTGTGTGTTTGTATGTACATATACGTATATATACACGTGCCCGCGCCTGTCTGTGCATGTATTAGTGTTACAGCCTGGCCTGAAACTTTGGCTGAATGCCTCAGTAGACAAATTGAATATTGCATGAGAATCACGCGAGTTTTGGAGCAGCCCAGTTTTTGGGCACTGGGCCGCTGGCAGTAAAAATCGATAAGATGTACTCACTTTTGCCATTGGTAGTTGGCCCACACACTTTTGGCCGTGTTTTGCTGTTTTTGACAATGAAGAAAACAAATTACCGGACATAAATTACGCGACGGCCAAATCAAGAATATACATATATATTTATATAATAATATAACTTTTAACGAGCGTTTAATTTATGGGTTAAGGTTATTAAGCTGAAGTTGAACACGTTGGGCTATTTGTTTGCTTTGCGACGCTGCTATGATGAACTTTGTTTAAATCTGCGGCTGCTGTTGCTGTAGTAATGACGTCGACGACGCATGCTGTTAAAAGACGCGTGCAATAAATTGCTATTTAAACATTTAATATGCACTCAATTAACAATTTAGATATTTTCGTAAATATTTAATGGACAAATCTGTGTTTTTTTTATTTGCAACGGATGGGGCGCAAGTTAAGTTAAACACACACAAAAAATTGCGGAGGCGGAAGTGAGTCCGCCGTACACGCACGTTAACGCAAGCACGTCAATATCTGACTGAGCTTTTTGGCGTAGTACGCCAAAAAACGATACCGTTATTTGCTCTGTTGTTATGCAATGGCAAGGCATAGCCTGTATTTGTAATAGAGACGTCCTAAAATGCGCGCGCGCGCATTATAAAAACATGGCAAACAGCTGTTTAATTGGGCTAGTTTGTTTTTCAAAATAGCATGTTGGAATTGACTAAAAAATATAAAAATATAAATACAGCCCAAAAGCATTTATTTTGCGTTTGTTTTTATCATATTTAAAATTGTAAACGTTATTTAGCATTTACTTATCATAGAGACAGCATTTAACAACAGTATTATGCGCGCCGGAGTGGCAACGCTCTCAAAACGAAGTTGGCAGTGCTGTTTATGAAAAGCGCGGTGAGGGTGGCAACGCTCTCAAAACTAAATTGGCAGTGCTGTTTATGAAAAGCGCGGTTGTGAAATTAAAAATCAGGCAGCACAAATGTTTAAATGCGTTTTTAATAACTGATTTTTAAAGCTGAATAATTTTAGTAAACAATTTAGTTCAACTTGTTAATTTACAGATTGCCACTGCATAACTAAAGTGCGTCTAACTTTGTCAAAACAACATAAACGTAGTTCACAACTGATTTTAAACAACAATAAAAAAATTTAAATAATAAAAACGCAGTAATTAAAATTGTCTGGTCGCAAAATTTACTTAAATATATAGTAAAGTGTTTGTTTATTAATATTGATGCAAATAATTTAAGGAAACAAAGTATTGCGCAAATTTTCAAATTAAACACATTTTTTATTCAGTTAAACTCATTGACAATATTTTACAGCACTGTCATGCACGCAAATTTGACAACACTCTCAAAACTAAGTTGGCAGCTCTTTTAATAGTAAACAGCTGCCGACGCGCTTGGTTTGGTCTTATTTCAATTATTTGCAGCTGCAAATATATTATTTTATTTCTTTAATTAGAAGTTTTTAAAAGGCAAAGTGCCAAAAATGTGCGTCAAAATGTGCTGCTTAATATTAAAGGGCTAAAAAAAAGCCGCCAGCGACAAGGCTTGTAAATAGCGCCATTGCAACATATCTCCCGCCAATAAAGCAAGCAAAGTTTCTACAATTTCAGCGGCTCCAACATTTATTCTAGTTAAAAGAAACTCTCGGTAATTTGTAAAACACTTAACTTAACAGATCTAATGCACTCTTGGAAACGCTCGTTTACAAAGTTAAATTGGCTCACAAAAATAGTAGGCAAGTGCTGGCAGCTTCTATATCTGCCCAGGTCACAGCTTCTAGCTTTGCCTGCGCCGCCTACAACAACTAAAGCAGCGCTTAAGGATCTACAACAACAACGTCAAGATCGTCTAACATACGAGGAAGAGGTAAGAAAGCAAAGAGTGAAACACAACCAACAAAAGCGAAGCAGCATGTGCAAGCGGTACAGCAAAAAGCAAATAACAATATAAAGCAGCATGCAAAAGCAAATTGTAACAGCTGCTTTAGCGCTGCCAATTTATTTTTTAATTTTTAAATTAAAGATTTAACGAAAATGCTGGCTTGCTGCAGCGATATCAGGCTTTAAAAATAATAAATACAACAACAGTTGGCGCGCAATTCTCGGCTGTAAAATTATTTATGTATTTGTTACGAAATAAGTTGGCAGCGCAACAAGATGGCAGCACTCTATAATCGTGGTGAATATAAAGCGAGTGACGTGAAAGATAGGAAAACAAGGTTTTTAATAAAAAACCTAAGTTTAAAGGTTTTTTAAAAGCTGTAGCACTTAACTACTAGCTATAAAACGCTGCCGTGTTTCAATAAGTGCTGCCAAAATGCAATGCAGTCTTTAAAATTTTAAAAAACAATGCACATAAAATAGACAGACCAGACGACGCTTTGTAAAGCCAACAACAACAGCAACAAAGGCAGCATTCAAGAGAAAAAAATCAATTTTCGCGGTGCTATTTCGTGTTTATTTTTGATTGTTTAAGTACGTTACCAAAAAAACAAGTTTTGTTCAGGCAGAATAAGCAGCAGCTGAAAAGCGAGAGTTTAAGGTACAAAAACTCTACATAGTAGGAGTTATAGTATATAAGCGTGTTTTGTGCGCTCCAACACACACACACACACACACATGCTTGTACAATCAGCCATATGCCTGTGTGTTGTACATAAAACTCACCTTAGCACAATTTTCTTACTATGCATATGACGACGCAGCTGCTAAATTGTTAGCGCAATATTTATAAAATTATATTATTGTAATGGAATTTTGCAAGAATAATTAAAGCAATATTTGTATATTTTTATTATACGTATAGATGCCACGAACACGCCGCCGACATCACTCAAGAGATCGTTCCTCTGCCGGCACAAGAGACAAACGTAGACGTCTCGATACTAATGATCTATCGCCACCCTTAGTTGAAGCACCGTCGCCGTAAGTAGCATTATTATTATCCCAGGCCCCAAACTATGCGCATATGCATTATGCAAGTGTCATATTTGATGTACTATATTGTTGGCATTTTCATTTTATATATAAAAATAGGCCGCGCATTACGAAGACACATCAGACCAGATCGGCTGCAAAAAGGCGGCGACATGAAAACGATGCCAACAGTTCACATATATCCAAGGAACCAACGTGAGTTATACAAAAATTTATTATTATGCAAAATTTTTGCAAACGCTTGATCAGTTATTGGTTAGTACACTAAAAAAATTGGGTCAACATACCTGGCTTTACAGCTTAAACTGGTTCAAAAATATGAATCTGCATTGTCTTAGCAACAATCGTTGGGTTAGTGGAGCTCTTGAAAAAGCCTCAATTAACCAGCAACTAGATGAGTTTTCTGTGAAATGTGTTACTACCCAAAGATATCAAGTTGCTTAGAACACAACGTTAATTTTTGTCAAATTTGGTCTGTACAATTATATCCGATCTATCTATAAGGTTTGATCGATATATTATGTCGGCTTTACTCAAATAAGTGAAAATTTACAACAAAATGTATTCTCTTGGAAATTACGCTGCATTGGCAATGTATAGAGTTTTTATATACGAGCTAGATATATAACTATAGTTACAGTGATATATGGTATACAAAAATATAGACTTGAGCATTATTACGGAACGAGCGATACAGATTGGTATTTGCATCGTGGCTTTAAATTGACTAGCCTCAAAGAACCAAATTCATTTTTCTTCAACTGCCACTTAGACTTTAGATACATAATAAGCGCTTTGAAACCAACTTACACCAGAAGATTCTTCTATATTAAAAGCGAATCGAAGTTGTCTCTTTCAGGTTCAAGAACCCCTAAGATGGATTGCATTTGGTTATTAACTTGTAACTTGTTAACCTTTAGCTTTATTTAATGTGTTTGGCCCTTTTATACTATGTCCTTTTGATAAACTTTAATAAATCCTTACTAGCGATAGCAACTATCAGATAATACGCGATTACTTATCGATTAATACATACCTGGCAAATAAGTCTTTTTTTTTGTATTATGCCTTACCTTATCGTACAAAGTTATATTTAATTTGTACAACCAGAAATTATTTCTCACATACAAAAGAAGATGTCAGATCCCAAAGATACTTAAAATATGATAAGGGTGACTAGAGAAGTCGTTATCGCACAGATGGTAAGCAGCGAAACTGTCAGATCAGATCCCTTATTATTTTACGGTAGATAGCTCCCATAGGATTGTTTCAAAGGACCTCGAAAAAAAAAGTTAAAGATGCATAATTTGTTTGCTCATAAAGATATTCCGAAGATTTTTTTAGAGATCCCCAGCTCTGTACCAAATTTTATGGAAATTGGTTGACTAAAGCATATAACTCCCATAAATCCGATCGCTAAAAAAAATCTGTTCGGTGCAAATTTTCTGTTTCCGCCTGTATGAATGGTAAGAACTATGAAAGCGAAACTTTCAGATCAGATTCCTTATTATTTTACGGGAGATAGCTCCCATAGGATTGTTCCAAAGGACCTCGAAAAAAAAAGTTATAGATGCATAATTAGTTTGCTCATAAAGATATCCGGAAGTTTTTTAGAGATCCCCAGCTCTGTACCAAAATAATATAACTCCCATAGGACCGATCGTTAAAAAAAAATCAGTTTAGTGCAAGTTTCGTTGATTCGTTTCTTTATGAAGATATAAAAACCCAATTTAGTAGTTGGTAGTTTTTTAAAATGCCCCAGTACTGAATTAGATTTTTTCAAAATCGGTTAACTATATTATGTAGCTCTCACAGGACTGATCGGTCAAAAAAATGTATTTATCAAGATATAGTAACAAAGTTTGGCAAATGAATATATTTTAAAATTGTGAAGTAATATGCTGGATTTCATTGTAATGTAATGGTTCAGGGTATCCCAAACTTGTTCGCGCCCGACTTTAACGTAAGGTTTGCAAAAAAAAAGTCACCTTAAAATGTTTATGATCTGCTGCCAGAGATTAGTAGTTGGGCTTCATCTATTTCTTTTAAGGCAGAGATTCGTACAAAAAGCTTACCGTGCTCGTAATAACAAAGTGCGTTATAAAAACGAATTAGGTTCCGTAATTCTTTTATAAAAGCTCTCGCGCCTCGTAATGCTTAGTTAGTAGTCGATGGCTTCTTAGAAGTGCATTAGAGCATCAAATTGATTTGATTTAACATTTGTGGGGTTACGCCACCGTTGAACTTTTGGAAAATCGTTTTTTTTTCCTCGAAATGCTACCTTATAGTAGCTTATTATGATATTCAGCTGTATCATATGTTAAATTCCATTATTTTCAATAGAGTTTCTCAAAGCCGCTATCTTTCAAATGATGAGCGAACAAAAATTACGGCTTATCGGGAATTGGGGATGCGACTACAGCAAATCGCTGCCAAACTGAACAGAAGTTATTTCACAATCCAAAAATTTTTAAAAGATCCCGAAAATCACGGAAAAACGCCTCGCACGGGTCGCCCACCGTTACTGCAAGAAAGCGATAAGCGACGTATAAAAAGCTTAGCCGTAAAAAAAAACCAGAGCGCAGCCCAAATTTGTGAGGAACTCGCTTTGCCTGTGTCAAAGCGTCGAGTGCAACAAATTTTGAGGGCGGATCAAAAGAATACTTAATTTAAGAAATATGAAATTATTAGTTCGTTTAGTTCACTCCGAAAATATTAATTTAATTTTTGAAAAAAATTCATTCTTTTGTCTTCTTTGAATTGTTATTTTGTTAACTTTAAGGAAAAATAAGAGAAATAAAATAAATCTTGAACCAATCGGTCAAAAAACTAAATTTGGCAAATAAATGCAGAGTTCTTATGCAATACACTGGATTTCATTGCAATGTGAGATGGTACAGGGTACCCACAAACTCGTTCGCTTCCGACTTTAACGTTCGTCATCTTTATTTTATCAAGAATTTCCAGCAACTCGCTGTTATTCTCTTGAAAGTGGTTTTTCTTCAAATTAATTTGTTTTCTGGAAATTTACTTTACATCATCTCACTGTCATCCACTGATTTCTTCATCTGTTGCAAGCGCTTCTTTGTCAAGAGTCCTGCCCACATTCTCCAAAAACAACCGTTTTTTTTTTTTTTTTTTTTTTAAAGATTTCTTTACATACTGTATGATACCTTAATTGTGATTTAAAGACAACTCTGGCCACCATTTCGTCATCTACTGTCAAAGTTGTCCTGCCCACAGTCTTCATTAACCCTTGTTTGCATAAAGCGCCCACATTCGTTGCTTTCTTGCACGCTTTTGCTGGCAGTTGCAACGCTTTCTTTCAATGGCTTGTTTACAACCATTTCACTGATGGCAATCCCCGATTAGAGTCAGCCACCATGCACCCAGACAGCCAACTTTTAAGTAGTCCCGAAGATAAATTAACATTTGACCATAAAAGGCAGGTGAAATTTTAGTTCCTGTTGCTGTCGTTAATACGAGGGTGGCTAAAATAAAATGTACAGCTTTGTTTTTGAAATCGCTCTATTAGGAATAATATAATAATAATATTTTACAATCTTTTAGTGTTTTTTTTTTAGAAAAGGATTTTTATCAATTAATCGAGTATAAGCTATTGCAATCGAACTCACGACTATTCACTTTGAAGCGCTTTTATCACGAACTAAATTTTGCTGGATTTGGCTCGATTTCTAAGGCAGACTCATACGTTTGATTGGTGTTTTGTTTCGGACGTATCACTCCAAGATTCATAGCCTAACACGTTTTTGCTAACGTCTCTATTTCTTCTAATTTCATTTTTTTATTAATCGGCACGTACCTGCTTTTAATGCGATCGTCAGCAATATTACCAACAAATTTTCATTACTTACAAATGAGGAGGAATTCAAAAGCTTCACCAATTTAATAAAAAATTTAAAATATAGTTTAATATGGTATTATTAGTTAAAATAGTGCTGCAAAATTTGTATTACAAATTGAATATGCAGTGTTGTAGAATCTGCGTAGTAGATACTTCCCAAAACTGCTTTAATTTCAAGATAAGTCATATGTTATACAGTACCGGACAAAAATATCCGGACACTTAGTTTTGAACTTTGAATCGACGTTAACGTTGTAAATTAGCTTATATCGGTTTGAAATTTTTTCTTATATGTTATTTATTTTACTTTTATGGGCCGAGAGGTTTGTCCTCTAAAAGCTTTCTATAAAAAAAGATAAACTGTGAGCTGAGTCAAAAATGAGTGATCAGCTTAGGGTAGTCAAATAGGCTTTGAAATTTTTACATTTAAATTATAACTTTTAATATTTTATTGGACCTCCATTATTTTGTATGACCGATTTTATGCCAGAGATTCTTAATCGGATTTAAATCCGGACTATTGCCTGACCAGTGCATCTTTGGTATGCCCACGTTCTTCAAATTACTAATTACCTATAAAAAAAATCGTGCAAATGTAATAAAATTCACAATAGTTACAACATGTAAAAAAATAATATGACGTACCGATTTTGCACGATGGCAAGGATCATCCTAAAAAATAAAATCATCGGAATACGAAAGGTGCTCCTCAATTTATGGTATAAGATGTTTGTCCAAAATTCGTTGATACTTTTCTGCGTTTACAGTTCCATCAATGAGGGCCATCATCAATGAGGGCCAGGCTCCATAGTAGGAAAAACATCCCCACATCATACGGAATACCCCTTGCCTTACATTACAGTTCGTCTTAGGCACTTGTTTTTAAACCGCTCTCCGACTTTACGTCGTTCGTAGGTCATCCCATTTACACCCAAAGGTTTTATTTTGGATTCATCAGAAAATATGACGTTTGTCCAGTCATTTAAGCCAAGACTCGTGTCATTTTAGCCCCTTGTAGCCTTTTTTGACGCATTTTTAAGGTTAAGACCGGTTATTTTGCTGCCCGGCGAGCATTAAGTCCTTCCTCAACGGAGCGTCTTCGCACAGTCCTTGTACTAATGTTGACTCTTCCAGACTGGACAAATTCGGTCCTTATGTCTTCAGCGGCTTTGAACCGGTTTTCCATACTTGAACGCCTCCATATTCGATTTTCCTTGTCGGTCGTCTTCTTCTTCCTCCCTGAGCCAGGATTTCTCTTAAGGCTGCCGGATTCGTCATAATTGTTAAAAAATTGACCTATCAAAGATTTGCTGAATCCAACTTTTGCACTTATAGTACGGAGACTCAAGTTTTCTGACCGCAGAGCTCACTTATGCAAATCAGTCATTTAAGACATTTTTCACTATTAATTTTTTTCACCTCCCAGGAAGCTTTGAGATCATAAAACTTATCACTTATTAAAAGCTAAATAACTCACGATTACAACTAAAAAATTTCAAGTCGATAGAAACTTTTATGCGGAGCCCACGACGCTTCAAAGTTCGCATTTATACGCGCAAATCAGGTGTCCGGGTATTTTTATCCGCTACTGTATATTTATATGCCAATATTTATTAACGTACAGCCTTCAATTATTATTTCAAAATCAATATCAAGGTGTATCTCTTTTTAACATCTTTCGCACAGAAGCACGATTTTTTTAAAAGTGAAAAATTCTAAAAAAAAAAGTTTTACAATTTTTTAAGAAGTTCATAGGGAAGAATATACTAAGATTTTCTTTCACTTTACAATGACAAAAATAAATTTAAAAAATGGCTCAAATTTAAACTTGTCTAGTCTTAGTTAAACCAAATTTTTTGAGATATTGAAGAAGAAGAATTTAAATAATATTGCTGAAGTTTTAAAAGGAGTTTAAATATGTATTAGATTTGATCTGACAACATTGAATTTTCCTCTTATCGAAAATTTCTGTGGCAACCCTCTCAAAAGTCACATTGCTGCACACGCGCTCAGGTTTGCTGCTGCGAGTCATCCTTAGTCAGTGGTCCGGGTAAGATTCTCTTTGTTTTGGTGTTGCAATTAACCCGCTTTTGCTTGGCTGGAGTCTGTCTGTATGTATGTACGTATGGATGTATATATGACGTGTGTGGGCGCGCGTCCTGCCAACTTGTGTATTGTGCATTTCCTTGCTGTGCAGTTGACATTAATTTATTTACTTGCGTATTTAAAACATATTTGCATATTACTCAAAGCAAAGACGACAATTTTGCCGTTTTTATTGTTTTTTGTAGTATTTTTTATAAACTTGGACTTACCATTTTAGGAATGGCTGCAACAGACAACGGCTTGAAATCGTTTTGTTTACATTTTTTTTTTAATCAGTGTCAGATGTAATTTATTTTCCACTAGCAGCTTTCTTTGTCATAAACCAGCTGATTTCATATGCAGTTGGCAGCATCAGCCAGCAACTTTTTAGCCTCAGCTGAGCCGCTGAGCCGACGCAATTGAGCCGCTGTCTGTCGCAGCTTTTTGTTTATTAACCTTTTGGATTTTTACGTGCGAGAGTTAATGCAATAAAGCACATGATGTTCATGAACCAAACCCGAAGACAGCTTTAACCGCCCCTCCGGCAGCAACAGCAGCAGCTTCATCAGATTAATTGCGTTTGGCGATTGTTTATGTGGTCATATGGTAATAACTCAAAGCGCTTGCGGAAGTAACCAAAAAAAAAAAATTGAGTAACTTGAGGAAAACCAAAATTCCTAAAATTAAATAATGCCTAAAATTTTAAATTGTCGGGTCTTTGAAGCAGCAGATTGCAAACCATTCATAAATTTGACAATTTGTTAATTTTCAAAAGCGGCATGCGCTAAAGTTTCTCTTTTATTTTCCTCTTAAGTCTTTGATAAGGCAGTTTTGGCATAGAGATATCCCGGATACTTAAGCGGCACTGAGCATTGCATCTTTTATTATATTTTATACACTGCAATCAACTTCCTTGTGGAAAACTTTTATAGCTAAGTGCTTAATCTTCTAAATCCCGCGTACATGTGAAATAAACACAAACAGGTGTGCCACAGAAAACCAATTCGATTTCAATTCAAATTCTTGGTGCCACAGACATGGCTAACAAGGGTTTTAAAAAACCAATTCGATTCAATTTTGATACAATTCCAATTTTTCGTGCCACATACATGACTATGAGCGGTTTTAAAACCGTTGTTAGCCATGTCTGTGGCACCAAGAATTGCAATTGCATCGAAATTGAATCGAATTGGTTTTCTGTGGCACCCCTGAAAATGCGAAAATTCACAGTAAATTGTTGCTTTTAGTATGAAAAAGGGATGCGCGATACCGATACTTTGAATATCGAGAATATCGAAGCCGATACTGAATATTCGACACTGATATTTTGGCTCTTGATTAATCGTCGATCCGATACCAATTTGCTTAGTATCGAGATAAATTTTTGACATTTAATTGTAATTTATTTTCCAAAAAGTCCCTTAAAGGTCGTCCAATCAATATTCTGATCTAGTTGGCTCCATTTCCAAAAATTAGAATGAACTATGTTAAAATGAATGAATAAGAAAAAGTTCTTAGTTTAAATTTAATTTTTTATAAACATTAGAAAATTTTGGTTTCTTTGTCGAGCAAACGCATCCATTTTGTTCAATTCTTCTTTAAAAATATGTCAAAAATTCGATACCGATACCGTCGATATCGATTTCTTATTAGGAGGAATGGCATCGGATCGGTATCGAGTTTTTTGGAATAGTCAATACTTTGATTCGCATCCCTAGTATGAAAACTATTAAGATATTTCGAAATTAAGTTTTTATAAGAAGGTATCGGTTTTTATCTCTAAATTTCAACGAAAGCTTTAACAAATTAGGTGTTATACTAAAAGCTATTCTTTTTCCAAAAAGTAGGTTGGCATGGCTATTTTTTGATAATTGCTTTTAAATATGAGAAAGGGCAGTTTTCCACCAACTTATGTGCAATCTCTTTCTTTCTCTGCGCATGTCGTCATGCTTTCAGTTAGTATGCATACACTCAACGTCACCTCATATAATCCAAAGCCAATGAATTTTGACATTATCTTGACGTCACAATTTCACACTTCTAAAGAAGCTGCTGCTACAAAGCTGATGTGAAAATTGTACTAGTGCTAATTTTGCTTAGGTTCTGCTTCATTACAAAAGAAAGTTTAAATATATAGGAAGTGTTTGTTGTGTGCTATTTGTTCCAAACTTATTGTATGTATTATATATACATCTAGTTGGTCCAGTGTTTGTAGAAATGCAAGTCGTAGTTTTAATGTTTATCTACCAGAACGTTATGGGTCTTCTCAGATGCAATTTCCAGATATGGCAAAAGACACCTTTCTCTCCACTTAGAATCAATTTTTGCAGCAGTTTGTTTAAACCTGTAATGAGGTTACAAGAGCCCTTCCAAACTGAGAGTCTCTTAATGGGCTTTCCAAAATTTCTCAATGGACATTTTCAAAATCTGCCAGTCAAAAGTTTCCATGTTACAATGCACTCCTTCACATTGACGGATGCAATTTCTTCAAATTAGATGACATTTTTGTGATTCAGGTAGTTTTTCCATGCTCTTTCAAATATAAGAACAGCTTCTTAAGATTTTTTTCCAATTTCCTACTGGTATCTCAATTCGCTTTTGTACGTTCATGTAAAGGAATCCGAAATGTTTGTTTGGATTATACTTTTCTTTCTGAACTAGTTCGAGTTTCACACATTTTCCAAACACGAGGGAGTACCAGTCCCAGCGGGCTCGATAAAGATGTACACGTACGGTTCCAAGCTAGACGATCGTGTAGGCGGAGGCGTCTACGTTGAGGATTCCAACGTTAGAACTGCTTTCCGACTCCCGGAACACTGCAGTGTCTTTCAGGCAGAGGTCACTGCAATCCAGGAAACTTTAATAACAATAAGAAACCAACAAGTTCGAAATAAGAACATTTGTATCTACTCGGACAGCCAATCGATTATTAAGTCCCTAGTTTTGATGACTTTGTGTATGAAGTCTAGTGAGTAACTGCCGCTTGTTTCTAGGGGTGATGGCTGAGCAATTTTCAATTCACCTCATACTGGCTAGACAAGGAACTACCAGCATCCTCCTTCAAGACTTGGAGGGCCTGGGTATACCCATAGCAAGCTGTAAACTGAGAATACGAAATTTTTTCGCTTCTGTAGAAGAGGAGGTGACGGTGGAGACGGTGGAACACTTTTTCTGTCACTGCCCTGGGCTGGGCAGTAAACGATTTATGTTCCTAAAGTCACACTTTCTTGACGATTTATCTCAGCTCTCTGAACAGAGTCCAAAATGTCTTTTAAAGTTTATTCAGGCAGCCGGATGGCTTCCTCATCTCTTATAGGGGACCTCTCAAGTGGGGAAGAGTGGTGAAATAGCTCACTATAGCGGTATCGTAACGGAACTATCGTTGGCCTATGTGAGTTGAGACGTCAGTCCCACCATGACTTCTGTAGAAGCTGTGGCGATGAGGAGGATCTGGAGGCGGTGGAACACTTTTTCTGTCATTGCCCTGGGCTGGGTTCATAAGTCACACTTTCTTGACGATTTATATCAGTTCTCTGAACAGAGTCCAAAATGCCTTTAAGTGTTTATTCAGGCAGCCGGATGGCTTCCTCATCTCTTATAGGGTAGGGGACCTCTCAAGTGAGGAAGAATGGTGAAATAGCTCACTGTAGCGGTATCGCAATGGGCCTATCCTTGTCCTATGTGAGTTGGGTCGCCCTAATCTAACCTAAGAGCCGAAAAAAAGGAAGCAAAGTCAATCTCGCTTATCCTGGACTGTCGCGCATGGGTAGATCAATTTCTTTTGTTCTCTTGGCAATAACTTTGGGGGGTTTCCCCTTCTATATATTACATACATCGGCACAAAGCCCTTACCTTTGATATAGGGTATTCAAATTCCTAATACAGAAAATTCATATACGAGTACATAATTTGTTATGATATGAAAATATATTACATCTTGAAAAGTAGTGTACTTGAAAAGTTCATCATCGGCATCTTGGACTATTTATTTATTTTAACCCAATAAGCTAAGTTCTCAATTTTATATTCCTTGTTTACATCTGATTTTGGTTTGCATTCCGAGTTTGAAAAAAAACTATTTTTGAAAATCAAACAATCGTATGTTTTTTGAGGTTTATTACTTATTGTTTATTTTGTTTTGAAATAACGCAAATTTATTGTTGTAATAAATTCCACGAAAACGTTAAGGGAATCTATAAGTAGTTCAAATATCGCAGAGCAAGCATTTTTTTTTTTTTAGCAGCGCTCCCATTTCAAGCTGCCTTGCCGCTTCCATACCAAATCCAATCGATTGAAGAAATGTGAGCATCATAATTCAAAAAGTCGTCAAGTCTAGACTGCGTCAGTTAGTCAGTCTGTCAATATAAACATTTCGCTCTGTCGATGTCAAACTTCAATGCATTTCCGCTTTTTATTGTTTTTGATTATTTAAAAATTTCAATAAAATTTTTTATGTAAATTTTATGATAAATGTATGTTACATATGTACATATGTACGAGTAATACATACATACATAAACTATATATGTATGGCTATAAAATGCTTAATGGGCGCATTTTTGCATGAGCTCCAAAG